>JAUMHQ010000048.1:5328291-5340096 GCA_032361165.1 Enteromius paludinosus
ATTGGGTTCAGCTGATACTAATCAGCGTGTGCCAATGAAAATCATTGGCGTGTTTAGATACATGCAGAGTTTGTTTGACATCTCGAAGCGAGATTCCTATTCGTCGGTCATCGACGTGACGTCGAAGTGACCGACTGAAAGGGAACCATATATCAATGGAACACCTGATATATAAATCTCAGTTAAAAAAAACTACCTTTATGACTCGTTTTGTGGTCCAGGGCCACAAATAGAGTACTAAATCCACAGCACAAGTCATGTCTCTTTGAGCAAAGAAGATTAAATTGATTCTGTAAATGATTCATTTATGTATAAAGACAGTCACATCTTAGACTTAATGAATATAGGTTGTGTAAACTCCTCTATTTGAATCTTTATGAATGAGTCATTACATTCACTCTTAAATGAATCTGTGGAGGGAATGACTCACTCGAAACATTTATTTCATTCTGGAAAAATAATTGAATGAATGCCACAATGACCTGTTTAGTGTTGCGAATGAAGACAGGAACTGTTGAATCCAAATGCAAGGGTATTTATTGGTGCGTTCACGGAACAGAGTAAACAGGCGATGGTCAAAACAATGGCAAACAGAGCAATGCTACTCATATTTGTTACAACTGTATTACTAGGAATGCTTCATCGCTATGGCAAGTCATTTTAAATAGGGGGTTTGTTTAAATATCATTACATTACAGATTTAGATAATAATAGGTGTGTGTGTGTTACATTTTCTTGACCCAACATTCTCAGTTTTCACATTGAAGCTTAAAGTTAAATTTCTTTTGAGTAGCAGTTAACCTAATCCACTGTGTAATAATATACAATGTTATGACTATCTATAACATGCTGCAATATATAGTACATAAAGAAAGAATAAAGCTTATTGGCTCTGTACAGCACTGTGGGTGACCAGCAGGATGCCACAGCAGTCCGTCTTGCTGTAAAGCCACTGAAAATGAACTCATTAAAGAAGAGATTAGAGAGGGGGAGAGGACTAGAGGGGGTGAGCTGAGATAACGGATCATGAGCAACTAATAGAGGAACAAAATGAATGGCTGAAAGCTGAGGACAACAGAAGTGTTAAAGTTCAAAGGGAGTGAACGACAAAACGGATAACAGCAATTAAATGAAAGCTACGAGGAAGACACAATCTATGCTATCATGAGCCATCAAAGTACACGTTTTAAATTCAAATAAAGCAGAGCAGACAAAAACTGTGAAATTTACAGTAAAAACAACTGCTGGTATTGCAGAATTTAAAAATAAAATAAATAAATAAGACATCAGAGAGCCACCAAAAACACTGATTTAACAACACAAGATGAAACAAATCATAACTACATGACTGAAAACACACACAAAAAAATACATAAATAAAATAAAAGCTCAATGAAAGGGAATTCTGTAAAAATACGATTATGTAAGATTAGTTATAAGATTATTCTAAAAATTTAAAGAAAAATGTAAGAATGTCCCATTAGATTTATAACTGTTTTCACCTTATACAGTAAGGACATTTATCTTAAACTAATTAACAGGGTTTACTGTGGCATTTTTACAGTCTTTCAATTCAATTCAAATTTATTTAGCACTTTTCTCAGTACATACTGTTTCGAAGCAGCATTACAGAAAATCTATGTTAGTTAAAGAACAAACATATTAAAACAATGACTAAATTAGGTTATTATAATGATTACAATAAAATTCCAGTCAAATTTGACAGCTTTCATGTTGATTCAGAGTGGGCATCATCTGAAGACCTTGCACATGTTGTATTGTGGTCATCTTCATTAGAGGCTGGATAAAAACTGTAATTGATACAATCCAGTCATTGTGATAGAAAGCAAGCATTGCTCATTTAGTCACACTACAGATTCCAATCATCACCACACATCACCAGTGCAAATAAAACCTCATTAGATCGAACACCACTGATTTGGCCAGCTGCTGCCCTTGTGGCATCAACCCAGATGTCACATGACCAAGACAACTGTGTGATTCTGGACAGACACAAGAAGCAGGCAAGGAAAATGTGTCTTCAATCAAGTACTGTATGTGGGCCAGCTAGAGGAAGTGTGAATATGTCACCTAAAATGTCATGGGTGTTTTGTGATCTTGCTGGTGGATGGAAGCATGGCAGGCAAGATATATATATTATATGACAACTTTTCAATCTATTGCAATCACTGCCTACCTGGTACCCTGCCAGTGGAAAAAAGCAAGTGCATCATCTATAATAAAATCAGTTTTTCAGCTAGTGATTGCTGCTTGCAGCATGACTACACCTACTAGAACCATCCTGGTTATTTCAGGCATCAGAAAAACATTTTGTGGCTAGTTTTTATTCCTTTTTTTTTTTTTTTTTTTTTTTTTTTTTTGTGAATATGACATTTCTTGGAGAAAAACAGCTTTAATAAACCAGCCAAAATATTAGACTGTTTTGTTGGAATTTCACACCTCAATAGTAAGATATCTTGCAAATGTCTGCTTTTGAGATGTTTTTTTAATGTTTAGAATCCAGTGCTTCATTTTGCAAGAAATGCAAGTAATTTTGCATTCTGTGTGTGCAATTCTTGGATTTGTGTGTGAGGTTTTCCAAAAGAGGCAAAGTCCTAAAAATGTAAGTAGTTGGTATGTCTTTTATGCTGAGTTTTTTATTTATCTATTTTTGTGAGAACTGTGATGCATTTGAACAAAAAGATTGGAAGGATATTGAGAAAATCCCATTTAAAGCTATCCAAATGTCCTCCTTAGCAATAAATATTACTAATCAAATAATTAAGTTGTAATATATTTGCAGTAGGAAACTTACTAATATAATAATATACAAAGGATTTTTGACATAAAATAAATATGAATAGAATAATCTTGGCCAATACAATGTACTTTTGGCTATTGCTACCAAAATACCCTTGCTATTTAGTGATGTTGATAAACAAATTTCAGGAGAATCACGTTCGATTAATTAGCCACGGCTGGCTCCGCATTTCCTCAATCAGCTTATTCCCATTTCACCCAATCAGAGCTAAGCGTCTCCGCCTTACATAAGCCCGTTTTTCTCCCTCCGCCTCCCCTTTCCACCATCGATCCGCACCTTCCTCTATGGAGGGCACGCGGGGTTCGAGCTGGGAGCCGCAAGGGTTTAAACTACTAGGGCTCGAAGTCCGCCGAGCTCCCGGCTCGCTCCCCTGGACAGCACGCCAATCACACAATTTTATTTGCATTATGAGGAAGAGGGAACTGGTGAAAGACATATGTGTGTGTGTGTGTTTGTGTGTGAATTAAACTTCAGTATCAAATTAAAATGTTAATCTCTGATGGTACCACTACAGCAGTATTTCCCAACCCTGTTCCTGGAGGCACACCAACAGTGCACATTTTGGATGTCTCCCTTATCTGACCAATATATTTCCAATATACCGTGGAGTCTCTACTAATGAGCTGATGAGTTGATTCAGGTGTGTTTGAATAGGAAAAGTTGGAAAATGTGTAGTGTTGGTGTGCCTCCAGGAACAGGGCTGGGAAACACTTCACTACAGTATACAGTATTGTGAATCTAGAATCATCTCTAAAAAAAAAAAAAGAAAAGGAAAAAAAAAGATCAATTTGAGATCAATTTTTAAGGTCAGATTTTTCAAGTCTGGGCAAAAAGACATAGTATACAGTCCTACCTCAATGAAAACAGCAATCACGCAGGATGAATCTCAGAAGGGTTGGAAGTGTTAGAGTGCCGCTGGCACTGCTCTCTGACTCATCTGCAGACTTGTAATCTCAGCCACTCCCAGGACTCTTTACAGCTCTGCCTGGTTGTGTTCTCCCAGACCAGCTCCACCAGGGAGCAAAGAGGTGCCACACAAATTATTTGCAATGATTTACCAGAGCCTCTCTGACTATGTTATCAGGTCTCGGAGATACAAAGGGGGAAAGGCACTTAAAGTGACTGCAAAAATAAAAGTTTCTCTCCAGATGCTGATAAAACTTTTGCTTCTTGACATCTTAATTTTTAACTATCCTGTCTGTTCACCTTTCCATTACATGTACTGTACATCTATTCATTCAGCAGGCTCTGTCTTACAAAGAGATGCATAAATATAGCTGCAGAATCTGCAGAGCCAAGCAGGGAAATGGCACACACATCTTGAGTTTTTCTGTTAGAACTCCTGGTGACATTTCATAAAATTAGTTGCAAATGCTGAATAGATGTTATTTATACCTTTCGACCAATAAAAAAATAAATAAGGAAAATGTGTTGGACTGGGATGGGTTTACTTCTGTCCTTTTTCAGGTCTTGACTTGAGGAGACTTCTGAAGTGAGATTTCCTGCAATAGTAAAATGTTATTGGTGTTGGGCAGCCTACTGTGATTGGAAGATTATTCCTTTCTGCTACTGGAAGGTCAGAAGAGAAAAGTTGCTCAATCTATCTGCACACACAGCCGCACACACAAGTTTCCAACATCTCTGACCTTTTCAAATCAGTGAGCAAGTGGCACATTTCACATTCAGCTGCTTCCTGTTTTCAGAAAAGCGATAAAATCATTACAGAATTTCTGCACAGTTTTTCTTCCTCTTCCTCCCATTCTGTTTTCCTCTGTCTCTCTCCCTGAAACCCACTGAATATTTCAGTCTGGTTCTTCATTAATGCATCACAAAAGCATCTGTGTCTAGTGACGTAACACATAACCCATGTGGAAAAAAAGCATGACACCTTTGGATAAGAAAACAGGCATCTCAATATTACATAAAATGTGTTGGAGAGTGTCTAAAGGCCAGTTCACACCAAGCATTATAATGATAAAGATAATGATAAAGACATAGTTCTAAAAATTGTTCTCAATGTTAAAGAATAGCAGAATCCTCACTGCAACAATAACGAGAAACAATACAGTTGGAATAATTTTCTGAATGATTTTTTCCAGCTGATGAACGAAACAAATATTGACAACCAATCAGAATCAATCCTGCTATCACAAGCTTGAGAATTTAAAGCGGCAGACGCCCTTGATCTATTATTATCCGTATAGTTATCATGCTTGGTGTGAAAGAGCCTTAAAAATACTTAAAATCAATCTGGTATCATTGCCTCTCTGGAACCAATACAATTGCTTGAAACTTTCCTTTGGTCAGCCCAGTCTACCAAGCCGTGGTGCTGCTCAGAATGTGCGTGTGTTTGTAAAGAGTGATTCTGACGTGACCTGAATTACCAACCGGGTTATTTATTCCCCTCAAACACACACACTCAGCTGTGACTAATCACTGCAGAGTAAGCCACAGCCAGCGCCAGCACAAAACTACATCCTCCTGAGAGCCAAGGCACATTAAATGGGCAGTCACCACAAAACATAGAGGTTAGATGGTAAATATATAGTATACACAGCTAAATCTAAGCCATGTACTGTAGCCGCTTTTCTCAAAGATTCGCATTCCAAAAATCTGACTCAGAAAACAACTTCAGAATCATTATATCATTGTACACAGATTCAGGGAGGTACTGGAAACACCAGCACTGCACGTTTATAAATTAGCAGCACTGATAAATAAGAAATCTATGGTCCGTAAAGATCTGATCTGATTTAAGTTCCCCTCATCTCATTCAACAGCAAACTCACACAGAACATAAAGGTTGAGCTTAATTACAGTCAGAGATTGGTTCTGACTAAAAAAATACATTTGTATTTCAGTACTGAATGACTCTTAATGATCACCAGCGCAATTGCAAATCTATAACTGAGACCTTTTAATTAATTTCAGACATTATTTATTCGCTCTCATGTCATTCCAAAACATGCATCCTATGAATTTATGTTAAAAAAGTTATTAAGTGGCTATTTTGTGGTATTGTGTCTTTACACTGAACTTTGAGAAAACACAGAGAAGCTTTAAAGGGTAAAGTTAATGGGACAGTCACAAGTTTCCCAGTTTTCATCCAAAATATCTTAAAATATCTTTGAAACGACATGTTGGTAAGTGATTGACAAAAATGGCATTTTGGGGTGGAGGTTCCCTTTAACTTTGCTGTGTGAAGATGCCTTTGTACAGCATGTACTCTTGTCTTCCATGAAGAAAGTCACACTAATTTGGATGTTTTTAGAACAAAAACTATACATGCAATATTTAATCTGAAATAAAACATCTGATATATGAGGAAATGAGGACTTGTAATTACAAAAACGGCTCTTTATATGAGCTTGAATGCAGTTTTAGAGCTTGTTGTAAGTTTTTGAACTATGCACATCTAAACCATTTAAATTTTCTGTGTGCATATGGTAGAAGGACATTCATTATTTGGAAACACCTGCTACTATTAACATCAATAGCAAAGCTCCTTCGAGATTTCATTGTACTTTGGCAATTTGTTTGGTCTATAAAGACTCGTTCCTTATTTATCCTTGCCTAATAGTAGTGATTTTGACTTTCAGTACACCGCTGCATGCTCACACATCTGCCATTAGTCATTCTAACCCATGCCTATTCAATTGGCAATTAAGATTCTAGTTGCACGGCTTTTTAAGAAGAACAACATGCTGGTTTTCTTGTTTCTTCTGGGCACCGGGTCATTTATGTAATTTACTTTGCACCTGCAACACAAAAACCTCTTTGGTCTCCAAGAGCATATGCACATGGCAAATATTAAAGTGTGTGTGATGCCAGCTAGGGAGCACTAACAAGGTGATAGCAAAGCTCAAACTGCCTCATGCACACACAGCTAAAACTAAATTTGAAGTCACAGTGCTTGGACTAAGGCTAAAGTTTGGGTTGTTTAACAATGATAAACAAACGTTTTAATTATATTCATATTTGCCACATTATATTCACAGAGCACAATATACAGAAATGCAATGGCTTATACTTGCTTGAGAAATTGAATGCACAATTACCATAAGCCTTTAAATGTAACGTGCCATGGCAAAGTACTGTTCTCATTATCGACTCTCATTTGTACTACTAGACATGTGTCAACTCCCATTCAATCACACTTATTCTTTGAGTATCGTATTAATGCAATCATTTGAAAGCTCCAGAAATAAATTGAAATGATGCATCCTAGTGGTGTTTAGCAGAAAGAGACTGGACCTCGGGGGTAACAAAAGAGCATGTAGAGCTGCAAGTCAGCACCTAATCAGATGGAGGTAATAGCTTGGAATGATTGACATTGTGGTAAAATACTTCTGTGCATTTCCTTTTTCCCAAAACTTGCACTGTAATGAGATGAATGACAATATATTGAATTGAACTTGAGTCATAAATGCCTTGGCTTTTCCAAGTTTTATACCACTAAAGCGTAGTTTTCAGAATGGCTTTAATTACTAGTGCTCTTTCTTTCTTTCTTTCCTTCTTTTTTTTCTCTTTCTTTCTTTCTTTCCTTCTTTCCTTCTTTCTTTATTTCTTTCTTCTTTCATTGCATGTTGCCATGGTAATTGCTGACAGTAATTGTATACTCACTGCTCTCTCTGCTGTTGGTGGTTGAGGTCATGAATGTAAGATTTACAAAAGCATAAAAAAATAAAATAAATAAATAAAAAATCCTGAATTTTTTTTCTAATTTGTTGCTTGCATTCCATTCCAATTAAAGAATCATTCCACACAAATTATCAAGTACTCATTCATTTCATTTGCATTATATAAAACACTGCATGTAGTCAACATTAAGTGCTTCTCACCATACACTGTATGACATATTTACCAAGAGTGACATATGTATGAACTGTCTGCTTTTGCGGCAACGTGACTAGATACTCCCTGTGAAGAAGTACAGAAAAAAACACCAGTGAAAAGTTGGAATATTTCTAATGATGTCATTAGACGTTCGGCATGGAGCCGATCAATCAGGGGGTTATTAGTGCTAACTAAAGGAAGGCACGCACACCATTAGTCAACAGACATCATTTTCAGCAGTGCACTAAATGGACATGGGGGGAGATGGATCACTGTGGGTTTGGTGCCACCAGTGCAAACGTGTGTGTCTTCTGGAGGAGGGCATGCCAGATGGCTAATACGCCAAATCAGCAGAAATGTCACAGTGTAATCTTTTCCTGTCAACAACCGAAAACAAGAAAGAAAACTTTTAATGACAAACAATAATGTTTATCTAAGTTACATCTAATGTGCCTTTCAGCAATTCAGACGTTATTTACATTTTGAATGAAGTCTTATTCGGGAAAGGAAAAGTTTTTGAACATTGTCATGAATGGACAAAACAGTTGAAGAACCTGAATGATATTTGCAAATATTTCCACTATTGCTTTGGTTGTGGTCTATAACCAACCCAGGCTCATCGGAAATATGTGTCTCTACATACATTTCTGCAACCTTGTAAATATGTGTTTTATTGCATGTTTCGCCACAGTTTCAAAGTGAAATATCCAGACAGTGGCGTTAAAATACATGTTTAATAAGTAACCATGGCATGTTTGTATTAGGTTGATACAGATACATGTTGCAGCGTTGAAACGTTCAAAAGTATCAGTTTTCAAATTGTGCAGGATGTTAAAAATGTTTTGAAAAACTACTTTATTAATAAAAAAAAATTACCTTTATTAATTAAAAATATACTTGTAAATTATACTTTTGTGTGAAAAGGAATAAAAGTTTTACTGCCTCTAGTGTTTATTTCAACTGGAAACTGTTGCGATTTGTATGTATAGGTACGATTTTTCAGTTTTGCAGAAATGTCTGAAAAGGGACGTATTTTCAATGAGCCTAGGTGGTCTATAAGACACTTAATATTCAGTAATATTATTCCTGCTGTGCTCCTCTCTCTGCTCCGTTAAGCAAAAAACTGTTGCTTACACTAGGTGTGCTTTCGTTTTAAAAAGCATAATTTTACACGCATATCCCTGCATTTTCCACCCTCAAAAACGAAAACTTCTGAACCCAAATTCACTAAATCCGCCCCTGTAAACGCCAATATGTCAACAATAGGCATGCTAATAAGCAACTATTTAATATTGGGAATTGGCCCATTCTATCTATCATGGTCTGCCTATGGCGGAGCAAGAACGATTCCGGTCCGCCTGCATGGCCCCATGTGCCATGGTAATTCCCCGCGGTTCCCAGTCTGCAAATGATGGGTCTCAGCCCCGTATCACAATCCGGGGAGCCGTGTTCAGTTTCAGTTTTGGTTTTGCGGCCAGGAGTACCGTTAGAAAAAATCTGCGGTTCCCAGTCCACATCAAACGGGTGTCAGTCCCTTATCACGGTCCGAGGAGCCGTGCACTGAAATGTTGGTTCCAGTTTCACGGCCAGGAATGCCTTTATCGGGTACTAGCCCCGAGTCTAGTCCTGAGTGGTCCCCAGACCATCCTTCCCCAGATTCATCTGATGAACCAGGGTCGGTACAGGTGGGACACCCTCCCAAGGATTTTTTTTTTGGGGGGGGGGGGGTTAAAGCACCTGAGTTATTACGGGGAGGGGTGGGACGGGAATCAATCTACCAGGGCATGTTCCACCACATCCCGTGATCAATCCACCATGGCCGGATCCGCCAGAGCAATTCTGTGATCCGGATCCACCATGGCCAGGGGTCTCATGTACAAAGAATTGCGAAGAATTAATACTAAAACATTGTGTACGGACAAACCTGGAAATGTGCGTACGCACAAAAAACTTCAGATGTATGAAACACTGCGTACGCGGAATCCCACGCATATTCTCTTTATACATCTGAATTAACGTGAAATTGAGTGCACATGCACAAGCGCTAAACCCCTCCCTGCCTCCACACCCGTATAAATATGATAATGACTCTCCGCGACCGGATCTGTCTAATGATGCCAATGATCCAGAACCTCGAGAAACTGCTGAAGCATCTGATCTGCCCTGGAGGGCGTCTACTCCGCCTGATCCGCCCAGGTTGGCGTCTCCAACATCTGATCTGCCCAGGAGGGCATCTCCGCCGTCTGGTCAGCCCAGGTGGGCGTATCCGCTGTGGTCTAATCCACCTGAGACTTTACCCTGTCAACCTCCCGGACACCCATCCATCCCTCCCTCTGCAATATGTATTGTTACGCCTCTACTCCACCACCCTCCTGTGCACCCTATAGATTGTGTTGGAGCATCTGGAAGCCACTCCTAAGGGGGGGGCTCTGTCATGCGATGCTCGTGTCATGTTTTCGTTTTCATTCTGTTTGCCATGTGCTTCTCTGTTTTGTTTTCATATTGCTCCACGTGCTCTGTCTTGTTTGTAACTCCGCCCTGCTCATCAGTGTTCATTCCCCCTCCAGCTGTGTCCTCCAGGTGTCCTGTATTATGTCTTTGATTTGTCTTAATATTTAAACCATGCCCCATGTCTTGTTCAAATGTCAGTCATTAATGTTGCTTGTCCGAGTTTACGTTTGTTCAGCTCCTTTGTATGTTCCAATAAATGTTTCTTCTTTGAGTATTCCTGCCTCCGAGTCTCTCGTGTCTGCTGAAGAGCGATCGCCGGCTAAACGTGACACCTGCTGTATAACTGTTCCTGTTTGTATCACTGATTTTGCTACTTTTCTGTTTAATACGATGAAGCTGCTTCGAAACAATCTCTATTGTATGACGTAAAAAAAAAAAATTTAAAAAATCACAATAGTTCGGTCTTTTATTTGCTTGCTGCTGTTTTATTAATAGTTACTTTACATATTCTCAGCTCAAAAAAAGAAGTTTATAGTTTGAGCTTGTTATGACTGAACATAATTCAATCTCTCAGTATACACTGCAATACGATGTCAGTTGAACTCTACATTTTATTCAAATTGGTTTAAACGAACCACAGAAAATAACAAATTTAAAAGATTCAATTGTAATGCTCCATATTTTAAAAATGCACAAAGCCTTAGAGCAGTTGAGCTCAGGATTCTTGACGGCGGTAGAAAGAAACACTACAGAAGAAGAATATATATCAGTAACAAAGGACATCAGAATAATTTGTAGGCAATATTGTAATTTAGACAAATGCTATCTTGTCAGGCGTGCAACTAGCATTTCATTTCATTTCCTGCTTGGTGTCCAGGTGCACCTGCTATCATGTTGAGGAATAGCTCAACAACAGCACAAATGGCTTCTTCAAATAAAATATTTATACCTAGCATGCAATCAAGTCCAGAGTCAGCGGTGGCAGCTGAAACAATATGAGCGCTTTTAATCCCCAGGGTGAAGATTCACAATGACTGATGTTTCTATCATGCAGAGCCATGTCAAGATTGAACTAGGACTGATGGAGAGGAAAGAGCGATGATATGGGAGGTACAAAAGAAACAAGTGAGATCAGAAGCACAGAGAGACCAAGGAGAGAGGGCAGCAGGTGAAACGTTTTCCAGTTGTTTCCCTAAGGGACCCATCCGGCCTCCGCGCTGATGGGATTAACGGACATCTGTGTTAATGTTAAGACACTCCCCCTCATGCAGCAGCCCAAGAAAAAAAACATAGTCATGAATAAAAGATGAGCTCACATTATTCTAGAAGTACTTGAATTGACTGGAACAGATTTTCAATTTGCATTTTGCTAAGAAGCCTGTGAGCATCAGCCGCTCATTTGGCAGAAGCATATACTTTTGACAATCTTGGTTTGAAGTGCTTCAGGATCCTATTGTAGAAGAGTAAAAGCTGTGACTCGAGATGTAAGATAACAAGGACTTAAAGCAGCAGGTTAAAACAATATATTTATAAATATATTTGATTTTGTTTGTATGTACAGTATTTTAATACTGTAAATCACTACCAAATTAGGGTTTTAAAATGTATTTTTAAAAAATGTATATGTGTGTGTGTGTGTGCGGGTTTATGTGGTTTATGAGGACACAAATTTGTATAATGACATGGGTATGACATAG
>JAUMHQ010000048.1:5340196-5354347 GCA_032361165.1 Enteromius paludinosus
TAAATATCATTACGTCTATGGAGAGTCCTCATAAATCACAAAAACCAACATGTGTGTGTGTGTGTGTGTGTGTGTGTACTGCTCAGGATGTAGAATATGAAAAATATTTGGCTGAAGGCAAAATCTCCATCACGTTTAAATTTTTTATAAGTAAAACGAATGCTGTAATGGTAAGGATGCACTTGACAGGTTCATGAGTGTTGAACAGCTGTTAATCTCCTGAAGAGTTTCCACTTTTGTGGGGCATATGCATCAGATGTTCAACCAGCGGTTCATGGACGTCTGACCATAAATGGATGCTGATGCCCAGAAGCTCACATCTCATCCCAGAATAATAAAGAACACTTTCAAATAGATGTTATCTTTGCTTACAAACCACACAACAAAAACTGTATACAGTATGTTTACTTACATTGCAGTGTACATACCTAAGAAACTTCTGGTAACATAAGGTAACAAATAGGTTATTTCCGTAACCCAGGTTCCCTGAGACACAGGAATGAGTACTGTGTCTGCTAAGACGCTATTGGAAAAACTATTTTTTCTCCCTAACTGAAGCCTATTTAACATGCAGTGAAACTGCACAGCCATTGGTTGTGCAGTGTTACATTTTTAAACCAATCGGCTGGCCGCCATGCTGAGGCAACCAATGGCTGGCTCCTGCCGAAGCTCGCCTGGGGGGGGGCAGGGTCATCTATATATAGCTGCTGAACGCTACAGGACTTCAGGTTACTTTGAAGCAACGGGCACTTACAGCAGGTGAGATGCTGAGTTCACGGTCGGGCGCTTGGTGGCCGAACACTGCGAGCTAGGAAATTGAACCCTTTAGGCACAGAGGACCCTGGAATGTAATGCTGGGATGTCCAAGTTATAAAACCTGATGAATGTGGACGGCAAGGACCAGCCGGCCGACTCACAAAACTCCATAGAGGAGTAAGCTAGCAAAATAGCATCTAAACGCATTTAGAGAGCATTTGCTTCAAGACCGGTAGCCCTTAGGAGAGGACACCAAAGCAGATAAAGAGCTGGTCAGACCACCTAAAAGCGGCTGGCCACTCAATGTAGAGCACCTTTGGTATATAACCGAGATTTGGATTCAAGATGACATTAGACTCATGTGGCCGAATTCCAGGCAGGCAGGGCTCACAGACAGCGCTTGCAGGTCGCTTGACTGGTGCCAAAGCCAGCAGTAGAACAGTTTTCAGCATCAGCGCTTTCACGGTAGCCATTTGCAGGGGTTCAAAGCCTCTGAGAGCTTCTAACACAGTGGGAAGGTCCCATGTAGGGATAGTGCGAGGGCGGAAGGGCCTGAGCCATCTAACTCCTCTCATGAAATGGATAACAGGAGTATCCTTGCCCACAGTCCGACCTGCTATAAGGCCTTAATGGTGGATGGGGAATGTCCCTTATTCAGTAGGTGTTTTAGAAAAGACATGACAAGGGGTTTTCTTTGCGCTCTGCCCACACCTCAAAAAACTGACCATTTTACAGTATAAGCTTCTCTCGTAGATGGGGCTCTAGCGTGTAATATGGTGTTTAGTATGCGCTCGGGGAGGCAGACAGCCTCGCATCGTAGGGCCCACCGACTGGGCTGTGGGTGCCAGATTGATCCTTCCGCCTAAGAGAGGAGGTCCCGTCTCAGGAGAATAGGCCACGGGGCTGCTGTAAGCATTGAGTGCAGGTCCGCAATCCACGGCTGGTTCCACCATAGGGGGCTGGTTCCACCAGGAGGACTTTGTGACCTTCTGCCCTGATCCGGCTGATAACCTGAGGAAGCAGCCTGGTCGGGGGAAAGGCATAGAGGGGAAGGCTGGGCCAGTCCTGGGCCAGCGTGTCCATTTCCCTCGTAAAACAGGCTGGGCAGCGAGTGTCCACTTCTGCTTTGCCAAATATTCTCCAGATCAGCTGAATAGTTTGGGGGTGAAGAGTCCATTCCTGAGGATGGATACTCTCCAGGACAGCATGTCAGCGCCCTGGTTCAGTTTGCCGGGGATGTGGGATGCTTTTAGTGAGTGCAAATTGTGCTGGGCCCACTTGAGGAGGGGTGCAGACAGTCTGAATAGGCGCCTCGATGACAGATCCCCCTGGCAAGTTGTGTATGACACCACAGACATACTGTCTGAACGAACCAGGACGTGAGTGTCCCTCAGTTGCGGCAGGAATCCGTGATAAGCGTGCCATACTGCCAGCATTTCCATGCAGTTGATGTGCTAGCTGCTTTCTGCATCTGACCACAAGCCCACTGCTGGTGAGCCTTTGTGCAGCGTGCCCCACCCATTCATGGAGGCGTCTGTCGCTATCACTTTCCTTCTGCACACAATGTGGAGGGGAACTTCTCTCTACAGCCACTGGGTGCCTTTCCATAAGCGGTTTTCCAATGGTTGCGGCGCGCTCTGTAAGATTGACGCTCTGATTTGCATTGAGTCAATTACAATGCCCAGGAACTTATTTGTTGGCTGGGCATCAGCATGGTCTTAGCAAATTTCACCCTGAGTCCGAGATGGTCTAAATGGCAGAGGAGAATGCCCTGTGCCTCTCTGCCTCCTCTCGGGAGCTGGCTAGAATGAGCCAGTCATCGAGATAATTTAGAACATGGATTCCCATCTGTCTCAGAGGGGAAAGCGCAGTGTCCATTCACTTTGTAAAGCTTGTGGGGCCAAGGAGAGACCAAAGGGGTGGACCGTGTAATAAAATGCTGTCTCAAGGATGGCCTGTGTTGAGGGGCTATTTGTACATGAAAGTACGCATCTTTCAGGTCCAGAGAACATCCAGTCTGTCGGCTGTATTTGCAAGAGAATGGCTTTAAACGTGAGCTTTCAGAACGGCCATTTTATTAGGGCGCGATTCAGATGTCTCAGGCCGAGGCACTGACACAGACAGAGGGGAGGGGGGAGCGGCCACGAACGCATCAGAGCGAGCTGCTCTTATAGCGGTCTCAGCAAGCCCCGCAGCATGAAAACCGCCCGCATGACGCCCGCACAAACAATGAAGAGCTGTCTGTGACGGCGTCCCATTCAGATGACTTATAAGGGCCGTGCAGCTCGGCACTGCATACTCAATCTCAACCGCAAATACACAGTTTCCGCCTTGGGGAGGGGGGAACATGAGAGCGTGAGAGAGTCAACGAGCGAGCGCGACTAGACTGTGAAGCTTTTTAACGAACCCATTTATTGCAGCTATATTGTGTATCATACCCGGAACTTTGCGCGGTAGAGGATAGAAATAGAGTAGTTTGCGGGGTGGTCTGGCCGTTGCGAGACTTTGCACATTTACAGCTTTTATCCACCGAGGTGAATAAAACCACTCGATATTACAGGGTGCTTGATTTCCTTGTAAGCACCAGCAGATAAAAGAGCGCCGGTGAAGGGGGAAAGCGAGCGCTGTACTGGCGTGTGGGCCCTCAATACACTGCTTAAATATTCATTTTGCTCTGACCGCAGAGGAGGATAAACCACTCGAAAGGGGCTTATTTACTCCTGTATAATAACCGGCAGAACAAAAGACACACCCATAGCTCTGCCGTCTCGGTCTCCGAACTCTGTGAGAGACTTGGAAACAGGCGAGCGGGGTATAAACAGGCGAGTGTTATTGTAATTTCTGTAATAAGTACATAGTATGTACATGCGTAACAGGACTAACATAAAGTGATACAATTTTATTTATAAAATTATAGTGGATTTGGTTGTCCGCGATGACACTCCCTGTGATGTTCTGTTAAAACATTTGGGGGTTTTAAGATTTTAAATTGAATCTTAGACTTACTTCTAACTGGCTCAAAAATATTGTAAAAAACGCAAACATTATGAAATATGAATACAGTTACAGTACGTTTTTATAGTATAGTATAGTATAGTATTATAAATAATATTTTAATATTTGAAAGGTAATTCATTCCAGTGATCATAGCTGAATTTTCAGTATCATTTCAACATATTTTTGTAACCGTGATGCATTTTTAAGGAATATTTCGATTAATAGGTTTGGGGAAAAAACAGCATTTAATCTAAATATAAATATAACCTATATAAATATTATTTGTAATGTTTTAACTGTAACTTGACGTAATGTTTCCTTGCAGAAAAATATTCATTATTAATATTCATTATTAAAACTGTTAATAGTCTCTGAAGATATCATAATGCACATGTGGTAAAAAGAAACAAACTTTTTCAATATGAAATATAAACAGCAAAAAGGGACAGCTCCTCATGATAAGACCAGGATTTAGCCCAAGGAGCCTTCTTGTACAAGTCAGCTGAGGACAATGAAAACTTTGGGCTAAATATGAGACCCATACTTAGCACAGATGGTTACAAGATCAAATGAGGCATGAAGGCTGGGTCCTGGACCTGTGCTTTCAATCAGATTGTTCCCATGGAGACACTCTCAAAAGGGAGAGGCCTTTATCTTGATGTCAGAGCCAAGTATCAGATTCTACACTGATGAAATCTGGCCACCACAACCTTCATCTGTTCACTGGAACAACTGCTACAAATCCCAGCATGTCCCTGGCATGCTCTACAATCACTCCAACATGAAGAGCTTTAAAAGCAACAAACAGTGCATTTTGTTGGCCATGTCAAGTGATGCCATCAAACCATCAGACAGGAATCGTGATGAGAGAAACATAGTATTGGGGCACATTTATAGTGTTTTGATTGAAAAGAACAAAATCGCATTTATGCCCTTAATCTAAAATAAATTACACTTGGTTTGAGGTTTTGTTAGAAAGCAAAGAAATGTATCTGCTTTTACTATCTTAAATGCCCACCTCTATATGGTGTTTCAGAAATGGCTTCTTTAGTGACATGGAAATGAATACAGTGAATGGATCACAGGAAATGGTGCGTGTAGAAAGACATGCTGTAGATGAGTGCCTACATATAAACGCTGGTCATTATCTCTCTAAGGCAAGTAAGGCATTACGCTCTCTGATAACCACTTTGCTGATGTATCTCATCCTACAATCATGTCTAAGACAGGGAGGACGGCTTTGAAGAATATTCATGAAGCTTTTGGGGTCCTTTTTTATAGTCTACAGTCATTCTAGGCATCTCATTGCTTTCATCAGATGGTCCATGGGGCCCCCGGGGAGTGAGAGGGAGAGGAAAAGGTCAGTGATCCTGGTGAGGGATTATCAGTAATGAGGGGTTTTAAAGGTTACCTGCATTAGATCAACAGCGTTCCACTTCTGTCTTGCACAGTTTAAAAAAGACAAGCACACATGAATTGAGTGCGACATTTTCTATCTGTTTTCACTATATGTTTTCTTTTCTTTACTGTTTATAAGGTCTTCATACCAAAATGTAAAAAAATGCATAAAAAATAAGAACCTTTATTTCAAGTTAAGGAACATTTTAAATGAATAAATAAATAAAAACACATTTTTTGTCCCATTGGTTCTTTTTGCAGGGGTGGTTGTTTCAGTTGAGCAGTCAGGGAGGCATCAGAAAGAGCCTCTTGATGGTTTTGTGTTGGAAGAGAAGAGCAATGTTGAAATCCAGGCGATTTAGCTACCACTGCTGACCCACCAACAGTAGGGTGTTACAATTTAGGGTCAAAATGCCCAAAGAGTGCTGTACACCATTTGACTGTATTGTAAAGCAACAAAATAGTGTAAAGGACCCTCTCTAGTATGCAGGCCTAGAAGAGGCCAGATTCCCCAACCCCCCCTGCATTTATCAAAGGCATTTCATAAATTTTAAACAGGATAATCATTTTCATTACCATCTGTTAATTACTTTATAAAGTGCATAGCGAATCATTTAAAGCCAGATAATGCTCACTCAATCTCTCACACACACACTTTTAGAAGACATTATAGGTACGCTTTGGACAGGGTCTGAGCTGCTATTAGGACTCTATGTTCTAGTCCAGTCACCCTTAACAAAGCAGAGTTAATGGTTCATACAGCAAATTTCAGAACAAAGTAGCTACAGACTCCATCTGCTAAGTGCATACTTAAAATCACTCTCACAGTAGCAATCTCTCACTGCTCTCGCTGTTTCACTCCAGCAACCCCTGGGTCAAATGATTGCCACTTGAAGCATCAGCTAGATTTGTGTGCACCTTTTTCTTTGTTTTTTGAGTCCCCATTAAACTTTGTAGCATACAACATATGATTCTGTTTTGAATGGATGGGTGAATGGATAGATTCAATAAAAACTCCACTACTGTGTATTGTTCATAGTTGCATCTGCAACAAATTATCTGGATGTTAAACATTATCTCAACCTAAATATTTTTAACTGGAAAATGAGAACAGGTGGATGTCAGGGCAAAGTTCACTGTTTTGGAGAGCGTAGGTGAAAGAAACGTCATCTCCATTTATATGCTAACTTATTTCTAAGAAGTGATAGTCCGGGAGTTCATATCAATATATTTTTTTATTTTTTTAATGAAAAAGTAATTATTGGGCAACAGTCCAAAGTGTAATTGCCTGCTCTTCATGCTGAGATAATATTCTTCATACACCGACCATACTTATCTTTATTTAAGGCTCTAGTCTACTACAGGAGAGATGATGGAAGGTTTTCCCTCTGACAGATCCATTAAGTATCTTCCATACATCCATCACCGAAGCTTAATACGTGTCAAGCTTCAGAGCCTCTTTCTTATTAAAAAATAATGATGTAGGTAGATTGTTGTTAGGAGGTTATTAGGATCCAGACTGTCTGCTTTTGTGAGACCTCGTACAGTATGTAGTGATGAAAAGACATCTTAAATATCTTTAATGTCCTGGAGTTCTGTGAGTGGGTTTGAAATCTCTTCGAAAATGTCCTTTAACTAAAAGCAAAAATGGCCTAAAACTCTATTCAGTGTGATTGCAGCCAGACTCTTCTCACCCTCTTTATCGCCACATAAGCTGAATTTAGATCAAAGGCCGCTGGTTATGTGATTGTAATGCAGGCCTTTCCTCTCAGCTGCTGGGATAAAGGACCACCTGAGAACAGAGCTCTGGGCCATAGACAAGCATTCATTAACTCACCTTTTGTGGGTTCAGACCCAACCGCTTCATTTTGCTTTGTGAAGAACCCCCTTGATTCCACAAGCTGCTTTAATGAAATCTCTAGGTATTATATATTTATGAATTACACTCATTATATTGCGAATGACGCCTGTGAAAGATCGTTTCTAACATCGCTGTTTATTTCAGGTAGTACTGTAAATGTGGCCTTTACTTTGTAATCTTTTCCACTTTTCATATCAAACGAAATGTCTTCACACACAATCATAATTCACTTTTTTACGACGGTCACAAATTACAGTGACTACTCAAAATAAACCTCACACATTAGCAGAAGTTCTAACTGTAACCATGACTACTCCACTTCAATATCACAACCTCTGTCGGCTGAAAGCCAGCAGTGAAAACACAAAAACGTACATAACACACCAAAACGTGACGCAACACTTTGATGTGTGATTCATATGGCAGCAGGGCATAAACAAAGCGGTCTCTCTTTCTCAAGGGTCGATGTGAAGTCCAAAATTAGTCGCACACATTAAGCTACAGTGAAGTAGCACGAATCATAATTTGACTAATCTCCACGGGAACAATTTCTATTCGTGGCTTGTGTAACAGCGCATTTGAAAGCAGAGGAAAAAACTAAACCAGGAATTGTGGACAATGTGGTGCTAAAGAGTCCCTGAGGCCTGTATAATCCTCACTGCTAATCATTTGATTTTTTGCAATTATTAGGATCCATCTCTTGGATAATGGGAAGTGGACGGAGAAAAGCTGAGAAGCTGACATGAGTATTATTCACTACTGGCGTTGGTAAATGGAGGACTACAAGGGGGAAAAAAGCTTTGAAAGGGTCTGTCAGGAAAGGTCATTTCTACGGCTGGTATCTGAACCTTCAAACCGGCTGCAAATATCCAGTGAAGCATCAAAACCAAACTCAGTCTCCCTCAAAAAAAAAACAAAAAAAGTGATGAAGAGCTGGTGAAAATGGAAGTGACGTGCAGAAAAGACTATCTCCAACATAGGTAGTCTCATTCCCTAACACCTACTTGATTTCCTCTCTTCTGTGCAATTAAAATGAGGCTGCTTGCTTTGGCAGCTCTTGTATACTGGTACTCCTGAGCCGTGGCTTTGGAAAATTGCTGATTTTGGCAGCTCCCTCATGCAGAATTCTACCTGCTACTTTGATCCTGTCATGGTGAATGAGGGCAAGCAGTTGGAGGGTTGGCAGTTAAGCACTTTGCAAGAATAATATGGGAATGGGGATGATGGTGAGTGTGTGCTTTTGATGAAAGGGAATTTGAATACAAAGTTCACCTTTCTACATTTCTAGCCACAAAAATGAAAAGAAAATGCAGGAAAAAATTTAATTTACACACTGAAGTACTGGAGATACATGGGAGGGAGGGGAGGGAGATATAAAGAGAGATACTTGTTAAGGTCTTTTTTTTCTGAAGTCAAGTGGTATCTTGATCTGCTGCATTACAGATGTTATTAAAAATGAACTGAATGAACAGCACATTTTTTGAAAAGTCAAAACTATTCTCCACATTCTGTTCATTCACATGACAAATGAGGAAAAATAACAATACTTCATGATTTGACACTGTGGCACTTTTTTTTAACTCTTTTTGTTCAAAATAAAAATAAATACATAAAGAATGATACCAGAGTTAATACACATATATTAACACTATATCTCAAATAGCCGAGTTCAAGCGTTATTATGGATTTTTAAGACTAATTTTTTGTCAGTTTGAAATGAAGATACCTTACTGACATCTCTGTTTGTAATAAACGCATAACTTACAAGATGTTAATTGATGGACTAGAGTCATGTGAATTGTTGTGATGTTTTTACCAGCTATTTGGACTCTGTAGGTGTGTACATTTTCATTTCTGGTGAATTATTTCTTAAAATCTGTCTTTACCTAGTTAATTCTTGCTTGAATGTTTACCGGTTGTATTGTGTTCACTTGTTTACCCAACAACTAATACAATATGATTTTGAATGTTTTACTTCGAGCAGAAATCACAAATCATTTTGGTGCACAAACCCACTGTTAGAAATAAAACATTTCTACAAATGTACTTTTGGGTTCCAGTTTATTTAAAGATATACTGTAGTCCTTCTTATATTCCTGCAGTGTTTTCATTCCAGACCCCAGGGTAGAGTTCAGACAAACTAACAAGCCTAATTCAAATGTACCACATTGATCCTGCTGTGTTTTGTTTGTGTGCATGACTTTATTTTGGTGTGACCTTTGTAGAAAAGCCTGTAGATATGAGCCATCTCTGTGACTATGAAATAGTAATGCGCTGTTGATGTTAGCAGAGCTGACGGATGAGGCTTTTGAGGGATCTTATCTCACGGTGTGCTTCAGCTGACACATGCTGATGCCTATATTTCATTTACTTTGACAGCATTGAATGCAATTTTGGGCCCTGTTCCTGATATGTACTTGTATATTTTTCTTTAAGTAAACTTTAAAGAGGTTCTATTTATGAATATGCAGTCTATATAGTTTTTTTGTTTCTTCATTTAATAAATTGGTAACACTTTAGTAAAGGAACCAATACTCACTACTTACTAGTTACTTATTAGCATGCCTATTATTAAAATATTGGCCATTTATTAGTGCTGATAAAGAACATATTCTGCATGACCATGTTCTACATCCCCAATCCTAACCAATACCTGAACTTAACAACTACCCTACTAAATAGTAATAATCAGCAAATTATTTATTTAATAGTTAATGGTTTGTTAATAGCAAGATACATTATATTGATAAAAAATTATAATAATAAATAAAAATTAAAAAACGCATCCTTATAATATGCCTCTGGAATCCAAGGAAAAGTTAAAATAAAATAAAAATCTGGCCACATTTACATTACAAATAGCAGCCGCGGGCATCTATTGTTGCTATAACAACTGCTACTGTATCACAACAGCTGAATTATACAGGGAAGGAAACAGTACGGAGCTCTGCTGGATGATGCACAGTTTGCGACATAGTATATTATCATTATAAGTCTACATACCAGCACCTTCACTATTTTTTCTTTTTGTTTTTGTTGTTATGGAAACGACAGGTCTTGCTACTCGCTTGTCATTAGTCAGCTATTAAAAAGCTGCTTGACGCAGGGCATTTTATTTTAGAAAAGTTTTTTTTTTTCTTTACATGACGCTCTAAATTCATTATTTTATGACCCGTAAAGCATTTATGAACACTTTTGCATCTGGAAAGGTGTTCATGGACACCTTTTGATATAGCAAACCAGATATCTGTGTAAGCTTCAACTGCAATTTTAGACAAAAGGGGGGGTGCTAATAACAAGAAGCATTTGATAATTGCTTTATTCTCAAAGGAACACTTTCAGTGTTTCCACTCTCCAAATGTTGTATTCACATCCTAATTGAGCAGCAGGGAGAGCAGACAGGAACAGAGCGTCTGTGAGTGCATATGTGCATCTCAGCTGACACTTGACCATCTTATCTTAGTCTCATCCTCTCTTCTCAATGCTAATTAATGAGCAAGTTACAAAAAAAGCAGCTGATGTGGGTCAGCATCCATCCACTGAACTGCTCTGAAATGCAATCTGTTTTTCGTCCGTCCCTCTGTCCCAGGTGTATAGAAACCTTTGCCTTTCTCTTCTCCAACTGTGGCAGTGAGTTTCTCTGGGGCTTTGCTGTCCATCTCTCAGCTCTCTCTCACATCACTCCCAGGGACAGCTTTCTTCCACACTTGCCTTATGTTTTATTGAGAGGGAGACTCAGTGCTGTCTTCTTTGTCTTTGTGTGGGCCTAAAGTCTCTCTAAAGGATCTGTTTAAACACTCAACATGAGAAGGCAAAGGGGGCAAATGAGTGAGGGTGTTTGGATCTGACTTTCTCAAGCTCTGGGTTACCAGGAAGCATCCCGAGACTTGGTACACTCTGTGTTATCGGACAGAGCACCACAGGGGCAGCAGCTATTAAATATTTCATGAACTTCGGTCAGACACGCTGGGCTAAGACTCTTGGGCTCTGGATTTCAACTGCCTGACAAGATTGCGACTTGTTTAACACTTTGTGACTAACGGCGATGTGGCAGGGTGTCGAGCTAGTGGCAAATCCACAAACAAAATGGTTTCCCGCCACACAAATATGCTCATCTGAAGAGACAGATAGCAAATGTGGTGCGGTGCACGAAACGTATCCTCCCTCATCGAATTTTGATCAAAGAGCCATCTTGCATTTCTTGACAACTTCACATGCATCGACTTCTCACTTGCGATGCCGACAGCCCATAACGTTATTTTAGTTTTTAATCTTCAGGGCTTCGAAATGCATTTTCCCATCTTGAAGGACTATATCAGTCATGGTCTTCTAAACTGTGTGGATGTGAATTAATGCAGCTCAAAGTTGAATTAATGAATCGAGTGTATAGTCTTCACATCATTTACATCATATTATTGCCTAACTGATTAAAGATCTGATTTAGATGAGATGTGGAGATACAGTTTTTAAACGGAGGCATTGATTTAGCTGCACACTGTGAAGGCAGTTTTACACACTCTATTAGCAGTGATGAGGAAGCTACTTCACAACTGTAACACTTTAAAAGAGCTACTCATAATGCAAAGCAGTTAAACCACAGACAAGCTATTTTAGAAAGCAATATTTTGTTAAATATGAAGCCATAAGTGGTATCATTTATTTTTACAGTCAGAGCAGATTTCATCTGATGCAAAATAAATGAGGATCTTATTTAAGGTCACAGCAACTTAAATAGTTAAACATGTATATCTAATAGGTATAATGGACTTTATCTACATATTTCACTAGAAAAGAACAGGATATAAATGTCATGCGCCATATAAAACAATGGTTGATTTGGGCAAGTACAGATGCAGACTCTTCTACGTCAATGAACCAAAATGAATTAGACTTACATCTGCTGCAAAAGAAGAATTATAAGACCTGGAGAAAGTTATACATGCTGTAAACTATTTACTCAGCCTGATGTTGCTGTACGACACAAAAAACAAGATATTTTGAAGTATGCTGGTAACAACTAGACGGACTTCCGTTGTATTGGGGGAATAAAAAGATAAAGACATTTTTCAGAATAATATTTTTTTGATCCAAAGGTATAAAAACTGTCACTGGGGCAGTACCCTTCAAAAGATACAAAAATACATTATTTATGCACTAATGTGTACACTATACGGTACGGTAAGATGAAAAATACAAAGCTGTAACTCTTCAAAAGGGTCTAACTTTTTTTCTGAGGTTATAGAATGAAGAAAGTCAACAACACCATTCATGATCATATTTTGGGTGAACTGTTATTTACATTAATTCCAGGGTAAACCGATTTCATTTTTTCAGCTCAGAAATTCAGATTTAATTGTCACATGCTATATTGTGGAGAAACGTCTAGATTACGAATGTAACACATGTTCCCTGAAGGAGGGAACAGAGACGTTACATATGGGAACTCGCCAGAGCGACCAATTGCCTTTGAGCCCTTTACTTAAGGCCAATGAAACATTGGCGTGCGCTGATTGTGCTCAGGTGCACCTCATCACTGCGTGAGTATAAGAGGGCATGAGCACAGTGCACATGCAGGTTTTCGCTGAAGAGCTGTTGCCGGCGTCAGCGCGACTTCAGAGTCGTGGCAGGAGAAAGTGCAATGTCTCCGTTCCCTCCTTCAGGGAACGTGAGTTACGTTCATAACCTAGACCCTTTCAGTCGAATCACTTTGACGTTACATATGGGAACACCCATGGAAAAGGCCACGACTCTGAGGCCGTGTTATGCGGAGATCCCCTGCCAACTGGCGAGATTTTATTCGTTTTTCCAGTTCGTTAACAGGAATCCTCACGTAATTTTCTCAACCCTCTGTGGCCCAAGGAGGGGGCTGACTGTGGAATATTGAGATTATTGAGATATGGGAACACCCATAGAAAAGGCCACGACTCTGAGGCCGCGTTACACGGAGATCCCCTGCCAACTGGTGAGATTTTATTAGTTTTTCCAGTTTGTTAACAGGAATCCTCACGTAACTTTCCTAACCCTCTGTGGCCCAAGGAGGGGGCTGACTGTGGAATATTGAGGTCCATTTTTTTTTGTATAAATAAGCCAGGGAGATGGCTTCTACCACCCAGTGAGCCAAGTGACAGCATTCCCTTTCTGCCGGCCACCGAAGCAAATTAAGAGCTGCTGAGAGCGTCTGAAGCTCTGAGTACGGTCAGTGTAGAGGCGCAGCACGCATACAGGACACAATAACTCTAAGGCTGGGTCTGCCTCCTCCCGGGGCAGAGCTTGCAGGTTCACCACCTGATCGCAGAAAGGCGTGGTGGGAACCTTGGGCACGTAGCTGGGCCGGGTACTGTCTTCAGCGTCAGATATTTTATATCGACCGACTGAAGTGGCTCGAAAGGAGCTAACTGCAGGCAATTCAAGGCGACGGCTAGGTCCCAAGAGGGTAAGAGGTGCAGTCTCAGTGGATTAACCCAACGCGCACCCCTAAGGAATCGAACGATGAGCTGATGCTTCCCGAGGGACGTGCCCTCCACTGCATTGTGATATGCGGCTATGGCAGCGACATACACTTTAAGAGTCGAAGGGGACAGCCTGCGCTCCAACTTCTCTTGCAGGAAGGAAAGCACCACTACGATCGTGCATCTCTGTGGGTCCTCTCCACGGGAGGAACACCATTCGATGAACAGACCCCATCTCTGAGCGTAAGCCTGCCTCGTAGAGGGAGCTCGCACTTGAGAGATGGTATCTACAACAGCACTGGAGAGGCTGGAGAAGTCTGCCGCGTCCCATCCAGGAGCCAGACGTGCAGGTTCCACAATTCGGGATGCGGGTGCCATATGGTGGCCATCCCCTGAGAAAGAAGGTCCTTCCTACAGGGGATTTTCCAGGGGAACGCAAAGTCTGCAAACCAAGTCCGGGAGGGCCTGGGGGAAAGGCGTACTTGAGCCCCGGAGGCCAGCTGCATGCCAGTGCATCCCTGCCGAGCGCCTGAGGGGACTCACAAAGGGAATAAAACAGTGGGCAATGGTACCAAACACGAAATGGATCTGGCAAGGTGATGTTTAGATCACATCGTGTTTATCAAAAACCTGCATAAATACAGTATACGATAGGAAAGACAATAACAGTATACATTATGACCTCAAGGA
>JAUMHQ010000048.1:5361217-5379671 GCA_032361165.1 Enteromius paludinosus
GTGTAAAGCTGCTTTGCAATGATATGTATCATGAAAAGCGCTATACAAATAAACTTGAATTGAATTGAATTGAATTATTCTTATTTGTAATGTTACTGTGTAGATACAATCTGCCGTTTGCAGTGTTTTGGTTTTCTCTCTTTCTCTCTCTCTCTCTCTCTCTCGTCCACCCCACTGCAAAGCTTAATGAAGCTCAGCTTTTTCTACTGTAGTTGCCATCATCAACCATTGGCTTGTCCTGATTGGCTACTGGGGAAGAGACTTTGGAAATAAAGCTGGAGACTTTGTGTGAAGCAGCCCCTCCTGCCTTCTTTGTGCCACCACGCCGCCAGAGACTGTTTCTTCTCCTACCCCAGACGTTAGCGTGTGTGCTATTGGTTGGTCTGTTGGCTCGTTGTTTGTGCTTTGTTTTTGACCCAGGTTTTTTCCTGTTTTTGGCTAGAAAGGGAGTAAGGTTGTTTTTGTTCTGTTGTTTGTTTTAATTTCTTTTCTTTTTTTTTTTGTGAGACTAGACAGTGTCCCTTTCTTAAATTAGATATGTTATGTTTGTTGTTTACATTATACATTATTCATAATGTACTGTTATTATAATAGTACTGACATGTATTTACTGAGTTATAGCTAGTATAGTACTTAGTTGAGATGCCAAACGTGTCTAAAGTGAACTGTCACAAAAAAAAGTAACAACTGTTGCACAGGACAAAGAGAAAATGATAAGCAACATCACACGCATAATTATAAAAAGTACTTATAAAAACATTATATTATATTATAGGATTTTTGTGGTGTTATATATTAACGA
Source organism: Enteromius paludinosus (assembly GCA_032361165.1). Classification (NCBI taxonomy): domain Eukaryota; kingdom Metazoa; phylum Chordata; class Actinopteri; order Cypriniformes; family Cyprinidae; genus Enteromius; species Enteromius paludinosus. The sequence continues at coordinate 5,362,020 of JAUMHQ010000048.1, forward strand.
ACTATAGTAATTGTTTAAATTAGTAATCTTTACAAATAATGTTTATAGCTGAATGGAAATGTCTTAATAATGAGTTTGTAAATGGCTATAATTACCCATTTTATTCAAGCATCCTTTCAGATGAATAGCAGTAATTGCATTGGTATATTTACCCTGATTGTTCTTGAAATGGGACAAAAAAAAATTAAATAAAAAACAAAATTGCTATTGCCCATTCTAAAACCTGACTACTCTAGAAACCAGCAATGTTATCTCAACAGAAGATTAAACAAAGCTTCTGCATTCATGATGATGCATATTTTGACAATACGAAATTATACAAATGCCTCGTTGGAGAAGCTACAGTTGTGGCGCCAAAAAAATAACTGAAAAAACTCCAACCTCTTACATTCAAGACGGCTGCAATAACAGGTTTGGTGTGAGACACTGAAAACAGAGGAGCTTTAAAATGGAAGGACAGCAAGGATGAAATTAGTCATTTGGATAAATCACTGTTTAAACCCAAGACACAAATCAGGCGTGATTACAGCCACAGGTACAGTATCGCAATCAAGTCCAACAGCATCTACTGTACAACCATTACATATTAAACTACATATTAAACCCCGGAGGAAAAAATGCATCTGATTACATATTGAGGTAACCATAGCAGTGAATGCAGCTGGGACTTGTGAACAGTGTCATTGCACATAGAGATATTGATTAATGACTAGCATTTAGCACAATACACAAGCATAGCAGTGTCAGTAAATCAGCATCTGATCCAGTGCTCCAGGCTGGCGCTAGAGAGCATGAATACTTTATACAGTTAAATTGAGACTATCCTTTTAGATTTAATGAATGAGTATAAATGTTTAATGCCCTTTATTCTTTTGTTTCAGCCAAAAGACCTGAATTATTAATGTTTCTCAGGAGTGTAATCAACTTTTAAGCTGTCACTTGGAAGTGCTCTAGATGCAGAGGATAAAAGGAGGAGTTTTAGGGATATGTGACGGGAGATTAGTCGGTCTGTAATGAGAAAAGATTTAGGGACATTTGGCTAAGGATCGGCCTTCAAAGACATCTATAATACCCTAAGAGGGCTATCTGTTAACGTCCCCATTCGTCTTAATAGCAGTTGCTCGAACCTGTATCTTTTCGCACAGATTCTCACTTTAGGGCACTCGAGTCAGTCATCTAAGCCATCGCCGCAGGAAAATAACACCATGATAACGCTGATTGGCTGATGGCACCAAAACAACATGAGCTGTGACATCAAAGACAGCAGACAGGGGAAAAATAAGTTTGCAGTTTTATTTCATCATCTGAAACATGTTGTAACGTCTTCCAAAGCGCCAAGCACACAAGACATACGCAGGGCACACATTTGGATTCATGCCGAATGAGAGAGTAACATGAGCACAAGTATATTTGTAGAGCCCATTTGCCACATAACATTAGTTTTAGCTTCAAATTAAATACAAATTAAATATTTAGGCTTGCTTCTTATATTACATGTTGTTTATAATACATACCACCAGAATTTTAGTTTGTTTTATACTTGCACTATATAATTTTCAGTCATGTTGTTAAATGTAACAGATCTGCAATGGAGTGATACATACTTATAGTTTTTTTAATATATATATATATATATATATATATTTTTTTTTTTTTTTTTTTTTTTTTTTGCTTTATTTTACTTTTTTTATGTAGCAATTCTAAACAAACATACAAATATGCAATGGTGTTCTTTTTCCTTTCAAATTTTCCAAAAAATATGGTACCAGACAAATGTTTTCAAAGTCTTATAAACTAAAAATATTATTTTTCAAAAGGAAAATTCTTAATTGAGTTTAATTGTTGCATGCTGTTTCGTGGTAGTGGACCAAATTATTTTCTATAATTAACATTTTGGTATTCATGTTCATCTTATAATTGTTTTATTGTGTCCAAATTACTAACTGTCAATGTTGTTTTTAATCAGAAGGGTGGTGTTGTAGTTGGTGGTGTTGTCAGAGAGTAAAATAATGTTAAAGTAATTAATCTTTAACCAAAGAAAAACTTGTTTTTAAATTAAGGAGGGAAAAAATATGTATATGTATATTTATACAGAAATATAGAAAAAAAAAACAATGCCAAAGTAAATGAGAAATTTAAGACACACACACACACCATAATCTGTGCTGTGAAATAGTATGCTGAGCTGTAAAAGCGTGACAGAGGTATGTTACATTTCTTGTCCAGGGGGTTAAAAACGATAAGGTTATGAATATAACCCCGGTTCTTTGAGGGAACGACACTGCGTCGAGAAGACGCTAGGGGAACGTTCTCATGCGTGACGGCTCTGAATTCGTTGTACCAACGTCCAATGGGAGAACGGGACGTCAGGGCAGTGACGTCATACCAGGAAGTCTATAAATAGAGCACATGTGGCTGCACATGCTAGCTCTCCACAGCTGTGAAGAACGCGCCAGCAGGGGGCGCAGGAGGTATGGCTCGGAACGCAGTGATTCAAAGAACCGGGGTTATATTCATAACCTTATCGTTCTTTTCTGGGAACGCCACTGCGTCGAGAAGACGCTAGGGGAACACAATCCCAACGCCTCCATAACTCCAAGGCCCTGCCCTGTGCCTACGTCTCGACGTACGCCACTAGGACGAGAGGGCCCCTACTTTTGTAAATGTTCGGGGCGAAAGAGCTAGGCCGAAGGGGAGAACCAGATATTGGTACGCTTGACCCCTGAAAGCGAACCTCAGGAATCTCCTGTGAGAACGATGAATCGACAGATGGAAGTATGCATCTTTTAGATCTATCATCACAAACCAGTCCCCGGACCTGATCTGTGATACCACCAACTTTAGTGTGAGCATTTTGAACTTCAGCTGACTGACTGAGCGGTTCAGTTGCCTTAGATCTAGAATGGGCCTCAGCCCCCCATCCTTCTTCGGAACTATGAAGTAGCGACTGTAAAACCCTGATTTTCTTTCTCGAAAGGGAATCGGTTCTATGGCACCTTTCCTCAGAAGGGCCTGCACTTCTTGTTCCATAACCAGATCCTGCTCTGAGCTCACCTCGGTGAGCACGACGCCGGCAAACAGCAGCGGAGAAGAATGAAACTGAATTCGATAACCCTCTTTTATTACTTGCAGGACCCACTGACAGACATTTGGAAGAGCTTCCCATGCTTCTAAATTCTCTACTAAGGGAACCAACCGCTCGAGGCTGGTTTCTGGTTTTATCGACGATGAGAGCTCGATGTTTACTGAAGACTCAACGCCAGGAGCTCGATTTAACCGTCTTTTGGACCCCCTCAGGGGTGACGCGCTGCTCGGCCGAAGAGCGATGATATAGCGGGGCCGAGCGCAGCGTCGAGGGCGCTGGGGAGAGCACGGTGGTCGGCTCTCTAACCCAGAGGGGTCCATCCTCAGTCCTAGGCCCCAGGATGCTAGGACTTTCTCTGCTGGGACCTCATAGCCTGGATGATGTTTCTGAGGTTTGTCTTAGACTTAGAGGACCCAGCAGAGGAGCGTCGCCTCGAACCGCGGCTCCCCCTTTTAGTTGGAGGAGCGCGTGAGGCAACGCTCTGTTTTTGAGCCTCGCGGTGAGAGGAGCTGGTACTCGTATGGGGCTGCTCCCGCCCAGCAGCCCCGTGATCTAGAGAACGGCGAGGGAGAAACCGCTTGTTTCCGTGCCTCCTGAAACCTGTCGGCTACCTTGTCGACTGTACTGCCGAACAGGCCAGGAGGGGAAAGCGGGGCGTCCAGGAGACAGACCCTGTCGCGGTCTTTAATGTCCGACAGGGTCAGCCACAGATGTCGCTCTACGGCCGTAGAGCTAAATCAGCGGTCCTCCTCAACTCTGCCATATCGTCAGACGTGATGTTCTCGCCTTCATCTAGATCACGCAGCAGATCGGCCTGATATGCTTGTAGCACAGCCATAGTGTGGAGGCATGCGCCGGCCTGACCTGCTGCCGAGTATCCCTTGCCTACAAGTGTGGATGTTCTTCTCAGCGGCTTTGTAGGCAAGGCCGGAGCCTTCAGGGACGATGCCACATCGGGGACAGATAGCTCGCATGCGTCTGTTCCACCCGGGGCATCGTCCTGTAACTGTGTGCGTCTAAACCAGAAATGTTTCCAAGATAGTCACTATCAGGGACATACAGACAGGCCGAGTATGGGTTTCCCCACGATTTATACACCTCGGTGTGTAGATCAGGGAAGAACGGCAGACTCCGGTGTGGAGGTGGTGGCCGAGCACGGAGAAAACGCTCGTCAAGCATGGATTTCTTTATTGACTGCCCTTGTGACCACCTCCAACAGCTCCTCAAACTTTATCGACTAGGGCGACTCATCGACGCTCTCGCTCTCATCCTCCTCGAAGGAAGAGGCAGCGAGGATCGAGCCCTCTCCACGAGAGGAAGATGCCAGTCGGTCTCCACGGCGATCTCTACTCTCAGAGCGGGCGTGTGATCTGCGTTGGGCTGGAGACAATGGGCGATCTGTTTCCATTGCCTCGGCAAGATCACACTCCTCAAAGAGGGCTTTCCGGGAGCGGAGCAGGCGCAGCGGCAGCAGCTCACACTGGGGACAGCTTTTGTCTGGTCCCGCCAGTGCATCTGCTGCATGCTCCGCTCCCAAGCAGGCTACACAAAGGGTGCCTGCCAAACCCTGCCTGCCTTTCCCAGCGTTTGTCTTACTCGTGTTTGTTTTTTCTTTTTAAATCAAACAAATAAATAAATATGTGGAGAAGAGGATGAAAGAAACGATTGTTTTTCTATCTGATAAGTGTCACAATCACTGTCTCTTTTGTATTTTCACACACCCAACGGAAAATAAAATCCTTTCTCAACAGAAAGAGTAGCGATCACAAAGATGTTGTTTTCTCACAAACACACAATCTTTTTAAACTAACCTCATGCACACATTCAAGGGCTGGGGGATTAGGATGCTTTTCTCTTTCCCTCAACACACAGACAAACGTTTTTGCACGATGGCACAGAGAGCGCGTTCTGAAACAGCAGAAAGCTAGCGTGTGCAGCCACATGTGGTCTATTTATAAACTTCCTGGTATGACGTCACCGCACCGTCCCGTTCTCCCATTGGACATTGGTACAACGAATTGAGAGCCGTCACACATGAGAGCGTTCCCCTAGCGTCTTCTCGACGCAGTGGCGTTCCCGGAAAAGAACAGAGGAGAGAGATATCAGTGGCTCGAAAGATGTGAGCATGCTCAAAAGAAATGAATACAGAATGTGGAATGACACTAAGAAATCACACCAGCAGGTTAAAAAAAAACTATAAAGAAAAAGAGAACAAGGCAAACTGTCTCTGCGGGAACGCAGTAACTCTGAATTCAACAGAAACGAATGGTGTTAAAACACACGTACACTGAAAACAACCATGCCTCATTTCAAATTACTGACCAAACTGGATTGAAAAGTTCACATGTGTTTCACAAATCATGACTATGAATCACAGAGGTGCTTTGGATAACACCCAAATGGGCTTCCACTGGGAAATCTAACCAGAAGAAACTGCCCATGTGACCTTTTGTTTTGGATTGAAATCTATATAATAAGGCATTGCAAAATACTGCTGAAGTAAAGTGGAATAAGTTTTTTTTTTATGTGAAATAACTCAAATAAAACTAGTTGTCCTGCCTTCACTTGTGTAATATGTAGCAGAAGGCAATAACATGTCCTGTATGTTATATACTGTAATATCATGATCCTGGGAGCTGTGAATCAATGAAGACCAGATGTGCTCATGAAAAGCCTGACAATAACATTATTGCTAACATGATTTACTGAGAGAGTACATCTGAAAAACACATCTTTCAAAAACAGATAACACTGCATATATGAGTACACACAGAAAATCAGCAGCATTATGAAACAATTTAACATTTTTAAAAAGCTTTCCTTTGTGGTGTTTTATCATCCACCGGGTGAAAAATATACCATGTGATTTGAGGTCTCATTTGTGTCTGTTTCACAAATAGTGCTGAACAAAGTACATGCCAAATGTAACACTTAAGGATAGGGGTTGGTTCAAATGAGTAAGAGCAATAGTGATGCTTCTCTTGGCACAAACCATCAGATACAATGCATACTGGGAGAACATTCAACATTTCTTGACATGAATTACATATGATTTATTATTATTGAGGCAGAGGTAAGAAAGGAATTTTTTCTTATTCCAGTTCTGGTGGAAACGTTTGCATTTATGCATTGCCCGGAGCACTTCTGCGGTGAGTACATATGCACCCCTTTTACAAATATATATTTCATGTCTTAATTTTATTTTGTTTTGGAATTTTCCTCAACTGTTGTAGTTTAATTCCTTTAGTTTACTTTTAGTATCCCAAGGCCCAAGTAGTACAAAATTCAATCACTGAATCACTCAGAGCGTTTCTTAACTTAATAACAACTGCATGTCCTAGCATACACTCCAGCACCACGTCTTTTTTTATCTGGGTTGCCATGACATTATTTATGCTGCTCACATGCAATTTTGATTAAGCACATTTAAAGTCAGTTCATGTTTTCTAATATTGAGTGTTTTTCTAATAGACAACTTCCATTTCTATAAAAAATATCACTTTCTTCTGTTGCACACAAAAGAAGATATCTTTGAAGATTATATCTTCTTTATGTTACACAGAACAAAGAAAGTGATACAAGTTTGGAACACGACGGCGGTGAATAAATCATTTTGAGTTGACTCCAAGTACATGATTCTTCAAAAAATGAGGTTGGCAAGATATAATGTTTTTGAAAAAGTTATTATTCTTATTATTATTTGTTGAAGAAAACAGTAATACTGTAAGATATAATTGTAATCCAATATGTAACTGTTATGTAACTTCTATTTTAGAATTACATTTTAAAAATTAATTCATTTGTGTGATGCAACGCTGAATTACAAGTCTTCAATGTTGCATGACCCGTCAGATATTCTAATATACTTATTGCTGCCTAAGAAATATGTTTATTATCATTATTAATGTTAAATACAGTTTTGCTGTTTAATGTTTTTGTAAAAACACCATAAAAAACACTGTTTTATATGAAGTTAAAAAAAGAAGAATATAAATCTGTAAATCACTTTTGATGCGTCCATGCCCAATAAAATGATTAATTAAAAAAAATAGACCCCAAACTTTAATAACATAACGATTGAGTATATTTTACAATACGGGTACTTTCAGAAGTCCAAGCTCTTTTCATCTGTCTAAATTTACAGGTATTGTTTAGAACAAGACTTTTTAAAAGCCACTTAGAGTAGTGTGTACTTGAGCACAATGGCTGAATGCAGAATGAGTGTGTATCTCTGCTGGATGTTGTACAGTAAGTATGTGGGAGTGTGGCGGTGGGATATAATGAGCAGTGTGAGTTCAGGACCCAAAACCCGCCGTGAGGTATGAAGCTCACAGAACAGAGCCTGCTGTGAGCGCTGAGCTCTCTAATGAAGGAAAGACTATACCTTACATAACTGTACCTGTGTGTGTATTTGTTGTAGAGGTTAGGTACTGTAATGAGGGCTAATAATGTTTGGTACCTGTGTGCCATATAGGTCAGTTCACCTGGTGAAGAGCCTGGTAATGAGATTCCAATGATCAGAGCCTCACAGGAGTCTGACATTATACACACATACTCACAGTAATGGGCAGGTCAAAGGTCACTGCTTGTTTCTACATGTGGACTCGAAGACACCAGCAAAATATAAAGTTACATGAGTTCCTGTAATGTGAACAAACGTGAATTAACTATAAACAAGAGCATATTAAATTAACCTTAACCTAGATTCATTAATCATGTTTAATTTTTAGTTCATGATACATACCGTAGGTTTGGGGATACACTGATGTATACACTGTTATCCAATAATTGGTATCGTCTGATAAAATCAGCCCAATTGCATTTTGCATATTAATTCCAATATTTATTTTTAAATATTTATTTTGGGTTGTCCATGTTAAAGCAATAATAATAGCTTTGTGCTGTTTTACGTCTGATAAGAAACAAAGTCTCAGTTTTCAAATACTGTACATTTCATTACAAAATTCAAATACTAAATGCTATTTTGTTGCTCTTAAATATGGCTTGATAGATGGCTGTAGCTACTTCTGTTGAAGATGCTGCATGGAGCATGAGTATACTTTAATACACGTTACAAAGGGAAATAAACATGAATGAACATCTAAAAGGTGTGTTTAAAGACACAGTACAACTAAACAAATTGTATTATGTCTCATGGTGTATAATCATCTCAACCAAACCAAAAACAAACATTGAATTTACGTCCAGAAATGTATTCAGTTCACAGTTCATTAGTTAGCTATAAAAACACTAGAGGGAGTTAATTTATTGTTAATTATACAGTATGTTACATATATATTTATGCATGTTTGAATAAAACTTTCATGATTTTTTTTAATAAAAAACTCCCTTGTGTGAACTTGAGTTCTATGTATTTTTCCAGCCCAGTCTCACGGCGGTGTAGAAATTCGTAGGACCTCCCTTGTACGAATTCATTAAATTTGACCTAAATCTTACATATTTTACAAGTTGCCAAATCGTTTGAATTTGTACAACGACCTACACCTAACCAACCCTAAACCTACCTGTCACTGGGGATTAGACAAATCATACAAAATCAAACGAGTGTGGTTGTACTAATTAGTATGAATTAGCACAAATTTGTCACCTCGTACGAATACATACAGGGTCATGAGACTGTGTTGGTTTTTCATATATGTGTGATTATTGTCACAAGCTTCACTGGAGTTGCCCTCGGAAGCCTCCAGAGGGCACTCCAGCCCCGAATTTTGTTTATTGTTTACCTGTCTCTGTAAAGGACACTTATTATGAACCTTTGTCTCCTCCCAGCTAGTTTGTCGCCATGGTTCCCCATTAGTTCCTCCTCCCCTTTGTCTCGTTATGTAGTGTATTTAAGGACCGGCCGGTGTGTTTACTGTTGCTGATCATTGTGGATGTACCATGTTTCCACCTTTGTAAGCCTTTCGTGTTCCCTGTGTTTTCTCTGTTCTGGGTTATCGTTCTCGACCTTGCCTGCCCCCGGACTCTCGCTCTTGCCTCGCCCCTTGGATACCGTTTGCCCGACAACTGATATGCCCATTGGACTATTCTTGTGTTTTTGCCTCTGATACTCCTGTTTGCCGTTACAACTACTCTGCCCGTTCTGACCCTGTGTTTACCCAAATAAAGAAGTTTGCATTTGGATCCGCATGCCTCCGCTCTCCCTCGTTACAATTATAACATATCTGATAAAAACTATAATTGAATTAAATAGTGTTATTACATAGTAAATAGTATTATACTTTTTTTATTATACCAGTTTTATTGGTTAACATTTTCTGGAAACTAGAAACCATTTATGATATGATACTATAAGAAACTATACGAAAACATATGACAACATGAACTTTTGAACTTTTGTTGTTTTAATCTTCTTATGTAATTATGTACAATGTTGTTGGTTAGGTTATTGCACTTTATTATTTGCACCAGCTGTCAGAAGACCTGTGGCTTATAGTTGAAAATAACTAATAATTGATCATTAATATTTTCCCTGCATTTCCACAATATCCTGAAGTTTTGATGTCATTCAAGGATATTTTGTTTCCGGGAAGCCATGGTATGTAGCACTTAAGGGACAGTGCAAGGACACTGAAAGAGGATTTACCAGCTTGAAAACAATAGATATGAAAGTGAGCACACAGAGGTTGGGTCAGGTTACAGTTAAATACAAAACAGCACAAACACAAGAAGAAAACATCTTTTGCAACACAGATCTCATAGCTTTCGCTATTTTTTCATTCATAAAAGGTATGAAACAAAAGGACTTAATAAAAGTCCAACAAGCTCAAAAAAAAGAGCAGGGGTGTTTTGCAATATTTTTTAACTTCAATCCTGAGGGTCCTTTGGAAACAGCTGATGCACAGCGTTTAACCGGCACAGCATTTAAGGAGCACTTGATGAAGGGAGTCAGGTACGGGTTCAGCTCTAGACTCGAGCACCACTGTGACACCAGAAGAGCACACTGATCAGAACGTGACAAAGTTCAGTCAGCTCATGGCACCTTTTTTCCTGTAACAACCAGACTTCTTATTCTCGATTCCTATCCTCTCTCTCTCGCTAAGGACAGCTAGACTTTACCCTGCTCCAAATCCAGTCCTAATCCTGCTGTCTGAACAGGGTTTTAACAGCGGCGTAATGGGATTCTCTTACAAACCAGTGGTAAACCCAAACGCTGTCTTAATAACGCACAGCACTCTTTATCTCATTTGTGTGATTCGGAGCGGTGGCGTTTATAATTACGTAAATGAAAAATAACTCCAAACAAAGTGCACTAAGTGGCCCAGGCAATCATTTGTGCTGATGAAACTCAGCTGAGAGGGTGTTTATATTACATGGATCTGATTTGTGATCAAGCCATGCATGCTGTGCAGGTTGCAGAGATACTGTACATGAAGCCCAGCGGTTTGTAATTAGCCATTGGAGGGAATCATAATGCATGGACATCAGTCAATAACTCTGCATGCTTCATTTTTCCTTATAAAAACTCACATGTGACTTCAATAACTTGCTTTTCTTCTGTGAAACATGAAAAAAAAATATTTTGAAGAATGTTTTTGTCCATATAATGAGGTCCAAAACAACATTGCCTTTCACTGTCATGTTGCTTTGGACCTCGTTATACTGACAAAAACATTCATTCAAAAAAAGATATATCTTTATTTGTATCCCACACAAGAAAGTAAGTCATACAGGTTTGGAACAGCATAAGAGTCAGTACATTTTCTGCTCTCTGTTTTGGGGTAAATCATTCACTCGTGTTCTGTTTCTACAAAATATGTAAATATGTACAGTAAGCCCCACTGGCTTCTTTTGTTCCACCCCCAAACTGGCTAAGTATCCCACTCAAACTAAGAAACAAACAGAATTTCCATTTATTTTCTACATACAGTACACTTTAGAATAGGAAACAACTTTATTATCATAACTTTTAACTATAACTATTAATAAGCAACAAATAATAAAATTTATAAAAGTTTGTTGATGGCAATATATAATTAGACATTAAAATAAAGTGTGACCATTTTCTCATACTTACTAGACCCTTACTTTAAAATTTTGACAATGATAATAAATAATCTACCGTGGACACAAACCTTTTTTGGATTTGGTAGGGAGACAAGCTAAGCAAAACACCCTAATAAAAATCAAATACGGTCATCCTACAGGAGTTCGACAGGCTAGATCAAAAAAATTAATAAAAATTATCTACTTGTACACTCAGTGCCAAGAAAAGTCAGAGCAGTATACTTAAAGTTAGAAAAGACATATGAAGTACTAGAATATTACATGTTTATTGCATTAAGTTAAGGATGTACTTGTATCTGCAACCTTTCATTTAAATTAAATTGAATAATTTACTTATTTTACACATATTAAAGGGGTCATATGATGCAATTTAAATTTTTCCATTCTCTTTGGAGTGTTACAAGCTGTTAGAGCATAGATAGATTCAAGTTTCAAAAACAAAGAGATATTCTTTTTCTTGAAAGTTATGACTTGTCAACATCCCCCTAAAGTGGCTCATTTAAACACCCCCCCACTTTTCTACGTCACAGAATGGGTTTATTTTCAAACACCACCCAAATGTTCATGCAAAGAAAAAGGGCGGTGCTATTATTCTTGCTGTAGTTTTTCTGCTGCCATGTTCCTGGAATAGTTGTGAAAGTGAATCTACTTTCTTTGTGCTTTCACTAGTCGACACAACTAGAAATCCAACACAGTCTCACTCCAACTCGTCACACATACCATCTGTCAATAAAACACAAGATATAGCAGGCAGATACAACCACCGTCATAATCTATTTGAAAAATATTAATATTCCAAGTCTTCTGAGGCAAAATGATTGATTTGTGAGAGGCGACAGACGTGGTCGCTGTGCGCTTCTGCAGTCTATGTGCAATTTCAAAAAGTGCAGCTACAAGAATCCTTACGTCACGTTCTGTTGGTCGTGAAATGCCATTGGCTCTTGTGTATCTCGTGCCCGACTGCATCCTGCAACAAGACGGGAGTATGTTTTCTGAATGAGATGACAGGGCGGGATCATTTTCAGTGATTAAACACCGTGTGTTTTACTCTCTTCTTCACATAAAGACTTTGTATGGCTTCAGAAGACTTGGAATGTGACACGACTTGTTTGTAAAGTATTTACATTGCTTGTTTATGATCAGTTTGTGCAATAAATTCCTGTGACTGCATTTGCCTGTGTGTGTTTATATTGTTCAGAGGAGGATAGGTTTAGGGTAGGGGTGTTTTAGTGCTCCAATTCTATAATAAATTTGAATATGGATGCAAATCATTGGATTAAGCAAAACAACTGCAAGCAATGGAGGACCCTTCACGTCAAAAAAGGGGTACCTTGAGCTTCAAAAAGCGACGCAAAAGGGTCTTGACTAAGCGTCAAAATGTGACGATTTAGAGTGAGAATGTTTTGAGTAATCAGTGGTTATGTTGTATTAATAACACTGTTCCAGAACAGCTAACACAAATATTAGAGTGTGTTCAGTGCATTTATGGAGAATAGACTCTTAAAACCAGGAGAGTGGCCTATAAAGTGGAGCAAATCTACCTCTGTAAGGACAGTCTGGCGCTACTAACTCACAACCTTTAGGTATGTTATGCTTTCTTGTTAAAAGAACCTGCTTCTTACAATTCAAACGTGTTTGGAGCAGTGAAGGGGAGTGCTTTTTTGTTTCTCTGATCATGAATGCATACATGGAGTTGTGTTTACGAAGCACATAATCAATAATTATGTCTTTGCCTCATTTGTAAAGGTTTTTATTGTTTTTGTGTCATAGCACATCACGTTATGGTAAGGGGCGTAAACTAACACTCAGACACTTGCTGTGTTGGGCCAATCACAATGCACTGGATAGCTGGCCAATCAGAGCACACCTCTCTTTTTTAGAATGATGAGCTTTGCCTACATTGGACATTTCCACATCCCCTGTACCCTCCTTCTTTGTAATGTTATGTCTTGTAATTATGTGCTTATGCTGAGGTATTTTTTTCCCCCTGATCCTAGACTGCCCTTCTCGAAGGACAGTCTAGGAGGGTTTTTTTGTCCTCATTCTCTTTCCTAATGTGTCTTAAGGTTGGCGCTGGCTCGGCTGGCTACCGTAATGTAATTTCCCTTAAGGGATTAATAAAAGTTTCTTCTTCTTCTTCTCTTTGTACAAATCAAACTGTTTCAGAAGGCGGGGCTTAGAATAGAAACAAAAATGTATAGTATGTGAAAATTAATGTTCTTTTTAGCAACATCATATGACCATCATATGAGAAATTAAATTCATAAAGACAGCATTGTTTATATTTACTTTGAGGAAGGACCCTCCATGAAAAGACTTGTTTGTTCACCACAGTATGTGGGCTGAAACCCAGAAGTTTGATCCATATGAGCCATAAACCACCACCAGTGGGCCCTTGAGCGAGGCACTTATCTTGCAGTTGCTCCAGGGGAATTGTTCCTGTAGTAAGTGAACTGTAATGTGTTTGGATAAAAGTGTGCTAAATTATTGCTGGCTTACTAGGGGCTAAAGCTTTGTGCTCAACAGGTTGTTAGTGGATGTCAGTCTGACTTCACAGCTACACACAATAGCGTGGGCCTAACTATTATTACTACCCTCTACAATTTGGACTGAAGATCTCTATAGCGAACCTGCTTTTATATACTGAGGTTGGAGTTTTTGAAAAGGAAAATAAAGGGGTCTTTAGCAGGAACAATAGTGTATTTTGCTTCACATAGATGCATGGGTCGGCTCAACAGTGCAAACAGCTGTCATCCATACAGAGCCGAAAGTAAGAGATGGGCTTCAGTGTCACTCTCTGTCAACCAGAGCAGCTGGAATCAGACCATCTGACAGCACTGTCAGCGAGAAGGATGGAGAGTTTGCTTTAAAAAAAAAAAAAAAACCTTGGTGCATTCATCAAGAGGCGTTGCTCATGTGGTTTAAGTGAACAAATTACCTTTTCTTATTTTTCTCTTTAACTGAAACTAAATGTGTGAGAGAACATTGAAAATACTAGTCCGTGGGTTGCCTGAATCATTGGTCTAATTAGTCCTAAGGAGGCCAAGTGCAATTAGGCTGATTTCGGGTTTGCATGACTGTTGACTTCTTCTGTACTCACAAACAGCAAAACAGAGCTCACAGAAGTTTGGGGAAAAAAAGTGGTGAAACAATCGCTAACTTAAAAATGCTTCCTTCAACATACTAAAAAAACAGCATTAGATAAGACACAGTGGTCAAAGATGTACTTTAAAGGGAATGATGCAACTTTCTGAGAGAGTTTTACCATGCAGAGGTGTAACAGCCAAAGCAGAGCATAATAATTATAATACCACTCGACTGCAACAAATATCAAAACAACAATAAGAACATCTAAATAAACTAGGTTTCTTGGACAACTAATTGACCATCAAGACCCATCCCTAATTGCAAAGTGTGAAAAATTATTGTTATTTCTTGAACGCCACAACATTTCTCTCCTTTGTTGCAAGCAAAGGTGTTGGGCTAGTGAAATACAGCTGTACTCCAGTAAAATATTACTGATGAATGCATGTCAAATGGTGGAGATTACTTTATATTGAGTTGCGAACCATTTTCCCTGGTAATATTTCAGAAATGACGTCCTGTGTGTACATCAGAACTGAAAATTTTGTCATTTGCTCACCCTCAAGTCTTTCCAAATCTGTACAAGGTTTTTTCTAAAGGCGTCTGTACACGATGCGAATTCGGACAGCCGGAAGACCGTATGTCCACGCACATGTCACAAGTGACTTTGTTTATGGACGCAGTGGTACACGGCGCGATTTTAAAACCTGCCGATCTCCGAGGCATGCACATTCACGAAGTTTAGTGACAAAAGCATGGACTCTTTAGTGGCAGCAATTGCTTGCGAAAAAAAACAAAGAAGATAAGAAAACGAAGGGCATGGCAAAGAGTTTGGTTAAAGCGCAGAGAACAGCATGGACTTTCGTTTCCATGTTGGTGGATATTTACCTAAAACTTTAGGAAATAATACTTTTAATAATAATTTTGCAGTGATGAAACAGCTCTTCATAGTGTGTGTAGTTTGCGAACGACTGCAGATTAATGTTATTTATATCAATACATCCAAAACAAGTAAGGAAAAAAAGATGACACTAATGAAAGTTTAGAAATGTTCTTTATATGTCACTCAGGCAGCTGGATTTGATTGTTGATGATTTGGGATCTTGGATTCATTGCTTCTTCAAAGGTCATTCCGAAGTTGGTGTCAAACGTAGCAACAGTTCCATTAAATCTTTTTAAGCAGAATTGATCATTCAAATCTATCCCAACCTCTGGTGCTTTATTATAAAACTACTCTACAGATCCAGGGACAATAAATGACATTAACAATAATAATTTAAAAAGTAATTAAAAATAAATAAATAAATAATCGACATAGCCGGGTTTACTCACTGAAAGATTTACTCATCAAAAAAAAATTACTTTATAATCATATAAGAGTCTTGCGCACATGCTATACCATTAATCTGAGTTGTGTATTAATTTGAGTGGTGACTGACAGCTATTATGGGAGTGGGTTGATGAAGTGCATGAGATGCAGATATCTTGATAACTTGACCAGGTAAGGTTCCAAACAAAAAAGAGAGTAAATAATAACAGATTTTTTTTTTCTTTTTGGGTGGACTATCCCATGGTGCTGCTATGGTATCACTCTAAACGCTGGAAATCGAGGCCTGAAAATGTGAATCATGCACAATAAACAAAATATCCTATGGAGCTGAATGAGGTTTTGAGCTGTAGAGATTGGAGAATGTGAGCGTGTGTTCCTGTGTGTCAGTGATGATGGTCAGTAGATGGTGTTCTGGATGCGGTGGACGGTGGCCATTGTCACACTTTAATTGGATGCACTGCCAGATGATAGGGTCAGAGTCAGAGGACGCCCATGTGTGACAACAGGAAAGCAGACCTTTGGCAGCACAGCTCTCAACACAGAACAAGCCCAATTCACTTGCTATTGTCTGACAGGAAGAGAGAGAGAGAGAGAGAGAGAGAAAGCATGGCACTTTTCAAGCCACAAATCTGTGTGCTTAATATGCCTATTCACACTTGGCCTAAAAGGGGTTTAATTCAATTCAATTCAATTCAATGTTATTGTATAGCGCTTTGCACAATATATCTCCCCCTAAAGCATCTACAGAGAATACTTCTTCACAATGAGCAAGCCAAAGGCGACAGCGGAGAAGAATAAACCTCCCTAAAGATGTTTATGCAGGCACGGAAGAAACCTTGAAAGGAGCAAAGTATTTTAAACATGCAGAAATGTTGATATGAACACATGTATTCCAGACATCATTTTAAAAAAGCAATTGATTTGACTTTTGTTCATTGTTAATTTATGTTCGCTCAGAGATTTTAAAATGTAACAATAGTTTTTAACCTAGAATGATACATGCTATGAATATAGGTCAGGGAAACAGCACAACCTTATTATTCTTTATCATTTATTATTATCAATATTGATGATAATAAAAAATAAAAGTGTTTCTTGAGCAGCACATTAGCATATTAGAATGATACTGAAAACTGAATGAAGCTGAAAACGAGAGCTTTGATATCACAGTAATAAATTACACTTTTGTAAGGTCCCGCCCATTTTGGTCGGATGCACGGATCTCACTGTCCGGTGCTTCTGTGGAAAGAATTCAAATGCTCCTCGGTTTTTAAGCTTTTGTTCCTAACTTTATTTTTAAGTTTGACCTCGTTTTAACCTGACTCCATTTTTAAGTTATTCATCTGATATTAAATTTAGATTACTTTTAAGGTATTATTAACTTTTAGATTACAATACTAAATTTAGGTGCTTGAATTTAGTTATCCTAATTTAAAGACTTGATTATTTCTCAAACTCGCTTTACTTTCTGGGACCTAAAGCTATCTGGGTCTACATCGGCCGAAATGTATTACCGTAAGAACGCAAACAGATTGGTAAATTGCTCAGAGGTTAGAGGGAATCCTGTACTTTTTGTACTTTTGGCCCTTTTCATACCTAACTTGTCAAATCCAATGATATCAGAAATCGAGAGGTCTCCAGATGAGTCGTACTCTGCTTCGCTCACTGTGCCTCTAGTTTGCATAACTCTTGGCCAGGAAATATACGCGCGCTAAAGCCTTCCACACACTACAAATGACAAAGATTTCAGCGGTCTAGAATGAGTCAAGAAATAATTTATTCGTCAGGTAAATTTGTATCAAATCAACTTCACAATCAAACAGTATAAATTCAATTCCAATTTAGCAGAATGCATTATATAGGTAAATCAAGAATTATGTTAAGCCAATTACATAGTTAAACACTGTGTTTTCAATTCAGTTGAAACGATAAAACACATAGTTCTCTATAATTTACTCATATATATATATATATATATAGCTAAAGAAAGACTTATCTCTATTTTAAAGAATATGGTTATAAAAATATTCAAATTATATGGGACAGCATTGTCACGCCCAGCTGGAGCTGCCAGCCAAAGGACTGTGTGTGGCACTCCAGCTTTCCATGAACTCTGTGTTTTTGT
>JAUMHQ010000048.1:5379771-5394934 GCA_032361165.1 Enteromius paludinosus
CCTCATTATCTCTTAATGCGACCACGCCCCCGCGCGGCGAGAACAAAAGGTATGATAATCGTCCACGCGGACCACGCACTGCATGTAAACACCCACATCAGCACAAACAAAGCGGAGAGAGTTTACCTGAAGTTCATCCCGGATACTGTACGCTTCGTATCTGCTTTTATACGTTCTGAACAAGTGGCAGCTTATTTATGGAAACACTGGGGCATCCAGCCAAAAGCGCATGACAGTAATCAATAGGTATGAGATCTAGCGTCAGTTCTGGCAAGGCATGTTACTAGCTCACATCAGCTGACTCTAAGCTCTCACAGCCATCATATATGAGGTCTTTCAGTACATTCACCCACCTCCATCCCCGACCGACCAACACAGTCTCACGAACAATTCCTATGTATTCGTACGAGCTGCCAAATTTGGGCTAATTCGTATTAATTCGTATGACCTCACTCGTACGATTTAGTATGATTTGTCTAAAACCCTGTGATGGGTAGGCTTAGGGACGGGGTTAGGTTTAGGTCATTCATACAACTTCATATGACCTGACAACTTGTAAAATACGCACGATTTAGAAGAAATCATATGAATGAGGTCATACAAATTTGCACGAATCAGCCACCTCGTAAAATATGTACGAATTGCCGTGAGATCTGGTTGGACCAACACCTCTTCTTGTCAGTCAGAACTCAGGATTTTTTTTTTAGCATACTACCCATTACTACCCATTTATCAACTACCCAATTGTTAGTCATCTTTGACAATAGTGGTCCTGGCAGAACTTACATTTCAACATCTCGTACCAGCTATAATGTAGCAAAACTTTTGAAGTGGAAGCCTGATATTTTATTTATTTAAGATTTAAACCTTGACCAAGATATCAAACAGCAGTACAGCTGAACAAACGCATAACAGAATCGTGCTCTTGTGTTTGTGTGATGTTCTCTTTGCTTTTACCCCCATCCTGTCTTGCATTCTTCTGTCATTCAGATAAGAAAGAGTATGCTTAATCCGCTCTGCCACCATCAAACATCTGTCCATCTCTTGCCGCACTCAAAAAGCCAAGCTCATTTGAACGCATCAGAAACGGTGCCGTAAGCACACGAAACAGTCCAAAGCAACGCTGTGCTGAAACGTCTCTGAACTCGCCGTGATCAAAGAGTCACTGCACATCAACAGGAAAACAGAACCTCTAATGAAGCCACTCGGTTTGTTCCAAAACAGAAGATATGAAAGCCGGAGGAGCAACAACATGTTTACGAAGGTACTCAATGGTCAATAAAGCAATAAAAGGATTATCAAGAGCAATCTCTTCTGTGTCTGTAATAGCCGAGTGAATTCTGCTTAATTATAAAACTGCACTTCAACAAACCTAAAAGGAAGAGATGGAAAAAAATAGACAATAAAAAATTTTCTCCATAATGTTCCTCATATTGATTTTTGGATACACATGAAATCAAATCATTCCAGCTTGCAATATATGAAAGCTGATTTAAAGAAAACAGCTAAGTGCACTTTCAATAGCCTACCTAAAGTGCATTAATCGCAAGTGCTTTAGCAGGACCAAACGTACCTCTCCGATCTGAGATATGAATTGAAAGAAAACTCTTCTGAGACTATGGAAAATAATGTGACATTGAATCAATGGAAAAGTGCTTTATATTTTCAATGTGTGACCAATCCACCACTAACAGTGTATTGCAGTTATTTGGCGATAAAAGTGATGCCAACCCACTTACCTGCCCATAAAATGCTTTCAGTTGCACTATATAGCATGTTTTTATAAAATACAGTGTAACTTTGTAGTGTGAAAGCAGAAACATTTTTTGAAAACTGTATATACTGTACTTGATTAAAAGCTAGTTTGAGGCTCTTTATACAACATTGGTTTTCAATATACTGTCTGAACGCTCATGAATTCATGGTTATAGTTTTCTAAGCACCATCTCTAACAGGATTGTAAAGGGTAATGGCACCTCAGGGGAGGCGCACTCGCTGTTGGGATTTGATATGAAACACATCATGTATTAAATCGTTAGTAATAAGGAATACCATGTATTCAGCACATAAACACACATATATGGTCACAAGGGTCTCTGAGAGAGCGGTCGAATGTGGTACATGCCTGACAGGGGTTGCTTTATTGTTCTATTGAGCAATTTGTCTTTGAACAGAACGTATATAGCAATAACAGCCATGTGATGGAGGAAAACAATGCCAACGGGTGAATTTGGAGGCCAAGTGTATGTTCTTGTGTGTTTTTTATCTTCAGCATGCTCATAATATTAGGGCCTAAGGTGGAAACCCACTTATGACAGAGTACAGTAATAACATCTGCACCAGCCAAATACTATTAAGGGTTTGTGTGTGTGCGTGTGCGCGCGTGTGTAGTAGCAACACACAAGTCATTGAAATCTCTCATGTTTTGGCACTTGACAGTTATGCCCTCTATCAGAAGGCCGTTCCACCGACAGCATAAATATAATACCACATTAAATCATGTGAAAATATTACAAAAATGAATTCATTTGTGGGCTCCGTCTTTACGTGCAGACAGAACACCTGCCCACCCTGCCGTCTCTCGAGCTGTGCTATATAAATCCTGAGGATGATTTGGCCATTTTATCAAGGGATGAGGCGAAATCAGTGTTTGCAAGAATTGCACTTTCAGAGTGATTGGTGGCTTCTGCTGCCCTATGTATAGTAATACAAAAGTAGACAATTTCCTCTATATGAAATTCATTGTCCTGGATCATTAGTGCACACCCACGCACACACACTTTTGGATTGATACAAACCTTGACTGGCAATTATTCTCCCCATTTGGAAAACTTGTTTACAACCAGCTAACAGTTGTGTGTTGATAAAAGTGAGTGAACACTCTGGATTTACTAGGACTTTTCCATAAATTGCTCATGCAATTTAAGCTGAAAACAAAATGCATCTTAACTCTATAAAGCCTGAGATGTGAAATTATAGTGATGGAAATTGAATATGGAGAGCATTAGGAGGAAAAACAAATCTTGACTAACAAGTCAAAATGAAGAGAATAAAAGTCTTAATGATATGAGTAATTATGAATGAAAGTCTAAATTACGAGAATGAAATAGCAGCAATAATGAGACTAAATTTGCAATATTTTGATAAAAAATTGGCAAAAGTCTCACTTTTTTAAATAGTGAATAGTTTTTGTATAGTGAAATATAAACAATATGCATTACAATAATGTGTTTTTTACTCTTTTTAATGTGTCATGACAGATCTCTGTATCTGCTTCAGTTCATACGGCATGACACAATCTGCCTGGTCTCATGGCATAAATGTACCTGGGGACACTTTTTAGCCAGACACGAAATACATACCAACAAGTACATATCACTGCAGTTTCCAAAAGTAATGAACATTAGAGGCAAAATTTAGTTTTGATTAATACAGTGTAATTTTTCACATAATTACTCAATGTCTTTGCTTTGGTGTAGGGCATATTTTCAACATAATATAGCATTAAATTTTAGCAACAGTCGATGTATATTTCAATTCTGAACCATCCCAATACATAGCTATAATGTAATAAAAGGGTTGACATATTGAACCTTTGTTTTACAGTAGCTCCACTGAATGTGGACATTTCCATTTGAAACTGCAGCAAAACGTACAATAAAGTACTTACGGTATGAGACCTTATAAGACCAGGTTGGAATCAATCCTTTTTAAAAAATTACAATGACATTCATTTTAGACGTTTTTCTATTTTTTTAACCTGGCAGTAAATTTATCATGGTAAGAGGTACAAACATAGCAATATTTGGTGCAATTCTTGATATGGTCAGAATAACGGGGAAATTAGCTTTTAGATTTTGATAGAAATGTAAATCAGTGAGATCTTTAACAGTAGCTATAGCAGATAACTTATGCATGTAAATATGAATTGTCTCACTCTCTACAACATGTCTTGTAGGATAATATTTCAATGCTTAGTTTTATGATTAAAAATCTATGATTAAAGATTATTTTACTTTACTTTTTCAGTGTAACTTCTTTCTTTCAGTTCTTTCTTTATATGTTTACTTGATAAAAGTCAGTCAATTTGCATTTATTTATTTATAATTATTTTTAATTAATGTGACCGCTTAATCTTTAATTAAATTGATAATCATCACCTCCCCCTCACCGCGGTATCTCTTCTTTGAAGGCTTGTGCTGTGTGGTGAACCCTGGACAATAAACTCTCCACCACATCGACTTGTCTCTCACAGGAGATCATGGCAATTGGTAAACATTCCAAAGATGACCCTATATTTTTTCTCATTTAAGAACTCATTTCACATCAAAATACAAGAAGACAATTTCCATTTCATGCTCATTTTAAACAACAAACAAACGCTGATATAACCCTTCGTAAACATTCTCAGTACAACATATAGAGGCATATGAAAGTCTACACTAATGATTCCTCCAAAAGATATTTGGAGTCAGAGGTCAACAAACCTGGAGTCTAAATAATGAGCCGAGATTGAGGTGTTGGTCTGAGATGCCCTGCTCTGCATTTTGAGATTGATATTCACAGGAAGAATCATCTGAACAAGAGATCTCAGAGCATATCATCAGTCGGCAGTCAGACAAATAAACACAGAAAGTTCAGCACTGTTTTAAATTTATCTCTAAGTGGGCATCCTGCAAAGACACTTAAGCTGGATGATGCAAGGTCAATGACTCATAGAACAGGGAACAAAAAAAAGAGCTTTAGGCAGAAGAAAACCAGCCCAAAACATAGTTCAGACGTGGACCTGATTGAGATTCGTTAGCCTGACCTCGACAGAGTGATTTACTCCAGACATCCCCAGAATATTGCTGAACTCAAGCGGTTTTGTGAACATAAATGGTGCAAAATAGACTTTGTGCAGGTCTGCTCCAAAAGATAGATTTGGAACAACCAGGCATGAAATACAACTGTGCACTGAAAATCTACACAACATTTTTACGTTTAACAAAAACATAAACATGCATCATTGTGTGTTTTATAACACACTGTATTTTAATCAAACACAAATCTATCACAAAATGTTTATATTTGATGACGTATTTAGGCGGAGATTCACAATACGTTTACGTGTTCCCATAATGTTTTTTTTCTACACTGTAAACAAGCAATTCAGTGTGACACAACTAGAATGCACGTATTGTTTTGCGCACTTGTTGTTTTGTTCCCTTTCTTTGTATAATGATAAGCACAGTTCAGAAAGGCCTGAAAAACAACTGCGTTTATTACAAAGCCTCCTTATAGTAACAGAATAATTCAATGTCTGATGTTTAATGTTGTGACAACAGTGAAACATTAAAAGTCTGAGAGGTGAGAAACATGACCTTCATCATCCTCTGCATTTGGCAGGTGTTTGCCGGAATACTGAAAACATACACGTCCAACCACATTTGCTTTAAGTACGGAAATTCAACATTTAGCATAATCTAATCACATCGGGTTGTTTACTTCATGATGCACCCACCACATCATGACACCTGTGTGCCTGTCCAGAGAAGCTGAATTGTTTTTGCAATTAAAATTAGCCAAAGAGAGTCTGACATTTTCAGTGTCCAGTGTCTGGGGTTTTCAGTATTCTGGTGGAGCACCTGCCGGCAGCTGAGGATGAGGAAGGTCAAGCATATCGCCTCACAGGCTCTCAGTCTTCGCTGTTGTCACATTTTAGATTAGGCAAATTGCAAATGCTACAAAATGCTTTGTGGTAAAACTTTAACTTTGTTTTACAGAACTTTCTGAACTCCGTATTTCTTGATACACTGCAACAAAACTAAAAGAGCATCCTAGTTTCGTCACGTCGCATTGCTTGCCCAGAGTAGAGAGGTAGAATAGCATAGAAAATGAACTGTTGCAAGGAAGGGTTTCTGAATTTACTGCAGATTTCAACATAAATTGGTCATGAAATATGAGCTGATTGTCACAGTCTCTGTCTGTTGTGGTTTCATTTCATGTCTGTTTTTGTATCGTTTTTGAATTTCTTCCTCACGTGTTTGCCCATGTTTGGTTTTTCCTGTTGTTATGTGAGTTAATTGTGTTCCACCTGTGTCTCACCAGCTGTCGTTCATTTGATCATTAGTTCGTGTGTATAAATCCCCTGTCCTATTTGTTAGTGTTTGTCGATCAGTGTTCATGTTATGTTGGATATTACTCTGTGTTTGCTTTCACTTTCATTAAAAGAGTTGATGTTATTTGAGCTCTCGTCTCCTGCAATCTCCTTCTCCGTATACCCAGATTTTCAGGTATGTCACAAACCATCTGCTTTAAAAAGATGAGTAGTGTGACACAGTACAGTACAGTACTGTTCAAAATTTGTGGTCGGAAATTTGAGAAGTTTCTGTCTGAAGGTCTCTTGTGTTTATCGAGGCTACATTTATTTAATTGCAATCAGTAATAAAAATGTTATTGTGAAATCCTATTACATGTTAAAAGTACTGTTCTCTATTAGAATATATTAGACACTACTATGACGCAAAGTTGAATCTTCAGTGTCATCATAAATCAATCAAATATGCTAATTTGCTGCTCAAGAAATATTTCTTGCTATTATCAATATTTAAAACAGTTGTGCTGATTACTTTTTTCAGAATTTTTCATAAACAAAAAATCTAGGATTACCACTGGAGCACACATACAACTTCAAATACGTACCTCTATATCCTGTCCTGTCCTTTTTAATACTTAATGAGGAGCTGATGGCTTGCTCCAGCTGAACAGTAAGTCATTTTTGTGTGCAGGCAGTATTTTGATAAACAAAGTTCTGGATAACAGCCTTTAGAATCAGTTGTTTTTTAATGACATTTTAAATGTAGTTATTGTTACTTCTGATCACTTTGATTTGTACTTTCTAAATAAAATTATTAATTTCTTAAAAAAATAATAAGGAAATAAATCTTAATGACCCTGAACCTTAGATCAGTAGTGAAAGCACTTCCTTGCAGAACAAATTCTGCACCATTCCTTTTTACAAAATAATATCACTTCAGCAATATTCTTGGGATGTTGTGAATCATTCGAGTTCATGCCAAACCTTCTCAAGGTCAGGTTTATGATCAAAATACAGTGAAAAAAAAGTGTATTTTATTCTACTGAAGCTTCAATTCAGTTGCACTTTGAGCAGGTCATTTATTGTTCAATCTCATCAATCCACTCTGCTTCAAAAACGCTCTTTTCTAAAACACGATCGCTGGATGCTTGTTTATTTGAAAAGATTTGACCCCAGGTTATCTTACACTTCTATCAAGATATTAACTCAGTTGTTCTTTCATAAACTGCCAACAGGTGAAAAAAAATAAAAAACAAGCCCTGGCAATTATCGTAAAAACGGAGGCCTTTATTTATACACCTATTTCTTAAAACTGACTGCAGTAATTAATATGCATAGACGACAAACGCTTAGCTAATTTATTGTGACATTGGACGGCTTGGCTGTATAAATCAGAAGGGCTGCTTTTAGCCTCTCTCTCTCATGACTCACCCCCAGTGAAGTCCCAACAGGATGCTGGCCTCGGCTAGCAGGTAAATGAGCACAGAGAAAAGACTGGGTGTGTGGGTGTCAGAGTCAAGAAAGGTTTTCCACACAGTTTACTTCCAGCACTCTGATGCCAACTCATAGACAAAAGATGGACCTTTTCCTTTCTTTTCAACTCTTCCTCCCACAGTCCCTCTGTATCTTTAACTTTTCACCCCATCCCTCTTTCTTCTTCCAACTGCCGGCCCTCTCATTCAGCGGTATCCTCGGTGGACACTGTAATTGACTGGACGGCCCGACCAAACTGCATCCAGCTGGCAAAGGATTGCAGTAACGTATGGGGGAGAAAGAGATCCATTAGAGAGCTAATAGCATGTAAAGACATCAATGAAAGAGAACGCAGAGGGAGGTATGTCCTTGGTTAGCAAAAAGCGAGAGGGAGGATTATGAATGAAAGCTAAGATTACTCCAAAAAAGGACTGAATTTGGTGCATGTGCGTGCAGTGCATGTTTATCCACTTTATCGTAAGCTAGTGAGCAACTGGGAAACCCAGTGGAGCACAAATATCACTACGGAGACTTTTCTCTCTATCCGTCTCTGTCCTTGGTTAATAGTTCATGAGGAGCTAATTTTTTGCTACGGTTATCGCCAAACACAAAGAGTGAGATCACTTAATACTGTGCTCTTGTGTTTCAGCACAAAGCCCCCTCTTTTTATTGACTAACCCATTGCAATATACTAGAATAACACTCTGGTTAAAGTGGTTTTCATTTTTTTTTTTTTTTATGTTTTTGAGGTGAGACACAGGTGAACAGGGTAAAAATGAACTAATACTGTAGTTATCGACTTACTTACCAAATTATTGATTACACTGATAGTTATCAAGTTTTTAAAATTTTAGGCAAATTAGTCATTATTTAATGAAATATGTGCTGATTTGCATACATTCCTACAAAATCAAAACACTGGATGATTTCAGTTTCAACATTTTGACATATTAGGGTCTAAACGTTTTACAGAGGGAATTTTGAGTATCTTATTTTTGTCAGTCAATAAGAAAATGCTTAGAACGGACAGAAAATACAATAGTTTCACATTTTTTTACCTTTCAAATATGTATTGTTATGCAAACCTAACACAAATAAATAAGGTTATATAAAAGAAACACTCAAGTCTTTTGGATGTTTTCTTTCCACTAGTGTTTCTGTTTGAACATATTTTTAAAACGTAGTTTATTACGGTTTACATTACAATACATTATATTTTCAGCATCGTTAATCCAGTCTTCAGTGTCATATGACCTTTCAGAAAACATTCAAATAAGAAAGATTTAATATTATCATTAATGTTCACAGTGTTGAAAACAGAAAACACATTTTTGTGGACTCCCCTCGTGTTTCTTTAATGAATTAAAGATCTTTTGTAATATTACAAACATCTCTACTGTTACTTTTGATCTATTTAATGCATCCTTGTGGAATAAAAAATGTAATTTCTTATAAAGTGTGTATTGCATTTTATTCATAAAACCCTGCTTTATTTGCCTTGTCCAATTAACATTGTGCTTTTACCACCTGTGGAAAGCAGATGGCAAGTTTGTGTACGTTTTCTAGTGATCATGGAAAAAGCAATTAATCTAAATGATAAATAGCAACATTATAACCAGGCACACATCCAGATAAATGCACTTTCTACATGTTAAAGAGCCTATTTCGGAGCCTGCAGGGGTGTTAAAGAGTGCTAGTAAATATGGCAGATTGCAGTAGCCTGCTGCATCCACCGCAAACAAACGAAGCTGCAAGGCCTGCAAATTGTGTACTTATTTGTGTGGTAACCTGATTTACATGATTCCTTTAGTGAACCGGGGACGGAAATGCTGACAGCCTGTGCCAATAAAGGACATTATCTCCCCCAGAAATGTTTTGCTACTCTCAAACTTAGTGGATTAGAGATTTTGTTAAAATTCTACTGATGTTCCTCATCTGCATGTTTATATCAATCTGTTACAATAACAGGAACACCTTTTAATTAAATGCATTTTGTGAAAGACAAAGGTTTCCACTGAATAGAATTCGAATATGAGCACCAGCTTCATTTCTATGCCTCGCAGTCTTTAACCTCACAGACACAGAACAACACGGTTTGTTTGGTGTCAGCGGCACTGTATGCTCTGAATGTTCGCTGTATCACAGACCTGCAGGTGGCCGGTGAGAGGAGAGACGGATGAGGCAGGGGTGTCGTTATGGAGGGTGGGTCCCGCTGTGAGACAGAGGCTAATGAGGTTTGATGCAAACAGGGGTCAGTTTAATGCCCACAGCTGCGGATCGCTCTCTGTCTGTCCTTCAGTAAAGGACACATGCGGCACACATATACACGTGAACGCAAGAACACGCGAGTGAAGGTGGGAATGCAAATCTAACACATCCGTGAAGTAAATCTCTTGTGACAGGAAAATCCAGACTGAAGGAAAAGGCGGGGAGATAGAATCGGATGAGATGTGTTATTATATTTCACTGAAAAGCAAATACATATGTATAAGGTGTTTATGCTGGAATGAATGACATTAATTAGTTTACAGCAATACAATAAAACTAAATTTGGGAGCACAATACACTAAAGTGCTTATAGGCATACATTATGCATAGCATATTTGCATAAATTGTATTGAGATCGTACTGAGCTATCTTTGACTCAGTTTGGTTTTAGGCTTTTTGATTATAAGCATACAAAAGTGGTCTGAGATACGTTGCATTCATTGTAGTAAGCACTGTGTTTCTAGGCATTGTGCAATGCCTTAAGAGTCTTGAGATGCCAGCTGCTTTTATTTTCTGTAATTTTCAGAGGCACACAATCTTAGATCATAATAACAATTAGTAGTAGTGTTGTTTAAATAATATAATATAAGATAATAAAATACATACACTGAAAAAATATATAAATTAAAATATATTTAAGGTAAGTGGTTGCAATCAATTTATTTACTTTTTTCATTTATTTATTTCAGTGTACATGCTGAAAAAAATAAATTACATAAATGTAACATTCCTAGTCATATTGTACACACAGACACTACATCATCTTCTCAAGGTAACTGAGTGAGTTTCAAAGATGTTAAGGTTTGAGTCTGTCCTCCGCTTGACTATCGACAATCTCTTTGTCCATCTCTACCGTCATCCTGTCACCAGTGACTCTTTATGAATCTCTTCATCTCCACACGCCAGATAAACAAACATCTAAGACGTTCAGTGCCCCTCTTCTTCTCTCTTTCACTCTCGCCTTGGGGAAGGACAAAATAAAATCTAAAAATAAGCATGCTTAACAGGCATAAACACCAGTATTGATTTGTCTTTTTCCTTCGACGCCCTCTTTTCTTTCTCTTCAAAGCTGTATCTTGGAAACAAATTATTTTACCCAATCTCTTTCCCACAGCGGCGTAACATGTATTTCTGTCTCTCTTGAAACTACTAACAATGCTGCGGTGGTAAAACTAAATTCTGTGTCTTTTTATCAAGAGCTCACAATTTTATTTAAAGCTACAATTACCGTATTTCTTACATGACAAACATCCCCTGAAAGGATGAGGACTTAAGTGTCTGGCACAGGGGCACAATGACAATGTAATAAGACCAATCTTTATTCACTCCAGTAAAGCCCCCGTACGTAAAACTCATACTTGAGACTGCTCGCAGTTTTGGCATGCAAAATAAATGTCATTTGTTCACATAACGTTATTAAAATTGCCATTGCAATCACTTAATCGTTTTTGCAGAGACGTGAAGGTGATGGAAGGAGTCGCTTGTTACTGGAACGTTATGAATTTACATGAGAGGTTAAATATGTTCAGCTCACAGTACTACTATCACAGTACAGTGAGTAAAAAACGCAAATATCACACACTTTGACTAATACATCGAGCTAATGAAATGTTTTGACCTTCAATTTTAAACCGAACATAACAGAAACGTCTTTGCATTTCTCGATCTTAATTGAGCTTTTTAGGCTGGACTGATATGTGATTTGGGATTTGTACTCTCAGGAACCAGTGTGGTGGTTGTTTCCCTGGTCTTTATTCTGCTCTACCATCTAGTGGAGTGTCACGGCAGAGCACACAGCACACATCCCTCTTCAATCACTACAAACACAAAGACCAAACGGCAGCAGGACCGAAGAGCTCTCATTTCTCATTCCATCAGTGCAGCTTATGAAAATAAAGCACTTCAGCATATGACTACTAACTCATGTTTGAAAAAGCATCAATTCGTTTGAGATGACAAACAGATTTAATGTTAAACTTTTAATTTAACAAACATAGTTACTGGTGAAACAATTTAAGTGTTTTTTTTTGTTTTTTGTTTGCTTGTTTTTTTGTATATTCCATCACAAAATAACATTTTATTTACAACTTTGAAAGGATTACAGAGTTTTAACAAACTCTTAACCTTAAGATTATAAGAAATATGATAGATAGATAGACAGACAGATAGATAAATAGAAAGACAGATAGTTACAGAAATATTGTATCAATAGTATCTGTGTCAATAATAGACAAATACACTATGCATCACATTGCAGTTTATTAATGTTAAAACTGTGTAATCCAAATGGATAAAACATTTATATGTTATTCAATTATTATTAAACCAATTAATATTAATACTAATCCAACGCATTAAATCGAATACATTCATTTATTTATTGTGTCATATCTTACAAATACAGTATCGATCACATTCATTTTAAAATAAAAATGTTAAAGTTAAAAATGTGTGATCCAAATGGATAAAAAATGCCTAATTGAATTATTAAACCAATTATTATTAATTATCAAAACAAATATATTATGTAAGTAAAAATGTTAACTAAATACATTAAGTTTCTTAAATAAATGTATTTATTTCACCACATAATATT
Source organism: Enteromius paludinosus (assembly GCA_032361165.1). Taxonomy (NCBI): domain Eukaryota; kingdom Metazoa; phylum Chordata; class Actinopteri; order Cypriniformes; family Cyprinidae; genus Enteromius; species Enteromius paludinosus. The sequence continues at coordinate 5,392,188 of JAUMHQ010000048.1, forward strand.
AAGACATCTTACACAAGAAGGCTAACTTAACTTCCACTGTCACCCACCAGAGGGCAATATAAGAACCAGAATGAGAATTAATATGATTTTGTTCCAGAAATCAAGAAAAAAAAATCTAAGTCTCTGTAAACCAGTGGTTCGCAATCTGCATGTCACAACCTTAAACTAGTATGTATGTATGTTTTTGTTTTTTTTTTCTTTTCTTTCTTGTCACTTTGTTCTATATGGTACACCCAGGCACAGCTGTATTTACAGTACATCATATGCAGTAAGTAGATAAATGATCAATAACTCTGAGATAAATATCTGTAGCTGGAATGTAATAGGTCTAAATAATTTGGTAAAACGTAAGCAATTATTACACCGACTGAAACAGATGAACTCAAACATCATCTTTCTACAAGAAACACATTTATTAAAAGAAGATATTAGTAGGGTCACTAAGAGATGGCCAGAACAAGTTTTCAGTACATCTTCTTGAAGTATATGTCTGATTTAAATTTAATTTAAATTTTGAGATATCTCTATCCAAGCAAAAAAGAATATTCATGCTTTTCAAACACATGTAAAACATCTTCAAGAACAGATTATTTTTAAATTTCCAGTGGTTAAGTGCAGAGAGTAGGTAAAAGCTGGTATGATAGTATCCTGTTGTCTGATCGTGCCCCTATTTCATTTACAATCCAAATAGACAAATCCTGTACTCTCCCATTCTACAGTAGATTTCGATTTCAAGCAAGTTGTCTAATTGATAATGATTTTGTACAATTTCCGGATGGTAAAATAGACCAATATGTTTTAGTTGATACACATCAAACGAGCGCTTCAGTTAAATGGGAGGCCTTCAAGGCATATATTAAAGGGGAGATAATAAGTTATACAAAATACAGATCCAAAACCTATCAGGCACAATTAGATCAAAAGGGTGCTTCTACTAAATACTGAGCGAAGGGTCTGAATATTAAGGACCATGTGGTATTTCAGTTTTTCTTTTTTAATAAATCTGCAAAAATGTCAACAATTCTGTGTTTTTCTGTTTTAGAGAATGGCTGAATACTTTCCGTACCCGCTGTATATAGAAATATAGTTGTTGTTTTTTTTTTGTTCTTTACAGTGAAAGATAAAAAATATACTTATTGAAGATGTCAAAGATTGTAGAGACTGTGCAGCCAATTAAAGTCTACAGTAATTTGGTGCAAATTCATCTGTCACGAGTCAAATTAGGCAGACGGCAGCACAGACAGGCTGCATGACGTGTCCTAAATACACTTCACTTGCTGCAGGGATAAACATGGCTTGTGCCACAATGTGTTTTGCGCTGTGAATTATTGACTGCTTAGAACACAAAAACAGATATTTTATTTACTTTTGTGTGAGAAACAAATCTGGTACTTGATGTCCAGTATAAAAATCAGTGTCCTGAAGCAAAACCAGTTGACAGCCACTGGCCTGAACCACCTCCTACCACCCAACATGAAAACAAATGACTGAGCTTGAGGGAACCTTTCTGTCTTTTCCCATCTGTGTCCCCGTCTAGCCTTTCCTCTTAGTGGTCTTCCTTCTCTTACAGTTTCTCTCTGACTGTCACTGTGAGTTAGCATCTTCATCTTCATCTGCCTCTTACTGTGTTTCATACTGTCTCACTCTGTTTATGTTTCTATTCATAATCCATGTCTCTGTTAAAGCGGTTTGTGTTATATCGATGGTTATGCCACATGAAACTGTGATTTAGCTGTAATATCAGGGATCTGCCATTCATATTTATGTGTGCGACTATGTAGTCTAAGGATGTTTGTGATTTTTAATTGACCTAAATCTGACAAAACCTTCAGCTGTGGAAATTTATTATGTTCTTGTTTGGAAAAATAAATTTTTGATTAATTGACTATGTTTTATGTAGAGGTATTCTTTTAAATAAATAAATGAGTAACACAAGAAAAGAACAATTAAATTAAATTAAATTACATTCAATTATACATCATAAATCTACAAGTAACCAGATACCAGCATCTTACTGAGGTTGAGTTAAAAAAATATAACTATTGATGTTTTAATGTTCATGGCTTATCCCCAGTCATGCTGCTCATTATGTATTATATAATACAATATTAATGCAAATGAAACCATATGTACATTTGAATTTATTATAAAATGCAATTTATTACTGTGATGGCATAGCTGAATTTTCAGCCTCATTTCTCCAGTCTTCAGTGTTTCATGATACTTTTCCATTATTAAAGTTGAAACCAGTTGATTAATATTTTTGTGGAAACCATCTTGAATAGAAACATATGTTGATATATACATTTTATTAATATTGGCTAGTCTTACCTTATACTTCATATTACTTGTCAACACATTCTCACACTCAGGGGCGTCGTAGTGGGGGGAAAAGTGGGACTAAATTACCAGGGCCCCAAGTGGGGGGAGGGCCCCTTGAGGAGTGAAATTTTATTTTCCTTTAAATATAATTTTAAGATCACAATAAATGTTGTTAACTAATGTAAATGTTAATATTAAATGGGTAAATGCATCAGTTGATTGATGTATTAAATGGTGTCCAAGTACATATAGTGTCTGAGTACAGGCACCCTCTCCTTGCACGAAATGGTTTAGTCCACCTTCACCGGGGTTTTTGAAGTAGCGTAGCGCTCATTCTGCTGAAGCGGCAGACGGCAGTGCATAACTGTGCTGTGGAAAATGATGTCAAAGAAAGGTAAATCCGGTTTTCAGAAGAGAAAAGAGAG
>JAUMHQ010000048.1:5440843-5452472 GCA_032361165.1 Enteromius paludinosus
TCTGAATGGTAAGCATGGGCGGGGATATGCAAATGTGGTGAGCGTAACTATTACGCCTCTAGACTGTTACGAAACAGAATCTGCTTCAGCATTTGAAATGCACAGTTATAACATTTCTGCAAATATCTTTTTTGGACTTTTTGTAGCATTTTGTTTAAAACGCGTCTGTTAATTATTGGACAAAAGATTACTTCTGCAGCATTTTTTAAGGAAATCCTCTTCAAATCACTTTGTAACATGTTTAAACAAATCATGAACTCTGTCCTGTACTTGAACAAATGATCAGTTATGCAAGATAAACATAAACTATACCACATTATACAATTCATATAATGTTTGTATTAATCACCAAATCTGTAGCATTTTCAACAAATCTCATCATGTAACAAATTATTGTTTACATTTTTGTACAATATTTGAGTTTACGCAGCAGTAAACATGGTGTTTCACTGAAAACATCTGTTATCTCTTTCTTTGTCTTTAAATGTCTCTTGGCACTGCATGCTGTTCACCAGTGCACTGAAATATGGGATATAATTTGACACTGCAGCTCTGATTGAGTCTTGTAGATGTGCATGGGTGAGGTGTGTTCGGTGTTTGTTTTAGACAAAGTTCACGTCAGAAAAGGCTTATTCACACCAAAAAGGTAGGCAACTTTCATAACTGCTGTGCACACACCTCCGTACTTTTCTGTGTCCACAAGGCACCAAAGGTTTGCTGCACTCCGATGAACTTTGAGGTGAAGGTCATTTTATGTTAGTATTTCAATTTCTAACTGTCCAGCATCCAATCTGAATTTTGTACGTAGTTGTTCAGCATTGCATGTAATGTCTACTTGACTGAAAGGATTTGACATAAATGATACACATGGCTCAAGTTGATCAAAATCACAGAAACTGTTCTACTGCACAAACTTTTTTATTTTCCTCAAATGTGACAAGAAATGCTTCAAAACTCGTGCCCTGCTGAGCCATCTGATTTCTGTACGTAATAACAGGTCCCCTTATTCAGCTGACAGCTCCTCTAATAGCACCTTTTTACCTCGGAGTACCTTGTAGATGTCCGCGCGTTGTAGTTGTCAGGGGCAGTAGTGTCAGAAGTGCTTTTTTTGTAGAGAAATCATCAGCATTTGGATAAATTAGCAAACCATCCTCACTTAGCCAGATCCCGGTAAAGCTGCTCTGTCAAGTTCTCGGACATAGCCAATATTGTAATAACCATCATACTTGTCCAGAGTTGGACATCAGAGAGAGTGGAAATGACATCAGGACCATTCTTTTCAACTTAGTTGAACATAGTATTTGCAATCTTTGCTGCTTTCAACACCTCTCCATCTGAAAAGGCCTTCTTGTTCTTTTTCAAAAAATGCGCAGATCTAAATGAAGCTTCAGTTGTTTTTTGTGACCTTTTCGCCGGCCTCGTGAAAAAAGACTGCTGTTTGCCCAAAGCTTTTAACTCTTAACATGATTTTTCTGCCCGTAGTGTGCTTCCATGTGGGTAGCTGGCATGGAAGCTTTTATGACACGTAGTAAAGAGTGTTTCCACGTTGTGCCGCTTTGCTGTCACCACAGTCACTCTGCAAATACACACTTTTCCTTCACTGTCGTAAAAAAAAAAATCCTTCAACTTTTAGTCCACAGATATTTCAATTCTGAACACAAAATGTACCAGGGTTCACATATTGAACCTATTTTAGCGCCACTCAGTGGACTTTTCTCTTTGAAACCGCGGCGAAACGTACAGTAAGACACAATTTTGCAAAAATTACATATCATGTTTATTTTGGTCTTCCTTTGTTGCTGCTAATTAACCATTACTAAAACATTGTTAATGATGTGTTCCACTGTGACAACTAACCCCATAAAAGTGTGACACATACAGTAACCTCAGTTTCTCAGAGAGAGGATATACAGTATGAAGCAAATTTACACAGGCGTTTGAGAGTGGCACTCCATCTCTGACCTTCCCTGGTAAGTAGCTGGTGTGAAGATGGCATTAGCGGTGAGAGCACAGGTAGCTTAACTGCTGTTGATAGAGCACCATAATAATTATGAAGAAATAAGCCAGTCGCTGTTGTAGTGTTTGCAGATGTATGTAGAACTGAGGAACCTGCTGACTGCAGGAGAAAATGTCATTTAGAAAGCGTTTACTTTTCTAAAAACATTACAGGGCTGTTAGAAAGAGGAAAGGCTACCGGCGTAATGAGCCTTGGAGTATTTTTTGCTGTTATATAGTTAAACAGAAAGTGTTACAGTATGCTTCCTGACAAATACAGTAGCTCGCTGCAGAATGCAGTCTCCGAAAAAAAAAAGCTGTCTATGGTGACCCTTTCAGAAGGTACTAATAGATTCAAATTTTTAAGGTATTAAAAGATAAGTACCATTTATTGTAAAATAATATTCAAAATTGTTCCTTTCTAAAGGCTACCGTTCCAGTGTCAGCTTCTGTACTCTTTTGGGAAAAACATCTGACAACACAGACGTCCGCTGCATGAAATGGAACTTGACATTCTTTAAAACGTCCCCTTTTGTGTTCAGCAGAAGAAAGAGTATCACGCAGGTTTGGAACGACAGGAAGGGTAAATAAAATGATGACAGATTTGACATTTTTGCATACACACGGTACTTTCGCTTGATCACCATTAAGTGCCTCTCCAACGGTACAAAACCAAACACATTTTGTTTTCTTAGATATTTAAATCTTCACTCCCACTCTGATTTGGGTCTGTGCTCCACTGCTGCTCTTGCATTGTTGTAATACAATGACTGATGTAGAAGAACTAAATATAAATTTTCAAGCCAATAATGCCATTTCCTTTATGAAGCAGAAAGGCGACTTATACTTGATCCACCTCATATATAAGTTCCTCTGTTATTTTAAGTCAGTCTTCAAAAGATATTCCAAGTTCTGCACATAACTGACCTATAGCACTTGAAAGTTTATTTTAGCGAGACCAAAGGTGTTCGCTTAATGAGGGATCACACAGATGTCGCCTCAGGCTTTAAAAACATGCAGTAATTACAACGAGGTCCTGAACACTACTCACCTGGAGTAAAACTCAAATCTCGACACCCACGTGCTAATATATAGAACCTGGCTCAAGCAGCTGTGCAAGTAAACACAAAACCATGCGTGGGCTCTACACTCCTCCATGCCTGGGTGACATTTTCAAGAATGTGATGAACCCTGTGCATTAAAATATTGCGGGAGACCTCAGTGATGTAGCCTCATCTGAAGTCGTTACTGTGGAGAAGTGAGGGCTTGACAGCTTCTCCATGGAGAAACTAGCTCCGGAAATGGAATTCATTTGTTTAATTAACACATAAACAAAGAGCTCATTATTGGTCACTTAACTAACAGCAAAGAGATTGAAGGCCTGTAATTAGCATCCTCATGCTGTACTGTCAATCACAAAAGCAATTTAAAGGTGAGAAAAAAGTATAAACAGTGAGTCAAGTTAAATTTCATTTCCCCTGTTCTCTTGAATAGATGAACTGTAAATTACTCTAGAGGGCCCAACACCTTTTTTAAAAGCAGTGTCTTGCATCCTGCATTTGTTTGTTTTTGTATCATTACCATTGATATGTTTACATTTTCAGCATCATCTCTCCAGTCTTCGATGTGTCATGATCCTTTAGAAACCCTTCTAATATGCTGATTTTTAAAATTGTGCTGCTTAAAATGTTTGTGGAAACCAATATACATTTTTGTATGATTCCTTAATGAAAGATAACTTAAAAATGACACCGTATATTTAAAATCTGCTGTAACATTATAAATCTCTTTACTGTCACTTCTCGCATATTCTTGCAGAAGATTCCTTTGTGACATTCTTACTGACCCCAATCGTTTGAACATAAAAAAAAGAAAATCACAAAATTTAAGTTAATTAAAGAAAGCTTTTCGACATTGTAAATCCGAATTACCATTACAGGAATAAATTACCTTTTAAAATAGGAAACTGTTAATTCAATTTTAATAATATTTCACAATGTTTCAGTTTTTACTGCAGACTGGTGAGCATTAAAAAAATAAAAAGCAATGTTCATTAATTTGGTTGTAAATGTAAACTAATGAACTTTTAATGACATGTACATGTTTTTGCTGGAGAATCAGAGAGTAGAACTACATACAGTTAAAACAGATGTGCGTACGTGTGGTTGCGTCTTAAAGTTCCCACCACATAAATCGTTTTGGATTCATAAAGGCAAATTTAAACACACACATAATACACCTGTACTTAACATTTAGCCCATTTAATATTCTCTTCAGCTGTTATCCACTTCTTCACCAGTTAAACACCTACGAACAATAAGAAAGAAAACTGCAGTTGATCATTTCAGAATCAAAGATCAAAATGCTCTTACAGGTTTCTTAGTAGAGCTCATGAAATGGTTCTACCAAGAATCTGTATTCCAAAATGTTTTCGCAGATGGACAAACTTAACAGCGGCTTCACAGAACATTTTAAAAGTCTATGTTGCTGCTAATCAAGCTCAGGCAGTGAAAAGAAAACTCACAGGAAATGGTAATTGGCCCTCCAGAACGCTAAACAAACGGTGCTGTCCAATAGCATTCATTCAGCAGCCCTTTTTCACTCTTGTCTCTAGCCTTTTACACATGTTTTCCAGAAATCAATTTCAAGATTACCCACAAGTCAATAGAAAAATAAACATCAGAGTTCAGCAGAGAGGGAAGATTACAGAAAATCATCAGTGAGATGGAAAGTCACAGACAGGAAACACCTGGGAGATGATTTACAAATATATTTCTATTTAACTTATTAATCTTAAGTATTCAGGCCACGTACACACCACAGTTAAATTAGGCTGTCACTTCTCCTTTTAGTGATTAGTCCTGTTGGTAATACTTTATCCTCTACACATGTAAAGATACAAACACACTTAATAATCTCTCTCTCTCTCTCTCTCTCTCTCTCTCTCTATATATATATATATATATGTATGTAAAACTCAAATCTGATTGGCTGATAACAGTGTGATATTCAACAGATATCACAACTCCAGCCTTTTTATCTTTTGTATACAGTATTTCTAACAGTCTGTCATGGCAGACACCCATATCCACTATCATTTAAGGTTTTTGTTAGGTGAGAATGTACATGTTATCTTCCTTCTAATTCTCGTTGTCAATGCAGGCTCATTTGGCTTTAGCCGTTAGTATTGGGAAACTGTGTGTTTGTGATGGTGATTTCACATTGTTCTGTTATTAGATGGCGACAAAAGACTGTTTTTATGAGTCAGAAGTAAAGACTTATATATTGAAAGAAACTGAAACGCAGTTGTAAATAAGTATATTTTTACTTTAAACAACAGCTTGTCAGACGCAGCTAATAAACGCAATGAGCAGCACTGTCATCAGATATCGCCATTAACAGATGAAAGGATAGTACAACAAGTAGCCTATGACTTATCTCAGCAGACATCCAAACGAACGTTTTATTGGGAATATGAGACTAAGCCGCAGAATGAATGCAGATCACATTCACTCTCGCTTAACAGTTTACTTTTAATACAGGAATATAATAAGCTCTTAAAGAAGCAACTCAACATTCCTTCGTTACTACTTCTTAAGCGACATTTTCAAAGTAATAACGGAGCTGTTAATCTAATTTGAATCTTTGGCAAAAGTAAGCTCTGCATGTCTACTCATGTGATATTGCTCATATACTGTATATGCAACGCTGGTCTAGATTCCACAAAAAAACTATAAATTTAGTCCAATCACGTTCTTCGTTGACATATGCAGCTATAAAGTTGTAAGAATAGCAGTGGGTAGTGGATACTACATGTTTTGAATAATAGACTGGGGTGATGAGTAGAGGCCAGTCCCGGAATGAAGAGTCCAGGAGAACAAGAGCTTTGGAAGGCTGATCCACTGTCCTGCCAAATGCAGCTCTGTGAAAGGACGAGAACTGTGGGAGCTGAATATTGCCAGAACAGTTGAGTCTTTTTTTTTTCATTGCCAACAGAGATTCCAGGCATGATGGCGATGAAACCTCATCTCAGCCTGCTGTTATATGGGATGAGGACGTCTGCTGAAGTGCATGCCATGGGTGGAATGAGGCAATGCACTGTGCTGGAAAGCTAGAAAGCCAGCCAGAGGATGGACCCAAGAAAGATGTGATGTGCCCACTGTGTAAGATCTCCTGCTGTGAACGATGGGATGAGTGGGGTGACACATATGTTGTTGGCACTTTGATGAAAAGCTGGAGAGCGAGTCAAAGAAAGGAAAGCAGGCAGTGAAGAACTCCCCAAGGCTCATCAGGCATCTGTCCCCATGAGCAGTAGTGAATGGCAGACAAAAATGGATTCACCACCTTTGATGTCCACCAATGTGCCAAAGCCAACTTTGAACCATGGGCGAGGGGAGGGAAATGACTGGCTATCATCAATTCACTGGAATTTGCAACACTTTTAAGGCCCAAAAAAGCATCTCTAATGCTGCTCTTGGTAGATCACGCTGGTCATTATGAAACTGATCTGGCTACATCTGTGTTCTTTAATGTGTGCATTGTCAGTAAATCCCTTGCAGGATTTTCCCTCCCATCAGCACTTTTATGGAATTGCACTCCAATGTTTATTTGTCCTGTTAAGTAAATCTGGCCCAAAATACATCACACCAGATTAAAATGACAATAAATTTAAACTAAAATCACTTGTAACAGATGAACTGCTAAATTGTTTGAAATTAGTTTTTTAATACATAATTAGCTTTATTGTTTTTAATTAGATTTTAGAGTCTTGCAAGTAGCCTAATTTGCTATATTCTTGCATCTGTATTTTTGTTATATATCTCTTCAATTTTATTCATGCATTTGATAAATCTTTCATTAAAAACATCCTGCATCTATGACTCCGCTGATCTGACCTTGACTTTTTCACAAAGTTTACAAAATTATTCACCAAAAAAGAAAAGAAAAACTTGACAGACTTTTTATATATTAATATTCAACTGTGAGATAAGCCCTTGAGAAAACTAGCAGAAATACTTCCACCTCAATGCATTATGTACAGCAGTTCTTCTCCCTATTGATATCAAAATGTGACATTCAAAGCCAAAGGTGTACACAGCACTTCAGTGACAATGGTCTACAAAAGTAGATGAATAAAAACTGAGGTAAAAGACTGTTTGAATGAATAAATGTATGTAAGAATGCCACTGGGACGTAACAGCTCCACAAGCAGTAAAAGTACTGCAAAACAGACCACAAAATTAATTTTAGTTCGATTTTAAGCGTGAAAAAATAATAATTGTTCTTAGAATTGCAAGTTTATATCTCACAATTCTGGGAAAATAAGTCAGAATTGTGAGAGAAAAATTCCCTTGTGGAAATTTTTCATGGCTTAATAGGGCCATATGTGATATTAATGCACATACTGTAATCACACTTATTTTTGCACCACGGAAACCTTATTGTAAAGTGTTATCAAAATCTTAAACTGTATATCGTGATGAAATGTCCAATAGATAAGGTTTAAAGAGTGCTATTTGGAGAGTGGTACAAAAAATACATTTTGCAGTCACAATGAGTCCTCTATGTAGCTCTTCAATGAAAGAAACACCAATCATTCCTTGAATAGATGCTTTCAAGATGTGGTTTTTCAATATTTGAGTTGTATTAAGAAAGTAAAGGTAGCACACAAAACGAGAAAAAAATAAAAGAGGTTTGGAAGAAGAAAAAAATAAAAATGGCATTTGTGACAGACCCACAAAAATTCCTATTCCTCTAAAAAAAATCTCTCTCACTTCATCATCTCACTCTTAAAGCATGAAATGCTCTTCATCTTTGGCTCTTAATTCCTTTTCATCTTTCTTGATACACACTTTTCTGTCTGACTCTCTCGCTCCAAATAATTCCTAGTGTTTCGCAACATCGCTAACAAACTTCCCTTCACTCCCAGTCCACTTAAAGATGCAGTTGAAGCAGAGCAGCCCTGTGAAGGAGATTCTCATAAAGCTCCAACACAAAGCCAATTACATGTCATTATTCAATGCAAAGGCCATATGGCAGTGTTTAAGATTATCAGAATGACTGTAAGAGAACAGAAGAAGAAAGGTGCCAGGGACAAAAAGAGGGAGTGAGAGTGAGGAGAAGGGGGAGGATGTCATTAATGACACAGTGGAACATCGCAGCCTCCAGCTTTGCTCTCTAATTACATTTGGCTCTTTGTAACATTCTGGAATTACGTGCTGCATTTCCAGCCTCCAAGTAGCTTTTAGAGAGCCCACGGACTAACACTCAGCTTTATCTCATTCTCATTTATTCTCATTCTCTTTTTCTATCTCCCTTTTATTTTGTGCCATCCACACTCGCCTGCCAACCTCTAGAACAATCGCTAAACCAGTGTCAAGCCTCCACAAATTGCTGCATGTTTTGTGGAGCAGGGTAAAAGGGTGGGTAGGAATCTCAGCCCGGGGCGCTATGGGTAATGGGCATTAGTATGTCTCAAGACTAAAGAATGCACCAGACATAAGAGGAAAAGAAAACAACACTGACTGATAGAGAATGAGTGAAACTCAAGTGGATTCTGACTACCAGGCGCAATGATGGTTAATAAATCATTTGCAACACTTAAATCGTTTGGAGGACAAAAGAAAGAAAGAAAGAAAGAAAGAAAGAATCTTCACATTTAAGTTGCAGGAAAAATTTCAAGCCATTATTTGACTGGGAAAATTGTAGATTAATTTATTATTTTAATTTGTTTTTCTTTTATGCAACTTTCTCCAATAATTATATTTTGTAAGCAAACCCAAGCTTTACATAAACTTAGACAAACTCTAAAGTACACAGAAATATGCAGACACATTCAACAAAACCTAAAAGCTCATGAAAAATACATTACACTTCCAAGATCCTCACAGCTGGCTTATAAAATAGAGCTGTTTTTCATTAAGGGGTGGCACTTTCACTCCTTATTTACATTTTCACATAAATATCTTACACACACTTCTAATGGGAAAAAAAATCTATTAACTGTACCACAAATGTTATTTAATCCATCAGAAGTAGAAAGAAGTGTTTCCTCTTCAACATCAGACATCAGTGACAAAAAAGTGTCATCTGGCACCTTTTACATAACAGCGTAAATGTACAGCTTTCTTTAGAAGGAACTAGAACTGTGTTTGTGTTAACACTGCAAAGCATGTGTGGAGGGCAATAGAAGAGAAAAATTAAAGAGAGAAAGCTCTTATACCAGATACCCTTCAGATAAATACCCGCAATACTGAAAATTACAGCTTTGCACCACAACAACAGTCAGTTATCTACAATTCGGCACTATGACAGTTATTTTGTGTATAATGTGAAAATGCAGTATAATATAATAATGACTAAGTTTATTTGAAATGTTCACTTCGCTTTTGAGGACATTATAGCCTGCCTTCTGAGTGCCATGTCAATCTAAAACTACAATCTAAAAGATGATAGGTTACAAATGACCATTGATGGGTTATTAGGCAAACCAGTGATGGGTATATATTAGACAAAACACATGCTGGGTTATTCTGGTTTTATACATTAACTGGATTGTTTCTAATATTTTAAAGTTGTAAATAGTTATTATTACTAAATGCTACAGGACAAGGAAATAATTTTTATTCAATGTAAAGTCTATAACAATCATAAATCGTTCAATAGGGAGTAAGATGAGCAGGATCAGTGGGAAGAGCACCGGTATCAGCAGGCTACATGTCAATTTCATTATATTACAATATTATGCTAATAGCATGCATTAAGAGTTTAATAACAGTTTTGCCTTGCGTCATCTCATCTGTCCACAAATTTCAACACATTAAATGAATGACGCGACCACAGGCCCTGGTTGTGCCGTTTGTCTGGCAGCAGTTAAAACATTAATGTGGTGGTGTGTTGTTTGTTGGAATGTAGATTTGGTATATGCTGAGTTTGTATCATTCCAAGCAAAATGTAGATGTGATTTTTTTTTTCTTCTGTTTTTACTGTTATCGTTTGATAGGAAAACAACATATTATGTAGCTTAATTTCATTCTGGAAAAATTCCCCTCAGGAAGTTTTTTTTCTCAGTACAGTACACAAAATGACCTTTGAAGAATGTATCCAGTTTTTACCGGTTTGGCACAGACTGTAACATTAGGTTACACTGACCCAGCACTGTGTATTGCCAGTAAAACTGCCCACACCGATATGTTACACAAAAACTACACTTATTTACTAATTTCAAATTAATTAAAAAATCACCAAATAAACCCAAACTGTAAGTGTGCTAAAATCCGGAATGATCTGCCATAGCTTTTATTAGTATTACTTTTTAGATCTATTTTTGGTTAGTGGTTGCTTTAGCATCAGTACAAACACTTGATCTTCTGTGGAGTGAACTGGTGGTAAGTCGATAACCCCAGCAGATTTCACAAGTGGAGATTGGATAAGAAGATTTGATAAAACTGTATCTTTCCTTCAAGCATACACATCAAAAAATAGGAGCAATTTGATCTAGTGGACTTTGGCCCACGCAGTGATGAAAACACAGGTGGGTTCAGGCTGACATTTCGGCTATTACATCAATCCCTCTAAGCAACAGCAATGAGGTCATCCTTCTGTAATACTGGGCTGCCCAAACACTAAAGTTGAAGGCACAAAGGAGCCTGGAGCTAAAACGATCCCGAGGAGCTGTCAGAGTCTGGATAGATTCAGAACAAGGATTTAAATGAAGTTGCTCACATATACACATACACATATAAACATCTAATTTTTTTATTACCTCTCAACCTCCCACACTAACTCAGGCTCCCTTTTTGACTTGGGAGACCCTACTAGGGGCATATAGCCCCTGACAACATAGCTCCTAGGATCATTCAGGCACTCAAACCCCTCCAGCACGGCAAGGTGGCGATCCCAGGAGAGGTAATGTCCTCTTATTGTTGAAAAAATATGAAGTTCAGCTACTGTACTACTGTAAGCATTCCTTGCAGGGTCAGAAATGAACTTTTCCATTAAAGGGCGATTTTGAACCCTCTGGAATTAATTTCCAGGGGCATTTTTTACATTTGGGAGAGCTACTGTTTACATTTAAAAACAGGAGCTAATAGACAGAGAATAATATAATGCATTTCTCAAAACAATTAATCATTTGTGCACATCATAGTAGCAGTTTCTCATTCTTTCCAACAAATTGCAATGCTTTTGGACAAGCATCAATTGCTTTCATACAACTCTCTGCTCTTTTTTAACATTATCATTTGCTTATGTCATGTCAGTCAAAATTAACTAAACTTGTGACGGCTGAATAATCATTCTATATAAAACTAATAGTCCTCATTTCATTGCTTGAGTCTTACCTACAAAAATGTTGAACTAGTTAAAATCTGTCAAGCAAATTGTATACAATTGTTGAAATCTTTTTTTTTCCATGAAAACGTCTTCTAAATTGAACAATTTCTCTCAGGTCAACCTCACCTTTCACTGATGTGTGAAGCATTACTGTACTGTAGTTGCAACCAACGATAAACCACTCTACAATCACTCAGAACTGAATCCCATAAACCCCCACTTCTCAAGCATGTTGTAAATAAGGGTGTATTTATTCGTTTGCACAATGCTTTGAATACTGTAAATTAGAATTGCAAAGAGC
>JAUMHQ010000048.1:5484731-5518555 GCA_032361165.1 Enteromius paludinosus
GTGTTCTGCTGAGGAAACAAAGTCACCTACATCTTGGATGCCCTGGGGGTAAGCAAATAAACATCACATTTTCATTTCTGGGTGTACTATCCCTTTAAATGACAAGTGTGTCCAAAGCCTATCCTGTTAAACTACACTTCCATTGTTTCTGTATAGTGTGTTTGAGATCATTCACACACACACAGGCGGCCATACAGCCAGTCTTCAAGAGTCGTCTGTTCTTTACGATGTTGGTTGTTTTGTGAGCGAGTGTAACAGGTGTGTTGGCCTCAGGTGTGTTTGTGCAGTGCTTTAGCCAGACTTTGCCACACACGGCAGGAATGTTGGTGATGACGTGACTCCAGACGGAATGTTTTCCCTGGATCTCACCGCCATGGGCCGCACACAACACAAAAGCACTCTCACCTTCATCACATCACATCACATTATGCTTCATTTGGCAGAGGCTATCTCATTCAAAACAACTTACTTAATGTATGTACTACAAGGAAAGAGCAACTCAAGTTCTTATGGGTTATGTCATGGTAGACCATGCAAAACTTTGAACCTACAACGTTTAGGTAGCCATCTCTCCACTAATACTACAGTCCAGCTTCCACATACTCTGGTTAATGATTACAGATCTAATTAGATACCAATTTAATCTTCTGACAGGAAGAATATTTTGCTCTAAACGCCTAAAACAACCTCGGATCAAGACAAGGACTGGACCTTTGCACGATTCAATAAGGCACTGGTGGATATTTTTACTGATGCACTCACAGTTTGGCATTTTGCCGGCGGTTTAGAGGCTCTTTACTGGCTAGTATCTCAAGTCGCTCCAGCTGATTAAAGATTTGATCAATTCTTGCTTGAAGCTCATTCTCAAGTACTGCAAGAAAACACAAGAATCAGAAACAAGAGTACACAAATAGGAACCACATATCAAGTACATCACAAAATACTTTTTTACAAATACAGGTTTGCAGTCTGTAAGATTTATTAAAGGTTGTGATTTGGCTACATTTTGTTACTGTGATTTATTACAGCATTTACTGTTTTTTATTTTAATAGATTTGAAAATGTAACTTATTCCTGTGATGCAGTGCCACGTGATCCTTCAGAAATCATAATATGCTGAACTGCTGTTTAAGAAACATTTACTAGTAATAGTATCACTGTTAAAAACGGTAATGCTTTACATCAGTGTATGTACAGATGTATTGTATATTTTAAATAGGTTTTTAAATAAGTATCGGGCAGAGAGAGTCAAGCATTGACATGCAGATCCACTGATTGGCAATGAGTGCCGCTTCCTTGGAGAGAACCGCAGACTGGTGGGAAAGTTTTATCACACACACAGTCTGCCCTGACCCCCACCCTCTGAGACAATGCAATCTCACAGTCACTCTCACACTGAAAAACGTATGTATCCGTTATGCATCCTTCCCGACTATGACATGTCTTATGATGTCACCAGCATGGGTAGGAGACGGTTATCTTATTCAGACTCACCAAAGAGCCACAACACCCCCTCAAATACACACACCGCAGCCCTCCATGAGTATCCATGCCCCCACCCCATCACTCCTCCCTGTCCTTCCTGCCAAGGCACCAGGCTGGCTCTCTGTATAAGCTCCACCTCTACAGAACAGTTAGCCGCCGACTGGCACCACGGTGACTCTGCCTGACGCTCAAAGCTGATCGCTTGGACCCAGTTCTTACAACTTGACTATCTGATCACGAGTAGAAAATACCAGGGTAAATGGGGTCTAAAAATTTTTACTATATGACCATATTAGGTGGTCGTGGACCACATGTAGTGGATGTCATGGCGATCACATTTTAGAAAAAATGCATAAGGCCTAGGACAGCTGCTAACTGATTTCTGATGAGTTTCCCAAAAGCACTGTAGGCCTAAACGGATCAACCATTGGCACAGATGGTCTCTAGAAACTACTAGGGTTTAAAATTATTTGGGGAAATGCAACCCTGCACTTGTTATATGTCAAATTATAATAACTAGTGTTACGTCTTGCACTTTCATAGCGCTTTAACAACTTTCAAAGTGTTGTTTCAAAGTAGCTTTACAGAAACTCATGAGGTTTCCATCTGTAATATTTTACTATCTTCTTATCTTAGAGTCACATTTAGCAGATTAGAGCTGGAGAGAAAGTATAGTTTACATCCTGCTTACATTCTTGGTAAACGTAGGCAGAAATGACTAATATGGAATAATGAAACTGGTTTTGGATGATGTCCGTGTTCATAATACTGCCCAGCTCTAATTGCCAGCATGTTTTTTATGTGAATCCTCCGGCCTCTGTGGGATTGAGGATTTTTATTTATTCACACACACTCACACTTACAATGGACTGACTGTCGGTCTGTTGTCTCCAGTCGTCCCATGTGAGACTGAACCTCCTGAATTTGTCTAAAAGTTAAAGACATGGATAAGTGAGATAAGAGAAAAGGGGTTAAATAAACAGTACATTATTAAAGGCATTATTCAATGAATGAATTCAGGGTCAGGGCCCTATGGATGTCCCGCTATCTAGTGTGACGTCTGCTGACAGATAGTAGCATCATACAAGATGTACCTTACTTACAACCACAGGTGTGATGAATTAAACCAGCTGACAGACCGAATTGGAAGCATAATATCAACAAAACCTCCTTACTGAGAGTCATAAACAGAAAGCTTCAAGAGGAAGCTATACTATCATTTCCACTAAACATATGTTGTCAGACCAAAGAAGCTTATATTCTATTTCCATACAATATATACCAAATAGCCTTTCCTATTTTGTATATGGTACACCGAACATATGAAAACGGACAGCATTTATAATATCTGAGTGTTAAATAGTTTTGTTTACTGGTAAGCTAAGTTAGCTAAATTATCAGCAGTGTGAACAAACTCACTTATTGGTCTGATGGTAAAGCGTCTCCATCTTCAGCGCCACTAAAAACACGGTAAATAGTCTTTAAAGGAAAGTTATGCAATGTTTTATTTCCTCCGTTTCGTTTAGTTTCACATATCGCTGTCAAACATACACGTCACCAGGAAAGGACCTCTTTTAGGCGCCCTCTCTCCGCCTGAGTAAAAACACACCACGAGAAGAAAGAACAGCGCCAGCAGTGGTGGATGGCATTCAACATTACTGACGATTTATTAAGACAAAGGTTGAAACAAATACAGAGCTAACCCTGTAAATGAAAGAAAACACACAACCAGGGAGGAAGACTAATCATAATGTAAAGGATTGAAAAAAATAGCCAAAACGCAAACCATCATCCAGCTCTAATTTATAATAGCCTACAATATTAATCTATTGGACAGCTACATCACAATTAAAAAGACACATGGAATATTAATTATATGATGCACACCATTAACTAATAAGAGAGTAATGCAAAAGTTAAAAAAAATATGTTATAAAATGCCAAAAGAGCATATAGAGAGAACTAGACAGAAGACATAACAAGAAGATTTTGCCCCTATGTAAAAACACAGCCATGTATTTTATAATTATTTATTAATTAAAGGGTTAACTTTTTGTAAGGAAGATCTGAATGTTTAGATTAGAATGCGAACAGCAATTAGCAACCATCTTTATTCTTAAATAATATGAATTAAGGTAGGCTATTTTCCAATAAGAGCTCTACATTCAGAAATCTGTTCCATAAAGCCCTTTAAATGACAGCTATTAATGTTAACCTTAATCCCATTCATCATTTTTGTGAAACATGAATCAAGCAGCAATTGTAGTTTTATGAAAGCAAATACCATCATTCTTATATGGTTACAGCTTGAGGCCTGGGGGAAGGTGTGTCAACTTTCATCCCTTGATGGAGCGTCAGTGACAGGAAGAACATAATGACAAAACTTCTTGGGGCGAGATTTTGTCAACTCCTTTCGCTCGTCCCGGCTTTGTCTAATTATGTTGGTTTCCGCAGCCTTGTATCTGAACACTAGTCTGATCTGGTGCCTCCCATGCCCGGAGACACAGACATAAGAATAATGATATCAAAATTTCCAAAAGGGAGACAGACAGACGAGGTGGATGTTTGTTGACCTGTTCATCACAGTTTGAAGAGAATGAGTGGTTGAAAGTGACATTGATTTCGCTACATTGGGTTTTTTTGCCCTGTGGTTAAACCTCAACAATGTCATCACTGCATTCACCAGAGACAGGCCTGTGTGTGTGTGTGTGTGTGTGTGTGTGTGAGTATGTGTAAGAACAAGACATGATGGTTCCATACAAAATAACACAGCTGGATTAGTCATGTTTACCCCTTTAACTGTTGTAATTAAATGAGGTTGTAGACTCAACTGAACAACCACTGCTATGATTGGCTAATAGTTGTGTATTTGACTGCCTACACCCTTCAAAGCATGCTGTGATTTAAGCTAAGAACTCATGAATACATATCAAACGACCTTGTGTGTAAATGAATCTGGAATAAAATAAAGTGAAGAAAGGTCCAGGTTCTCAGTAGGCGTGGCTTAACAGGCAGCGACGTACAGGTAGAAGCATGCGTCTATCATCCTCTGTGGAGGTGGTGCTTATTCACACTGTTACATCATAATGCTACACATTCCACCAGCTGCTGTTTTGGCAGACTGCCTTCAATATAACAAGAAGGTTTTGAGTTCTGAAACTTGTGAAGCACAATGACTGCTTATATATCAAAGATCAAGGGAATTATGAATTCTCAGTTCATGAGCCATTTAAACAGATTACACACAAGCTTAACACGAAGCTTAAAATGGTAGAAATACATAAATTACCACGATGTCTGTCAGAGAGTCAGTTTGAGGTCATTTTATTTATTATATGTGTTTCCAAATCAAAGTATGTCAGTGAAAAAAAATAATACTAACCAAATAACACTGCATTTTTCTAAAAGCACATTTACAGCTAATTGAATAAAAACACTAAACACTTTATTCATTATTATCTTGTTGCGTCCTTTGCAGAAAAGGCAATTGTTTACTATGTTTGTGCTGTGGTGAAAGAACAAAGCAAATACATAATTCCACCTTCAAAAGTAGTCAATTTAATATCCTTTCCAGTACGTCTAGCCATACGTTTTTATCTTAGAGGTCTGCTGTGGTCAGGTGTGTGTAATTATAGGTGTCTGTATGTGTGTGAGTGTGTGTTTATGCGCTACTCAAGATCAGGGCAGCTACCTGTTTTGACTGGTGTTGATGTTTACCCCCCCAAACCATTAGTGTGGCGGGTGAGACGGGCAGGTCTGAATGGACGCCGAATGGCGGTTGATGTCTGTCTCTCCAGGCTACCTTTCTGAAACAGTGCCCCCTTTTTAACTCCCAATCTCCCCTTCATCCAGCTCGCCCCCAGCACTATCTCTCTTCATGCTCCTTCTTGCTCTTCACACACTCCATCCTTACTGTCATAACACCTCCTGAGGCCAAGAGGGATATTCAGGGAAAGAGAGAGGGAGGGAGACATTCACAGGAATGAGCAGACAGGAGTCATGAGAAATGAAGGTGGGGAGAAACTAGGAAGAGGAAGTAGATAGAGAGCAAGGAGGCCAGGTGATGTTTTCCATCATATTTTCTAAGGTTACACGTGTCAGAGCAATTTGTCCTCCGGCGACAAAGCATCATTCAAACTTCTGCCATCACACACACACATAGGCACAATCTCAAGCAGCTGTGAACCAGAGGCAGGGGGCTTTGTCAGGTGCTGATGATTTGCTGATTTGCCCCTGATGACCTGTTGTGCTTAAAAATTAATAGAAATTATGTGAAAAGTGGGTTAGCTGTTATTGTTTCAGAATTTAGACACCGTAGTAACAACTCTGCTGTTCTGTGGAGATAATAAACAGCGGGAGGCGTTCTTGTATATTTTTTATGCATAAAGAGAAATAATATGTTATTAAGTCACTTAAGTTTGATGTTTGGTGGAAAGAGCAGTCAGCATCTTTAATCCCGCCAGCAGCTGAAGGTGGCAATCTGTGATGTCACGATGAAGAAGTTCACGAATGCTGCTGAAATGGCTTCAGGGGTAGAAATGTTTGGATGCCAGCTGTCGGGTTTCTCATTCATTATTGTTTTCTGAGCTTTCGTTATTTTGAGGAGAAGAATACAACACTCGTTTCAGCTGATGAGAGGTTACTGAGAACTAATACATACCTGTAAGGCTTTGTGCTTTTGCCTTGAACTGTCTGTGTCTATTTTATGCATTTTAACCATGAATTAACTTGATGAATGAAATTGTTTTCACAAATGAACAGATCAATACTGATTGTGATTAGTGATTTTAATACAGTAAATTCATTATAAAAACAGATTTTTATAAATATTAGATCAAATAGATATGTAAATAGCTCATTCATAAACTATGACATGGTATTATTTTACTTCTTTTAATGTAATTTTTAAAGAGAAACTGTATTTTTTTTTTTACAGGTCGAGTACTATTTCACCTCCTCTAAGTCTTTGTACTGAAATCATCTCTCACGCTCTGTCTGGGTCTCTATAGCTTGAGGAACCAGAATATCTTGAGCTTGAAGACACTTCAGCTGTGGTTAATGAACACACACACAAACAGTCCTTTGGTAATGCCACCTGTGACAGGTGCACCTTCACCTCTCCAGCATATACTGAAGATGAACATGTCAACCATTCCCTCTGCCACTATATTCTAAACATAAACAGTAAGACAGATCTATGATCATAGCCACATAGCTTTCTGACAACTTTACAGTATATGGAGAATTACATGTTAAAAGGGTTACATTACAATAGTCTATATTCAAAAATCAAGTTTACACTACACATCACCAAACCTGTATGTTTGTTTAATAAATAGTTACATTCAGCTACAGATAGATGTGTGTTACTGGTGCACTGCAGTTATGTTCATGGTTTATTTTACACCTGTTTTGGTGACCAAACAAAAAATTAATCTAGTGACGTGGTGTTTTTTTTTTTTTTTTTTTTTTTTTTACTTTCCTTAACATCAAATAACCAACACTGAAAATGCTTCATATCCTTGTTCGTGTTATACAATTATCAGTGTGCAGATGGTTGAATGTCCATGAAAAGAGAGCAGGCTTGGGAAAGGTATGAAGATTTGGATGTTGATGTGAGCAAGAGAGGAGTGAAGGCTGCTCCTGCCTCCTAACAGTTGTTATCTTCAGTGCACTTGTTGATCAGTCTGGGAAACTCTTGTTTTCTCTGCTAATGGAGGTCAGGTCCAAGACTGGATTTGATCGCACAGGTGCTGAATATGATGTTCTGTGATGTTTAGTTAAATCTTTGTTGTAAAGGGTATTGCAGTGCTATTGAAACAGTGTAGTGTAGTATGGAATAAATGTTATCCTGGGTGGCTCTGGGTTTTTAACCCAACAGGTGTTTTTCTTAACACTATGCCAAGGCTCATGGGAAATCCTCCTTCACAGTTTTCCCAGCCCTCAGTCAGGATAGTGAGGAGACAAAACTCCTCCTCAGTTAAGTGTGTGTGATGCAACGCCGAACAAGGATAGGTTGAGAAAGGTGTCGTTATTTTAAGTAAAAACGTTTGTCCTTGTGGTCTTGTAGAACAAATCACATACACCTTCCTGTGTAAACTTTAGGCTACGTGTGAGAGAAAGAGAGAGTCTGCTGATGAATTCAGCATCTAGGCTCCAGTGTACGAACATTACGTATGCAGTGCTATAGACGCAATAGAAACATACGCTGTTTGTGCAAACCAAAGCGTAAGTGCATGTACAAGACATATATTTTCCATACAAAAAGCATTCTCGTAGCTTCATAGCATCACGGTTGAACCACTGATGGCAGATGGAGCCTTAAGATGATGTCTTTAATACTTCTCTGCACTTTGACAGTCATAATTGTTTGGCAGTCAATAGGACAGTTACAATT
Organism: Enteromius paludinosus; assembly: GCA_032361165.1. Taxonomy (NCBI): domain Eukaryota; kingdom Metazoa; phylum Chordata; class Actinopteri; order Cypriniformes; family Cyprinidae; genus Enteromius; species Enteromius paludinosus. Next base: position 5,492,614 of record JAUMHQ010000048.1, read on the forward strand.
AAGCCTCCCGATTTTCATTAAAAATATCTTAAATCATGTTCCGAAGACGGACAAAGCTTTCACGGGTTTGGAACGACATGGGGTTAAGTTATTAATGGCAAAACTTACATTTTGGGGTGGAGTAACCCTTTAACTGTTCATTAAACAAGAATTCAGTATTAAACTTACATTTAGACCCAGTGTTGCCAGTTATTATATGTATTTTGTCAGCATTAAACAAAAACAGTTCAAAAGCATCATTAATGGCCAAATGATTTGGAAGTGACATCAATTTTGTGTTTTGCAAAGTTAGCTGTTTCAGTATATGTAGGCTATTTTTCCACGTTTATACATACTGAAAAACAATTATGAGCATATTATGCGTTTTAAAGGGTTTTATTGGAAAAAATATATATAACCAGTCAATATTTACAGTTAACCCTTGTTTTCCATAACCTTTGCAATTGACTCTGGCATGCTGGATATTAGATTCTAGGACAAATCCTTACTGATGGCAATCTATTGTTGCCTTTGTTTGTCATAATTTGTTGGCTATGGCTTGTCCACTCGCTTTTTGAGGACTGATCACAGGTTCTCCATGGGGTTGAGATGAGGGGAGTTGCCTGGTCACAGATCGAAAATTTCACTTCTTCACTGTACTCAAACCTAGCTCCTTAAAGTTCTTGATGATCCTATAAATGGTTTTGTGCCAGGATAAAAAAAAGTGAAATTTGTTTATTTGTGAAAAGTTCATATTTTGCCCAAATTAAGCTTTTAGCAGTTATTAAAAATGCATCTGATAACTCTGGGCATGACTGTAGTCCTTTTTACTTCCTAAAAGAAATCAGTTGTTTGAACAGTTGAATTAGTGATTCAAATGAACCAACAGAAAGAGTGGGATCTCCACCACTAGAATACACTGACTAATGGTCTGTCTGTATTACAAGGCGGCCCTCTGTGGCGCTGTCTGACCGTTATCAGCTGGAACCTTCCCCAGAGTTTTGACATCCCACCCGGACCGCTTTCCACAGAACACCTGTGGGGATTTTCCATCACAGCTGTTCGCTACTTACTCCAGCATAAAAGTGCGGAAAACGTTGTTACAGAAAACTTCGCCTAACACAGATCCAGCAACGATGTTTGAACTGACCGATGAAGTCTCCAGCCAGGGCTCTATGTTGCACGCTCACCATCAGCAGCTAGAGAAACTCACTCGTATGTCTGAGGAGATGAAGCAGTCGATGCAAACATTAAACTCCTCCATGCAAATGTTGAGCACCGCCATTGCTGCTCTCACTCCATTACCCACCACCACTCCTGTGGTCAGCGCCGCACCACCGGTTTCATCGGCACCAAGCACCAGTCACGCTGCACGAGTTTCACGACGGCTCTCCGGGAAAATGCAGAGGCTTTCTGATGCAGTGCAACTTATATATCACCTGACAACTCAGCAGTTTTATTGATGATGACAGCAAGGTGTCGCTGGTGTGCTCTCTACTGGTGGGACGTGTCTTGGACTGGGCCACGGCTCTATGGGAGGGACAAGGCATGTCCTTCTTGAGTTATTCGTAATTTCTGCAGTGCTTCCGGGAGGTCTTCGATCACACCACGGACGGGCGTGAACCCAGCGAAGAGATTCTCAGCATCAAAAAGGGAACCAGCTCCGCGCTCAGCCGGGAACTGCAGTTTGAACTCGCCTGCCGTGATAAGGGAAAATCACTGGAGCAGTTTATGGAGCTCGCCATTCAATTGGACAATATGATCCGGTCCAGACGCCAACGACCACCTGCAACATCATCTTGCACCTTCCCATCATTCAGTCAGACTCTGAGGCAGAGGGAAACTTTGTGGATGAGACTTTTGCTAAGCACATGCATCTTCCTTTTTTTCTATGTGGACCACATGTGGCCGTTGCAGCCCTAGACGGTCGTCCGCTGGGGTCCAGAGAAGTCAGCTGCACCACCCGGATCTGAAGCTCCTCGTCGGACCCATGCACTCAGATAGTATTAGGCTTTTCACCATCCACTCACCTGACCACGCCATCATCCTCTGCCTTCCCTGGCTGGAACCCCATAACCCGGACATCTCCTGGGCTGATCGCCAGATCATCCGCTGGTCATCTCGCTGCCACTCTTGCTGCCTGAAACCTGTTCAGACCCCAGTGACTCTACCATCCACAATCCAGTCCAAGGAGGAAGACCTCAGTACCCTTCCCTCTGAATACCACGACCTCCGGGAGGCCTCCAGGAAGGAGAGAGCCACTCACCTGCCTCCTCACCGATCCACTGATTGTGCTGTGGAACTTCTGCCAGGCGCCGTTCCTCTTAAGGGTCGAGTTTTCCCCCTATCACAACCAGAAACCGAGAGCATGCGAACATACATGCGGAACTGGCTAAGGGGTTCATCCGTCCATCCACATCTCCTGCATCCGCCGGATTCTTCTTCGTGAAGAAAAAAGACGGTACACTCCGGCCATGCATTGATTATCGAGGTCTGAATGAGGTCACTGTCAAGTACCGCTACCCGCTGCCTCTGGTTCCTGCCGCCCTTGAACAACTTTGCAAGGCTCGATACTTCACCAAGCTCGACTTGCGAAGCGCCTATAATCTGGGTTGATGATATATCCAAGTGGTAATGGAGCAGGTCTTCCGCTTCTATGGGATCCCAGAGGATATCTTCACGGACAGGGGTCCTCAGTTTACGCCTCAGCTATGGCACGCATTCTGTGAAAACATGAACATTAATCTGAGCTTAACATCGGGCTGTCACCCACAGTCGAACGGCCAAGCAGAACGGCTAAACCAAGAGCTCATCCGATTCCTCAGATCTTACTGACACACACGTTAGGAGAGTTGGAGTCAATACCTGCTATGGGCAGAATACGCCCAGAACTCTCTGCAAAAGCCATCAACAGGAATGACCCCCTTCAGAAATATCTTGGGCTTCCAGCCACCCATGTTTCCCTGGACTGGGGAACCATCTAACTTACCTGCCTTAGATCATTGGCTGCAGAACAACGAGGAGACCTGAAATCAGGCCCATGTCCATCTCCAAGGAGCCGCCCACAGAACAGGCTGATCGTCATCGTCGTCCCAACCCAGCCTACGAACCCGGTCAATGGGTCTGGCTCTCGACCAGGGATCTTCGTCTCCAGAGACCATGCCGCAAACTCAACCCTAGGTATGTGGGTCCTTTCCAAATACTTCGTCAAATTACACCAGTATCTTTCCGTCTAGCTTTACCCAGTCAGTACCGTATCTCACCCACATTTTATGTTTCCTTATTAAAGCCCGCTGATGCTCCAGTAGGACAGAGGGGCCTAGATGAGACACCAATCCCGAGCCACCATCCCTCATCATCGATGGAGAGGAGTTCTACCGAGTTCAAGAAATCCTGGATTCCAGGCATCGGGGTCCCAGACTCGGTTGCAAGGCGGTCCTCTGTGGCGCTTACCCGGACTGCTTTCCACCGAACACCTGTGGGGATTTTCCTCCACAGGTGGTCGCTATATACTCCAGTATAAAAGGGACTCACGGAGATCAGTTCGATGCGAAGTTTTGATCGTCACAGTCAACTCTGAGCGTTTTTGGATTATCTTTGGACTGACCTGTTACCTACCTGGATTGCTTATTTCGTCGTTGATTCTTACTTGTTGCCCCGAACCTTGCCTGGACCTGATCTTCTGATTATTGCTTGTTGCCCCGACTTCTGCCTGGACTATTGTTGACTGATACTTGCCTGATACCTCGACCTCCCGCCTGTCTCCGGTACTGTTTTTGAACTGCCTCTGTTGTTCATGTCTGCTCCCATTGACCAAAGCATGTTTAACTACAAGTTTGAGAATAAAGAGTTGCAAATGGACCAAATGGATCTACCGTCTTCCGTTGTAACAGTCTGAAACATGCAAACTATGACAAGCAACAAACTGGTGTATCAGTCATACAAACATTTTTTTAAATTAGCACTCTTTGAAAGCCACTTACTTTACAGGGACTGGTTATTAGATTCAATCTTTAGATTAAAACAGTACCCATAATTATAGACAGCTGGACAAATGAAGGGATAAAGAATGTAAAAAGTACAGAGAGATGAGGGGATGAAGGGATGGATGGAGGTATGGAGATATGCACTCAGCTTGTCATAGCTCCAGGCGTTGTGGCTTTGTGATGTGGGTTGAGCAATAACATTACTCATTTCACATTCCAAATTCTTACCCTGTGCCATCGTCCACCTATCTCTCTCTCTCTCTTATTCCCTCTTCTTCCTCGCTCACTCACAGAAATGTTTTAGAAAATATATTTTTATTACATTTATCTTTATCTTTTCAAATGAAAACAGTCTTCTGTTCTTCTGAAAGGCTCTTTGTCTTTCCTTTAGTATTCGTGTAGCGGTCTTGTAGGGTTCATAGCAAAACATAAGGTAAGAAATTCATAGAAATTTGTTCTTGCTCAAGGCTAAAGAGCTAAGCATAAGTTTGCTCAAATAGGTAACACATAAACCAGTAATCAATGTAAAACTATGTAAGCTATTATGAATATAGGACAATTGCTTAGCAACAGAAAATAATATTTATGAAAATGTACACTATATATGACCTCTTCAAAATTTACATCCACGGTTCCATGAAGCAACTTTAATATTAAGTAGAAACTTTTAATTCTCAGAAAGGTTCTTTTTAGTGAAAAACGGTATTTATATTAGAATGTTAGGTTAAGTGTTCTTTACACTAAGAACAGAGTGGTTCTTTTAACACTTTAGAACCATTATTTTTAGGACTGTGCTAGTTAAAGAATGGGATAGTTCACCCCAAAATGAAAATTCTCAAATATGTTTTTATGTTTATTAACAAATATGGTTTTATATATCACTGTCCTTGGCTGTTTCGCAGTATCTTATCTCATCTTATATCTTATATCTTTAAGGATTTAATTTACTTCTAATTTATCAAAGAGTTAACTGGCATTTCTACGCTATGAGTGTCTGTTCTCTATCCAGACTGAAGATGGCAGATAAAGCATCCTGTCCCCAGAGGGTAACAGACCTACCTGCTTGACCTCGCTGACCAAACAAAGCAGCATTATCACACACACATTATGATTACAGTAAAACATACCTGATATTAAAATAATCACCACACAAACATGCTTCCATATGCAAGTGAGAAGAATAATGATAAGGATGAAAAGTCACACATCAAAGCCGCTCATTGAGGAACACACACACTGTCTCCGCCGCTGCAGCCTCTCTCTAGGGGATGTGTGCGTGAGAAGAAGGCTGTGGACACTGGGCTTTGGGGAAATGAAGGCTTTAGGATTCATTATTAAACTAGTGCTGTATCATCCCTCACAGACCCCCGCGGTCCGCAATAGCAGCATATTCATCTGCGGCCCTGTCCTTCTAACTTAACTTATTTACAAAGTAGCCATCCCTCTGCACATTTTTCATTTATTCATCCGTTCACTCACTCACTCTTCATTCCTCCCTTCTGTCTGAACTCTACCTTTCTCTCCTTGACATGCCCCAAGGGTTAGAAATTCCTTTGTTGAAGCATGCGTGCGTCTGTGTGTGTGCTTAAATGTCGTCAACGAGGCTTAAGTTAACTGTTTTTAGACTTTGGTTTTGTAACAAATCAGCTTTTATTCCCAAAGCCACCACATGACGTGGCTGTTGACTTGTAAACATGGAATCTCTGGCCTGTTTCACCTCCAACCTATTTCTGTGCGTCTTTAATAAAGGTAAGTACTGATAAACAGTCATTAGACGGGGTCTGGATTGACGATCTGGGCAGACAGTGAAAGCACAGATCTGTTTGATGGAGCACGGCTATTATTCTCATTACGTCTAAACAGAGAATAGGAGAGTCTTATTGGGGCTATTACCCTTAGACACATCAAACACAGCAATGCACGCAAGCTTTAATGTTCAGATAATAATGCACATGAGCTCTGTGATGAGTCAGCTTATGGATGTCAGCAGGACCTGACACTATCTCTTTCTGTGGTTTTTGGTTGAAAATCTGTGGAATGGATTCAAATGTGGTAAAATGTGTTAATCAGATCTGAGAGCACTCTTTGAGGAAGCTGAAAGAAGCATCCAATTAGGCATGATATTCAATATATGAACATACAAGGGGCTCTTTATGAATGATGGGTGTTCCAATTTGACCATCCACATATTTTGTTGACCCTGGAACAATATTTTAATGCAAAAATATAGTCTTGACCATATCTACACCTAAACCTAACCTTACCCATGAGTACTGCCTAAAATCAGAGAAAATTGTATAGGACTGACCCTGATGTACAAGCACTACACACTGACTGTAAGCCTAAACTTCACAAAAACTATAAACTGGTTCTTCAAATCTGATTGTTTAATCACAATGTTGTCCCAGAGTCTACAAAGGTGTTAACCCAGGGACATGTTGCATGTTCCAGTTCAATGGCAATATTTGGAACTTTTGCAGAAGTAGCTATAACACAAAAATAGCCAATTATAAACTAGTCAGAATAGGCCCCTATTTAATTTTCATTAGACAAAAAGTTTCATATACAGCGGCAATACGACTGTAAAGTCAATACATCACAGCATCATTTTATTTAGTGTTAAATTCAACAAGATGCCTAAAATGACTAAGATTTATATTGAATAGGGAAATATGTTTTTGTAATTACAATATAAAACTATCCAATGTGGCTTTATTACAGTCATTTTCTCTCATTGACAAAAATTGCTAAATTGACTATATATTTTGGACATAAATGTAGACTAAATACAACGAATCAAGTCAAAAACTCATACATGACCTATAATTGGTGAATCTTTCTGTTTAATTTGGTTAAATTAAATGAATAGAATTAATTAAATGAACTGCCTGAATGTACCTATACACTAGAATTAATCTAACATTTCAATATGAGAGCAGATCGTTGCTAACCTCTTTGTATGATAGATTTACTACAATGAATCTGAGTCAGACTTTTCTGTTCTACACACAAAATGTTTTCTCGTAGCGTCATAAAATTAGGGTTGAACCACTAATTTCACATGGGTTAATGTGATCTAATGGCATCCATTCATTTTTTGACCTTAAGCATTTTAGTTGCACTGCTGTCTATGCAGGGTCAGAAAGCTCTTGGATTTCATCAAAAGTGTTTTAATTTGTGTTCCAAAGATAAACAGAGGTCTTTTGTGTTTGGAACAACATGAGGGTGAGTAATTAATCACAGGATAAAACATGAGTTTTTAACTCCCTTTGAGGTTATTAGAATGAATCAGAATTCCCAACCAGTGTATGTTAGAGTGGGCTGATAAAAACAGGCTGATTCATAAATGAATCAAACTTTCCCATGCAACAAGTGAGAGAGGAATAGAGGACCACGGAGGTGAGCCTGTTTGATAATTCTCCCAGCTTAGACATTTACAACAGCCTCTCATACAGTATCTTTGTTACTGGAAAGCTGTACTATTATGACAGTAGCTGACCTGTAAGAAACTCACTTGGCTCGTGCCAGATTCCCGGTGTCCATTACTTAGGTTTGTTTGTGTGTGTGTGTGGCACATCATGTGCAAGCTCAACTATTTGTATATGTTTTGAGTGAGCGAAATTAGAATGAGGCTCAAGTTGAGAGTAGTGACAGGAAAATACTGCAGGTCAGGATCCATCAGCTCTATGATTAGCTGTGATTTAACTAGAGAGCAGGTGTTTGCGTGCAGAGCTCTGGACAGGTGTGCAACCACAAACACAGAAAGAGAGAAAGCGAGAGGCAGAAAGGAATCTGTTGACAAATGTCACACACCATTTTTACAAATGTACTATTTTATTTGAATATGATAAATTGGTTTCTTAAATAAGGAAATAGGTCACAAAAGTCAAATAAAAAGAGTAAATGCATTTGTATTTCAGGCTAAAGTTTTTAAAAGAAGCATTGTCTTAAATATCTAGTAAGAAAAAAACATCTTAGCTTTTAATTTCCCCCATAGACCGGGTGAGGTAGTAGCAAAAATCCCCGGCGTGAAATCAACAAAGTGAAACATTACACTGTTAAAGCTATGACAACACAAACAAACACATAGTCTCCATAACCCGCAGGTTGACAAAGAGGGTTCATTGCGGATGTCTGTGCTATAAATGCTGCCATTTCATCAGTTGCAGCAGAGTAACACATCCGCAAACATACACTGAGAAGTAGGAAATAATCTCATCTTGAAGCAAACGTTTTAGACATTACAAATGCTTCAGCTGAATGGCATGTCACTGAATGCTTGGACTCTTTCACTTGATTGATGTGGCCAATTTTACTGCAGTTTTCTGCCTTCCCAGAATCACCATGCACACACACACAAACACACACACTCTGTTGTGTTTCCATGTTTTATGGGGACTCTCCATAGGCGTAATGGTGTTTATACTGTACAGACTGTATGTGGTATCACCCCACGCCGACCCTACACCTAAACCTACCCCTTACAGGAAACTGTGCATTTTTTGATTTTCAAAAACGTCATTCTGTGTGATTTATAAGCTTGTTTCCTCATGGGGACTTAACAAATGTCCCCACAAGGTCACAATGTACTGGTATTCCTATCTTTGTGGGGACAATTTGGCCATTATAACGCGATAAATACCAGGTGCAGAGAGAAGTAGGCACGTACACACGTTCTCATACTTTCCATTTGAGTTTCAGTTATTAAGTGGATAAATGCATGTAATGTTTAATTTTAACAGAAAATGTTTATGAGTAATACTTTGCGTCTGAGTTAAAATGTGCCTTTATGTGCTGTGCACCTACAGAACAGATTTTTTAAATTTCCACTCATATTTGGCCTTTGAAACGAAACAACTATGAATTGTAAAATAAACAACAAAAAAACAATAAAATAAAAATAAACAAAATTACAAATTAAAAAAAAAAATTTAAATATCCCTGTAACAAATGCCTCAATTGGGCATTTGAGCATACCTACTTTCAACTCTTTCTGCTTTCAGCACATTCTGAAGAAAAAGCCCTGTTATTTGCTCTGATTGGTAATGGGCTAATAAGGGACTGGAATGGAGTTTATCAAAGGCTTCATATACATGAAAGGGCTTACAGAATTTATAGGCCAGAGAGCTTGCTTACCAGGGAAGGAGATGCTTTCCTTTGTTCTGGATGGGACATACGCACTCTCATTGCCCTTGGTGGGAAACCATAGAATTAAGGCTACATACTCAGAAGCCCAGATGTTTGCACACACTATACACAGCTGTAGGGAGAGGTGACGTTTGGGTCATGCTTTTAATGACACACTTTGTTCTCTTCGATCCCTAATGCTTGTATTTTTAGCATACTTCTAGACAGAAAAGCAGGAAATTCATGCAGCAATATGGCAAATGTAAATAGGTGTAGCATTTGTGAATGCAGTCTGGAATACACCAGTAAGTGTACTTGCAGCAGTTGATCGGTTTTATCTAATTGCAATAAATACATTCCTATATATTACCAGATACAGCCATTTAATGGCCATTCAATATATAAAACAAAACATTTCTGATGATATATCTTTCTCTAACATTCATTAGACGTCTATGAAAGTAGACTGTGTCCCAGTAGATTTCCAGTTTATCAGCACGACCACTCTCTCACCCCCATTTGTAATATATCTTTGTTTAGCATTATAACTGTAAATACCGTAACAGTACTTTCTTCACTAGATAAAAAAGACTATCGTAAGTGCTTCATACTCTCAGTATATTTTGAAGCCATATGTGGACTCTCAGAGCAATAGAGAGAGATACAGTACAAGCAGTCAGAAATATAAGTGAGCAGACCGCCGTCTCACTTCCAAACTATCAATTATAACTACACATTGCAGATCTCTAGTCCATTGCCACAATTGGTGCGATCAACACGGACCGTTCAACAGGCAACCTCCCAGTGCTGCAGAAGAAAATAAAAAGTGGTCTGGTTCAGTCCAAACCTCCACTAAACTAGGAAACATATGGAACCTCCCATTTAGTTTCCTTGACAGCAGAAAGCCCATTTCAAAATAGTCGAGCATCCCAAAAATTCTCTGGGACCCCGGTTTGCCCACATTTGTGTCATGCCTGAATGGGTTCATGTACTCTTTAGTGAAGAGGAGGTGTACATATTTCACTTGCTTGAGCTGGAGACTTGCTGGAAAGTAGGATTTCCTTGTCTATGGTAACCGATTGAGAAGGTGGAAGAACTGTCATAGGCAGAGGTGAGTAAGCAGTGGCTTATATATGGTTTTTCAGGCACTGGTTGGCCATATTAAATGAACATGGTCCTCCTGAACTTTTTAGTTTGGAACTCCATGTAGGAGCCCGAAGTTTAAGAAAGAGATTCATCCATTTCAACTAAGCCAGGTAAGACTGGCACCTCAACATCTTTTCCCTAGTCACAACCTCTAACAATTCTACTAGTTGTCTAGCCGACGCATTCACAATCCTCAAACTTCCTCACTGTCCAGTTTGCTTCTTGCTATCAGTGTTTCTTGCAGGTGTAGACCTCTTCCTCTCGGAGGCAGGTTTGACACTCCACGTGACAGCACCAGCGGACCTGGCAGTGGCAGGAGAGGGTGGTTAGGCGGAGGGCCGTGTTGTAGCCCCGTCCGCAGCACAGACTGCTGCAGCTGGTGTCCTTTGAACACGGTCTGCCGGCTGTCCCGGGGGAGTAGCGTGATGGCCTGCAAAAGCTGGGCGACTCCTCCAGAAATACCAGCTCGGTGGGTCTCAGACGGGGACTTGTGTTGCTGTGGCGACGTGGGCTTGCCAACTCGGTCTCTCCGGTGGCGGAGTTGGTAACGCTATGCACTCGAACGGCCGTGTCATAGCGGTACTTCAGCAGATGGCCTGTGTCTTGAAACGGGGAGAGCTGCTTCCAGCATGTTCTCACAGCACACGAACCGGAGACACCGTGACACTTACAAGTAGTCTTAAGACCACTCTTCACCGCCTGAGAGGAAATGAAAAGACAGAGGTGAAGACGGGAACACACAACACTATGATCCTGTGAAAATGAAACAGAAACTTAGAAATCTGAGGACAGCATTCAATATGGGATGCTGAAGTTTGGTCTCTCTCATTGGACTGGTATGACCTTTGCATGTGGATATTTGGTACTTAAAAAGATTTTAAATAGAAACTATTAATTTATATAGAGATATTTACACTTTTTTTCTTATCCAGCAATGAAATGTGCCAACCAATAAGATATAAGGCTGATAATCAAATTCATTTCTTTCATGTTGTATTGGTGTAAAAAGGCCCTAGATCAGTGGTTTTCAACCAAGGAACCAAGGTTCCTTTTTTCTTTTTTTATTACTATTTAACACTCTAAAAACCCTTTTTTTAAGGAAGCAGGATTACCATGATTTTGGAAAACAGGGATGTATTGAAAAATAAATATACTTGAATGTATTTGAAATGCATTTATTTCATTTGTGTCGTACAAATGCATTTTCAAATGTATGTACTTAATACATTAATGCCCTGCAATTGTACTTTTAGTATAATAAACTGGTATACTTAAAGTCTGCTAAACTGGAAGAACTAATTTTGTAATTAATGCACTTTAATTTTGCGGAAGTAGTGCTGACGTCCACTTAAAGACATACTTATTGCAAGTGTAATTAAGGTACTTTGAAGGGCAATATTATATATAGATCATAAAATCCTCTTTAAAAGTTACAATAAAACACATTTTAAACTTGAAATGTGCATTGTGCACATGTACACCAAAAAAAGTTATCTCTCAGTAAATCTGTTAATAGATTTGAAACATACTTAGTATTAAATTAATTTTATTTAAAATATATTACTTGTTTTACTATTATAGTTTAGTTAAGTAGAATTTCTTTACCTTAAAAGTAATGTAAAATAAAATCAGAAAAATGAATATAGGCCTAAAAATGTTTAATCAGTTAAATATCGTGATTAAGTATATTTTGAAAATGCTTATTCTCAGTTCTACCAAAAAGTAATTGGGCCTTCAAATATCATTATGGACAGTTGGGGGCCTTGGAGTCCTAAAAGTTGGGAACCACTGGGCTAAAAAGAACTATTTTACATTGGGAAGTCACATTAACTTTTTAAGACCCTGCATCCTCATTTGAGGACATTATATTATACGAAAATCTTACCAGTTATTAATCCCGTTATTACACTTTTTTTCATTAAGGCCCAAAAACGCATTAACATGCAAATTAGATTTAGTTTATATACACTGTATATAATTTGAAAACCCATTTATGACCATTTAGCACACATTTTACAGAAAGAAAAAATTTATATCAAAACAAATGTGTTATAACATAGTGGAGAATCATCTTAATACTAAGTGTGGTAAAAAATAAATAAATAAAAATGAGTTTTTTTGACAAATTAAAATGTAAAATCAGTTGCTTTTGTCTATGCATGTTCATTCATGTCTTTTTAATTTTTTAAAGGAACTGAGTCCCGATGACATAGCATAACTTGTGGATGAAATATCCCAATAAAAAAAAAAAAAAATCCCTAAAACTTTTTTTCTTGGGTCTTAAGAGGTTACTAAATTGCTCCGGATTATCTCCCCAAAAGCGGGTAGCGAAATGAACACAGAAGTTGTAAAAGTGGAAAACCACATTATCCAAAATTATAAATTGTTCAAGTAATTCCTCTGATACTCTGGAACTCCATAGCCCTGAGCTAAAAACATTGCGTTGACCTGGTGTAGAAGATGGATGCAGTGGGAATGCCTGAGCTGGCGGTCTTTCAACTCTGACCTGCACCTCTTGAAGACCACCATCCCTGATCTATGCTCAGATCAGCACATCTTTGTTCTGTTGCACTCTTACTATCCATTGTCAATTTCAAAGTATTGGTACTCTAAGTTTGGGAGCCAAATCATATTGTTTACTTGTTGACTGTTGATCTATTTCTCCTATATAGTCTCCTCTCCTCATTTTAAATAGATTGCGGAGTTAGCTGCAGAGCAAATCAGTCTATCAAAAAGGGCCCAAGGGGAGATGGGGAGGTCAAATGGTCGATGGGGGTGTTCCACCCTGCACAGGTATGAGCTCCCACCCCAGGGCCACATCAGCAATACAGAGAAGTGAGGAAATGGGGAGAATCTGAAAGTGGAGGGGAAAACAAGACCTCAGCCACCTTTGCTTGTTTTTGTTAACCGCCATCTGTGGCCTGAGGTGTCAACTGTGGGAAACAACAAAACCGGAGACTGATAAGATAAGATCCGAGTTTGTCCAGCCGTTCTTTTCTTACTCTTTCTGTGAACCTCGTAAACCCTCCCCCTTTTTCGCTCCCTCTGTCTTTCCCTGAGGCTGCCAGTCTCCTGGTAACAGAACTGTTTTGAGGGATGTTATGAGGATTTATGAAAGTCTGGGAGAGCGGTGGCGGCGACGGCGGCGGCAGCAGCAGCAGCAAAAATGAGACTGGTCGAGCGGGAGCATACAGAAGTTGGAAAAAATGCTTGTATATTACAAAGGCCTCTGCATAATCGCCATCATGGGAGACCTCTAATTTTGAAGAGGGCCTCCACAGCAAGCACTGTCATGCCAGGACCAGGCGAAGGAACACCTGGCTCTAGAGAGCTGGCCAATACCTGCTCGTCTACCTGCCTCACCCCACTCGCTGAACTCTCCTTTGGGCAACAATGAACTAGAGACCGCACCCCATCGACTAAGAGAGGATGGAGAGAGTTAACCCTTACAGATGTTCTCTGTGCAAGCTTTGAAGAACACAGGATCATGAAGGCTACACTCTTAAAAATAAAAGTTTTATAAAGGATTCCATGAAGAATCCAAAGAACCCTTCAGATCTATTAAAAGGTTCTTTATAGTGTAAAACTGTTGTTTAGATGATTTGTGTTCTGCAAAGAGAGACAAGAACTGTTCTTTTAAGAATGGTTGACTTGAGAACCATCGTTGCGAAACCCCCTTTTGCAAACTTCACTCTTAAGAAACCTATATATATATTTAAACAGGCATATTTTGCGTCTTACCCGGATGCCGACGTTAATGTTTTGAGCGTCGATTTGGGCACGCAGGTCCTTGCTGACCCGTTTTTGGCCCAAAAATTTCTTGAGAAACTTGGTGCTGTATTTGAGGTTGTCCCCGCATACGCCCCACTGCCAGGCCTCGCGGTGCTGCAGGCCAGGAGAGTCGTCACAGGTGCAGCGCTCCATGCGCCCCGAGCTGCACGCTTTGGCCAGCGCGTGCGATAATGCTGCTGATGACACCGCGAGCAGAAACGCCGTCTCTTTAAAGCCTGATGAAGTAACGCATTCATAAATGAGTACTGAACAACTGCAGCTCTTTAACATATATACAAAATAAGCCTATTAGTTCTTCTTCTTATTTTTTTAATAAGTTGCATTAAAATGAAACGACAAGCATATCAAATATTTAATGTAGCCTAATAGGTCGCATCATAGGGGCGACATGGTTCACATTACAAGCTTTCTTTACAGAAATGATCTAATAGGCCTGTTAATAAAAACAATAATCTCTGATTGCAAATAATGTAATTCTAAAACAGTTTTGCTGTTAACTACTAACAAAGTGGATATAATATGTCCACAATAACAGAACTGAATCTGTGTTATGTAGCCTATCTTATAAAATACATTTCTGTTACCACATATAATCATTTAAAACTCGACTATAAAAAAGCGACCCTGTCATGCCTGTAAGTACCCTATAAAGAAAACCCTGCAGCATTTAATTCACAGCTGTTAATTACATTATTTTATCACGATCCTTTAAACATAATCCCTCCTCGCGTCCCGTTGTATTATTGTTTGCGTAAATCAGAGCTGAGACAAGGAGTGTTTTTTGATCCAATTAATTATTATTTTGACTACGTTTTCTGTCAGATGAAAGCCAGCGATCACGCCGCCCTTTTCCTCTGAGAACTGGGCGCTTTTCCGCGAGATAAAAATACTTCAACTGGCCCCGCGAGGCCTCACCGCACAGGGATTCCGCGCTTCCCAAGTCCCTAATTACCAGCGGACTGACCTACGCATGGCTTTCACGTTCACATCCTGCACATTACGCACATGTTCGTTTGGAAGCAGGCACCATATGGAGGTTTCTGCGAAGTTGTTGATACTAAAACATTCCCTTTCTGACGATATATAAGTAGTACTGACTAATTTAAGGCTACCAAACAGCAAATTATACAATTGTGTTTTGTGGGTTTTAAACTTATAAGATTCGGTATTTTCTTTTTGCTCCATATTAACATTTGCTTCATTAAATAAAAAGTATTTATCCTTTTTACTATGTGATACTTAATATTCATAACGAAACAAACATCAAGTACCCTAGCTAACTTTTTTATTTCAATTTTAATCAATTATAAATTGTTTTGTTTTCTTTCTGTATTTGGATTGTCATCGGTTTCCAGATAAACAAAGACTCGTATTTCTATCTATCTATCTATCTATCTATCTATCTATAGAGGACATACCATTATATTTAGGAAAAAATGAAATAAAACTATGAACAATTCTATAAACAACAGCTTGTAGTTTCATGACCTTGAGCGCAAGGCTAAACATGGCTGAACTATCAACCTTGCCATATTCCAACATATTATTGTAAAACATTTTAATACAAATCTATAGGCTTCAGATGACAAAAGCAACGTTAATAACACTAATTACAGACTTTTTTTCAGTTTGTAGAACGGAACCCCAATATTGTGGGAAGGATCTTACCTCGTTTTAAAAGGCTTCCACGTCCATCCATACTACAGTTCCAGCGCTCGTTGCGGAACTGATAGCGGCACTCCAGGAGGCTGAGGCGGACAGATTCCCTCAGAGTCTCCGCCAGCCCCGGTTCTCGCCGGCACAAGCGCTTTTGCCGGCGCGTCAAAGTCATCTGCTCGCATTGTTTCAGGTGCGCTTTGCCGTTCGGAGGATCGTTGGCAAATGGACCGGGCAGAAAAACCAGTGGCTCGCGACCTGTAAGGCTAACGATAATATGCACAATACAGTCACTAAAACTTCTTAATTTGAAACCTCTTATTATTATTTTTTTGGCAGGGGGTTCATTATGATTTGTGTGTACAAACACCATACATTTAAAGTACACTAGAACAGACCTTCAAGACCCTTTAGAACATCAGACGGAGCGTAAAACGTTTTCATCGATGTTCAACATCAAACTTGTCACAATTATTTCTCTCACCCCAATTACCAATACGTTTTCAGAGTTTTGGCGCTAAAGCTACTGCATCTGAGTTTGGCAACAAATTAACTTTTAACTAGAATGATGACCGAGTAATGGCATATGTGCTTTGAATGTGTTTAAATACCTCATTTGAATAGTCGTGTTTGATTTAAATAATGCACAAAACTGCACGTGCTCTTTTCGCAGTCACTCAGTAGACGCCCCTGGCTTTTGGAAACAGCACAGTGGCGCTTAACGAACTTAAGTAAGCACTCTTAAATAAAAAAACAACAACTGCAGAGTGTTTTACGTGTTTATAGGATTCTTATAATAAACACCAGTGTGCAACGTCATATGAGCATAAGCCAGAAAGACCTTAATTATCAGGTAGTGCGAGGGTAAGGACGCGGTGCCAAACCATGGGAAGACATTTGTATCCATACACTGCGCTCAACGGCAATAATCGACTAGAAGCACACCATTTAAATATTTTAGACATCTCATTGTTTAAAAAACAACAACAACTAAAATTACATCAAATTGTATTGGTGTTAGATGTAGCTTCTATTTAAGAGTATATAAAAAAATATTATTTATTTAAATAACTATAAGATCTTTTTTTAAAAAGCCACTTTCAACAAACAATTATTTAATTTTGCATCATTTGATTATTTGTAACAGATAAGCTGTAATGTAGGTTTTACGCGTGATTATTAAACATACAACCAATGACAAAATATGCGTAATTGCGCACGGGACATCCAGCATCACCAAAAATCTTCACCTGTTGCCGCAAATTAAAAATTATTAGAATCCACATAAAATAGAGCAATAATGCAGTCAGAGGCTATTTCCAAGAATTCAGAAAAGATAGAGGATATAAAAGTCTCTGCTGACCCGAAATAGGCAGCTGCGTGGGAGAGAAGGATGCAGAGGGCAAGAAGTCGCAGCGGACAGGCAGTCCTCGGAAGCCCGTTGCACATGATGACGGCTCGACGCTGCTCTTCATTGCGCTATCTGTCCGTGTTGAAATCCCAGCTGTGCTGGACAGCTCAACTTCTTAAAGGGGCAGAAACTCATTTTAGCCCTTGGGGAGGCGCGGTCCCGAGAGGGGTGAGGCGCGCCAAACTTATTGGATCATCGGTCACTCCGCCCATTGCCAGGGAAACGAGATTTCCCTACATATTAGCAGGTGCGTTTACCTGCTGAATGGTTTACATTCATTTAGGGCTGACTCAGACAACTTGTGGATATGGATAAAAAAGCAAAAACGATTAGTATTGCTTTAGATGCTATTTTTACTTTTTCTAAATGTATTATAAGAATAATGAGTGTCTGTTTGCTCTTGTTTAATTCCAACACCTTGTTTACAAACTGCGGCTCCATTCTCATTTCCTCAGCATCATTAACACACTGGCGTCTTTGATGCTGTTGTCATCACTAAGCCCAAGATATAATGAGCTAATCATGACTGATCTTTCATCTCAGTTCCTCTCGCCTCCATCAGTGACCAACCGGGCTCCACGTTTCCCTTATGATGTCACCTTCTTTGTTTAAGACACCCACCTTTATGACGGAGGTTTGCCAGGTGCACTTCCTGAAATGTGAATAATGTGGGTGAATATAATGTTTAAGAGGAGACACGACTGTCTTTCTGTCAATAGTGTTGATTTCTCAAATAGAGATCTATTTGTCTAGTTTAAAATTGTTTTAAGGGCTTTGAAATGATACAGCAGATAACACTTTAGTTGATTCTAAATTTAAAAGTGTGTCGAATCCATGTCACTGATTATTTAAAATCTTGATGACAGCAACATTTTGCATACCAGACTCTTGATCCGTGTCACTGTTGTTAGATAAATTATATTGTTTTTGAATAAAATGTTGTTTAAGCAAAAACTAGAATGTTACTATAACACCGAAATAGAATTATCTTTCCAACAATTTGTCAAATTATGCATTATTTTAGGCCATCATATTTCAAGCTTCAGCCTATATAGAGAATTAGCCAGCTTTTATGTTAACAGTACTGTCACATCGTCACTGCTTACCCTGCTGAGTACCATGTCCCAAATTGACCTAAAATATTTTATGTGCCATCCAAGTACAATCTTCGATGACCTGCCAGTAGCTTCAGTGGATGTGCCTTAACTGCAGCACCCTCTGCTGACTGCACTCATACTCTGTATAATTAATGCAGTATAGCTCAGTGGATCAAGGAGAATGCACACCATCTGGTGGACTATCGATTTGACGATTTTATGAAATATTAATTAGGAGTTTAATCAATTACGATTTAAGAAATAAATTACAAAAGCAAGTATGTTTAACTAATGTTTCAGTGTTATTTTAGTAGGCCTATAAATTAGATACTTTTGTAGGATTTATGAATTTCATTATTTTAAATTGATATTTTTTTATTTATTTTAATTTTAGTTAAAGCTTTAATAATCATGCTGTGTGGTCTGTCATTAAAATGTGTTGTTATTATTATTATTATTATGGAATATATCTAAATAGTTTCCTCAGATATTGCCCTGGCTGGTAGTTGAATTAAAATAAGTATACGTTTTCATTTAATTATTATTATTATTATTATTATTGGCAATGTATGAAAGGCCCCGGGCACGTTGTAGCATCCTTGCCACTACAGACCGTCTCTACATTTGATAAATAAAGTTTAATTATCGTCATTATACATTACCATCACTCTGTTCTTCTATTTGATAATGTTCAGTGCTTTGCTACAATCTGTATTGTTAAAAGCGCTATATAAATAAAAGTGACTTGACGTGACTACAGGGTTACCTCATGCTAACGCTACAGGCTACATTTAAAGCAGCTTATCTGACTGTGATATATTTATAAAGTCCTCCTCCGACACAACCTTTACTTCGTTTATCCCTTCACTTCAGAATTACCCATTTCCCTGGTTAGAGCTCTTCGAAAACATGAGCTTCTCATTAGGGGCATACATTTGCTAAACATATTCAGGTCGACTCATCTTTCATTTTGCATGGGAAGAGGCGGCCTGTACACGCGTACCTCGGCCCTCACGCCCACGATACAGTCATTGGACGACGACAATAACGGGGCGGGGTTTCGCATACACTTTAGACAATGTGATTGGACAACGCGTACGCGGAGGCGGGGCCCGTGACGCCACTGTCCTCGGACTAGAGAAAGACGCCATTTTGTTTTTTAGCGGTGAGGAGGAGAACCGGAAAAATTGTAGCGAAACTGCACCAAAAGGTAAATAATGCCGAAACGACATATTTTGCGTTGTCATTCTGGCGCATGTCACACAGAGGTCTTTTAATTTACCTGTCGTCTACATTTGGCTAACGGAAACCGTGACTTCGGTAATGAACTATCATTTCAGTCAGGGAGGCTAGCAGGCTAACTAACGGATGTTTGCTTAGCTGATGTGGAACTACACAACCAGTTCGCGCCTACTTCTCCGAATATACAGACATCTTCAGCGCACCCCTTTTGCGTAAACATGTTTTTACCGTCTTTAAAACGGACTACTTCCTCTAAAGCAACCGGAGTAAATAAGTAACCGTGAAGTAAACAGCGTAGCGATGTCGTTATCTCGCTTCGCCCTTAGCACGTAGTCGACGACAAGGCGTCGCTCGCGACACAAGCAGAACGCTCCCTTTATAACGAACAGCTCCCAACGCCGACAGTCTGCCCTGATTATGCTATCTAGTGTGTCTCATTGCTAGCAGTATGAACATAAATGAACGAGGAACTGTACAAATGAATAGATTGCAGTTGGGTCAAAGCTAGTATTCGTTATTGTGCGTAGTCTGTTTGTATGAATGGTTGGTAGGCCGTGTTTCTGAGATCGTTACTTACGTCGATTCTATCGCCTTATTTCAAACGTGAAGTGTTGCGTCTGTTTTTTTTAAGAGTTCACCAGGAATTATGCTTGTGTAATTGTTGGCGACCTTTAATGCCTGTATGAAGTGGTTTGCTTCTTGACAAGCGAGAACAGGATTGATCCGGTCTTTTGCATCATAAAAAATATAGAAATCAGAAAAGAGCAGTGATCCTGAGACATCTCTCATTTGTGTACATAACTAAAACTACACTGGAATGTATGAAGGGATGTATTCACTCGAAGTGTGGTCGTGGTTCGCTGTAAATGATGATTATTTTAACCTCCAGTCAGTTCTAGGTCAGAGGAGAAAACTGGATGTGTTTTCATTCGTGTGGTTTTACCGCTTCTGTTGAATTACAAGGCCTTTCGTAAGGAAGCGCAGCCTCTTAGTCACCCTGATTATGAATGACTGGCGTGTTGATTTGTAGTTACGAAGCATTTCTTGCTATAATTGGCTGTCTCTGTCGCAACATTGTAGCTGTGGATGGGATCAGATGTTGTCATGTGATTTTTCTTTAGCCTCTGTTGTGCTCTCACTTCCTAGTATGCCTGATAAATGGGTTTGTCATAACCATTTCGGCCTTTGATCTTTTTGCTCGTTTTTTATGTATCAAGTGTCTAATTTTTACATTTTCGATCGACACATTAGAGATCTGGATGTATTTGACACCTGGTTTGTTTTTGTTGTTGTAGTAGATTATGTATAAAAACAAACATCTAAACAAGTGCGTGTTTAATGATATGATTAATCGGCTTGAACTGCTATTATTTTGTAGCATAAAGTGACTCCGCTGGATGGGAAGGTGTTGATTTCCCTCATGATGAGTTTGTAAAGCATTCCGTCTTCCATGCATAGCTTTATAGTATTTAGATTGACTGGACGTTTTTTAATAAAAGCTTAGTCTTAAGAGTTTCTGTTAAAACATTTGTAAAACTGTTGTAACTTGGATGTTTTCATTCTCAAATATCAGGAATGATGTTTGCAGAGACTCCCTTTGGAGGAAATAAACATTTGTAATGTGTGTTTAGGAAAAGCTATTGTAAGTGTTAGCACACAATTTGCACTACTGTTTAAACTGGGCTCAGTGAGATTTTTGCTTATTCTTTTAATGATTTAAATATCTGATTCAGCAAGGATCAATCAAAATTCAAAATAAACTTTTATAATGTTACAAAAGATTTCAAATAAATGCTGCTGTTTTGAACTTTTAGTTTAAGTTAAACTTGAAAAAAATTATTTATCGAGCATAAAATCATCATATTAGATTTAAATTTTTTTTTTTTCATGGGACGCTGGAGACCCGAGTAAAGATGCTTAAAATTCAGCTTTGACATCACAGGAATAAATTAAATTAAGTAGAAAAGAGATCTTTTGTATTGTAATTATATTTAATTGTATTAAAGAAACATCAAATAAATGTAGTATAGGTGGGCAATAGAGATTTCTTTCAAAATCATAAAAAAAAATCTCTATTTTTGAGTGATGGTGTATGTGAATGTTACTCTGCATTTAAATATTAAGCGGAAGACTTCAGAATAATAATGGGGTCGTTACTTATGCTCGGGCTTAACCTTAAATGCCACCAGTTTCAGCATGACTAGTTCAGTCTGTCGTAACCAGTGGAAACTAAAAAAAAAAAAGAGTCAGCAGTACTCATCACATCTGATGCCTGTTTTTTAAAATGTGTTACTGCACAGAGGGACAAAGTGAGTCACTGTGGAGAAAGAGTGAAATTTCACTTAACACAACTAATTTTTTTAAGTGTTAAGACGTGGTTATTGAAACATGTTATTATATATATATATATTTTTTTTTTTATATATTTATTATTATTTAAATATAGACTGTAGACTGTTTAAATATAGAGTGTAGACTGATGATCGAGGTAGTCTTTAATGTAATGTGTGAGGATGTAAATTTATTTACACATGTCAGAGTCCAGTGTATAGTTATGACTACAGCAACTTCATTTACACGAGCTTCTTGTTTGCACCTTTTCTACTCAATAATTCAACTTCTTTGGTTCTTGTAAATAATTGAGGTGGCTTAATTTGTTGCTGACATACCTTATGGCTGGTTAAAAAAAATCTTTGAATTTGTCCATTATTTTTCCAAATGCTTGGTCTTAAATGTTTTTTCTTTATTGAAACACACACATAGACCATAATGGAACCCGTCTGACTGATCAGTGAGTCAACCTGTGAATATATGTGTAAGTTACAGAATGAGAGGAGTCAGGTTTTTTTTGCTAGCACTTCCTTGTATTTGCAGGAACTGCTTCCAGTGATTTGGCCCCTTGTAGAGCACATCATCACAAAAGGGTGTTTTTCAAATAGTTTGAGGCTTATGTATTCGTTTTGTTCTTTTGGGACTTTGTTTCAACTCTGGTGTCACTGCATTCTGAAGCCCCACCTCTTTTCTTTTTACCCAGAGGACACTGCTCTCACAATCTCACTGGGTGTGTTCTCACACCATTCTTAACTCCTAACTTTTGTGCCACAATTAGACTCAGTAGACGAAACGGTGTACATTTTGTCAGATAAAGTACTTGTAAACAACATCTATATTTATTTATTGCAGTCTTCTGAATTATTTTTGCACAAAATATATTTTGTAGAGTGTAAATTATTGTGTATTGCTGATTAATAGTGCAATGTGCATTATGATACACATCTTTGGCACATGTGAATATTGTCACATTCTTGCATATAAAAAAAAAATATACATGTCACAGTTTTAAATGTCACGGGGCTTCATGGCATTATAACTTAATCATGATTGAAACGGTGGCAAATGCATAAGTTCTTTTTTAATTCAGACTCAATGGTTTCAGAGGTTAAGGCTTTAGACGACCTCCTTCTTTACTAAATGCTGAAAATTATATATTAAAATACTCAAAGGCTGAAGAATCATAAGTAGAATGTAATAAGTAGACTGGTCTATTGCATGAAAACAAACAAATATAGTTTGTTTTATGATTTCCATTTTATAATTCTTCAGACATGTCTCATATGATTTAGACACAATAAAGGAGAGATGGACTGACCGTCTTAATAAAACTGTAGTTTATCGCTTGAGTTACAGTTGGGATTATAATGTAACTCAGTCGATGGGGACGAGGATCTCCAGCCCTCAGTCTCTGTCTCTGATTAATTCAGAGGGCTAGTGTCTCCTCTTACTGGTTTGTCAGGTTTCTGGTTACCTCCTGTACTCTTCTTTCCACGGATGGCATCTTACATTTACCTCATCACTGCTGGGCCTTTTGTTTCTCTGACTCTCCTCCCTCCTCTTTTTACTTCACATGGTAAATCAGCCTTGACCTACACTTGTTTCCCCAGAGTCAGATGTGGTTGAACCATAGCAGGCATACATGGCACATTTAGCGTTTAATCAGTTCCTGTGTAACGATTGTGGATTGTGTCATTTAATTTCTGTAAAATGGATACTATCTACAGTGCCATACTCTAATGTTGGCACTCTTGGTAAATCTGAGCAAAGGTGGCTGTGAAAATAAATCTGCATTGTTTATCCTTTTGATCTTTCATTCAAACAAATTCACACAATTCGAACCCATCACTGAAGTAAAACAATTGAAAATGGGGAGACATTCTTGTGATGAAATAAATGTTTTGTTGGCCACAATTATTGGCACCCCTAGAATCTTTTATGAGTTAAATATCTCTGAAGTATATTCCCATTCATAGGCACAATTTTGAGCACTCCAGGGTGATTACAATATTAGTGGAGGGTACTGTATCTGGATACTATTTATTTAGCAATAAATAGGCTACTTGTATTTGCAACCTACCGCAGAATGATTTGGTGACACCACTTCAGGCAGGCAAGATCATTTTTGCCAGTAGCAATGACTTAAATGAGACCTTTTTCTGCTTTTATAGACCTTATGTAGCTGGTTGTCTTCTGTCTGTCTTTTCTATTTCCATGATGTGAAGTAGAAGTAGTGTGAGTTTCTGAATTAACTGCTTGTTTTAAAATCATCTTTGTCTACTGATTTTTATGACATCTGCTTCAAACATTAAAATGCGCATGAAATCTTGTTAAACGTTTATCCACTTCAGCAGCTAATTACTTTTCAATAGTGATGCTACAATGTTAGCACGAAGACAGAAGTTCAAAGACAAATCTCTAAAGATGGCTGCACACCAGTCTCTGGCGCATAAGACTCTTTCTACTTTCTCTGTTCTTCTTTGCAGATCCGCCACCATGGGGAATATGTTTGCAGGCCTCTTTAAGAATCTCTTTGGGAAGAAAGAGATGAGAATTCTGATGGTGGGCTTGGATGCTGCCGGAAAGACCACCATCCTGTACAAACTGAAACTGGGAGAAATAGTCACCACCATCCCCACTATCGGTCTGTGATTCTTGCACTTTAACCATGCTTGCTTTCTTAGTTTTACATATTTCAGACTAATAAAATTGTTACATGAATACTACTGTTTTCAAATGTTCTCATGGACATTTAAAAAAAGATTAGATTAAAAGTTATAAGGCATTAATCAGTCAACCGGCTCATACAACCAGTCATTAGATGAGCCTACTTTGATTTGAAGAAAAAAAAGTCTCTTGTATTTTTAACTTTTTATACTTTGTTCTTCCCCCATCTCTTTGTGTCCCATCTTATCCCTCTATCCCGTCTCTTTCTCTTCTGTCTGTGTATATAAATGCTAAAATTCTTTGCCCTCGAGCAAACACTACAGTGTTATTAGAGCGGGGCCCCAGCATTACACAAGAAGTTCATGCCTTTTCACTCTTATCCCATCTGTCCATCTTTTCTGTGAGCCAGTGTTTAACTTGTCCCCTTTTCATTTGGCAGGTTTTAATGTTGAGACGGTAGAGTATAAGAACATCAGCTTCACTGTGTGGGATGTGGGCGGTCAGGATAAGATCAGGCCGCTTTGGAGGCACTATTTCCAGAACACACAAGGTGAGGATACACACAGAGAACCAAGTATTGAGCAACTCTTAAATGCTTACTTAAGTCTGTCACTGTTATTTCCACAGGCCTGATCTTTGTTGTGGACAGTAACGATAGGGAGCGAGTGAATGAGGCGAGGGAGGAGTTGACGAGGATGCTGGCGGAGGACGAGTTGAGGGATGCTGTGCTGCTCGTCTTTGCCAATAAACAGGTAAAAGAGAGAGAGAGAGAAAAAAATACTTGCTATGCAAGTAGCATCAGCCGCTCAAGTATTTTCACTGATTGATCTGAGTATCAATACAGTTGTTCTGATTTGATTTAATTAATCAAGTTCTGTTTGGGTTTGATTAGATTCTGATTAAGGTCTACTAGTTTCTCACATTTATCGATTTAGCTTATACTGCTGTTCAAAGGTTTGGTGTTAGAAAACGTTTCTTTAGCAGCTTTAAATGTATCAAAAGTGAGAGTTAAGACTTTTACATTGTAGGAAGATATTTCTATTTTACATAAATGCTGTTCTTTTGCAGCTTTATCAAGGCATACTAAAACAAGTATCACAAAAATATTAAGCAGCTGTTTTAAAAAAAGAAAATACATGGTTTTTGAGCACCAATTCAGCATATACTTATTTCAGATTTCCCACTGAAAACCTAGCCTTGGCGTCATAGGAATAAACTGGATATTAGAATAAAAACAGCTCTTTTAAAAAGTGATGAAATGTAAGCATAAGGCTCTGTAAATACTGTAAATTAAGTGCACCAGTGCTTTAGACTGATTTAAACTGCTAACCTTTTTAACTAATACACTGTTCATGTTTTGGTTGTTGTTAATGCTAATATTGTTAACATTAGGGATGCTCCTTTCGGTTATTTCTCGTAACCGGCACTCGTTAACCGATTATTAACCGTTAGCTAACAACATTATTTTAAATGAGAATTGAATTCAATTAGAAAGGATAAGCGCCTGT
>JAUMHQ010000048.1:5532987-5550261 GCA_032361165.1 Enteromius paludinosus
GTGTGTTCATCAGTTTTGTATAAAAGCATTAGAAAATGCAAGTGCATTTATCCGCAGCGGCGATCAGACGCTTCAGGTTAAACAAACATAATGCGCACGTGACGCGCAAGTCTGTCAGCGCACCGGTTTTGTGCAACTAATACCAATGCCTTTACTAACTAAGCACCTTCATTTCCATGTTAAATTTGGTCACCTTCCTCTCATGGTGGTCTCCCTGAGCCTATAGAGGGACCTCCGTGGCTCCCCCTCCCTCCCCTCGCCTCAGCGCCGCTCCCTAGGGCCCTTACCGTGACTTTCAGAACCACGGAGAGCTCCGATCCCTAGAGCTCCTAATATTCTTCTACAAAGGAGTCTGCAGAGACCGAGAAAGAGAGAAGGGCAAAGAGAAAAGAGATTAGCACAATCACTGCAGAGAACAGACTGTACCTTTAAAAGAGAGAGAGGGAGAGAGAGGAGAACAACAAAACCATGCTAATCTATCACTGACTGTTTTTTTATTATTGCTTAGTTCAGGCTGTGTGTTCAGTAAAAGCTCTTTGCAGCTTCTCCAACATTCGTAAACCAGCTCAGTCGCACGGTGCCGAGCAAGGACGTACACGCACACATACACACACACACATGCACACACGACCGCACACGCTCGTTCTCCCTGAGTCGCGCGCACACACACACACACACACACACATTGCCTCACACGCGTACGGTGCTGCCTGCGAGAACCAGCTGGAGAAAGCCCATCTCGCACGCTGAGAGAGAGAGAGGGAGAGGAACAGAGGACAGGAGCGAGAGAGCGAGACAAAGGAAGGCAGGGACGGAAGGAGAAAAGGAGCAAATAGAAGCGCAGCCGGCTCCGGGAGAGGCTAACGACACGGAGTAAAGACAAGAGAGAGGAGGAGGACCAGGAGGGTGGATCAGGAAGCAGGCTGGTGGCTCTCTCTTGTAGGCGGCGGAGCACAGTGAAGGCATTATGGGAAATGCACCATCCCAAGGCATGTCAACCTTATCTTCATATATTCTTATGTAGCAGGTGTTTTGTTGTTTGCCGTGTTTGTTGTTTTCCACATCCGCTGTTTTTTTTTCTTTTGGTGAGGGGGTGGGGCAAGGTGGGGTTGGAGGGTGTGTGTGTGTGTGTGTTTATGTGCAGAGTCTCCTTTGGTGCTTCGTGCCGATTGCTCTGTGTCAGTGGGATCCAAGGGCTCTGCTGGTGAGCAGGGTTTCCAGGGATGGGAGTGATGAGGAAGGCTCAGTGGGTGTGGGTGCTCAGAGATGAATTGAGGGATCCTTTCCTGGTGAAACAGGAGGATGGAAAAAAGAGAGTGGGGGAAAACAAGCGCTTCTAATGATTGCTTGCAAGCATGTGTGCGCGTGCGGTTGTGTGCGTATATTTGTGGTTTTGTGTATGACCTTTCAGTGGCTGTGTAGGAATACCATAGGAAGCAAAGGAAGTCATCACACCAATTAAACCTGGAGTGATTGTGTGAGCACGTTGTTGGAGAGAATTTTGTGGTGCACGTTAAGGCAATTACCGTTTGAACCCTGAGGAATAAACTTCTGTGCAACTTGACTTTAATCGTTTGCGTAACGGACCTCAAATCTTGTGGCTTTTTGAGTAAAAAACGTGATATTCTTTTGCTATTACATTTCTAAGCATGTGGACTTACCTGTTGGACTATAAAACAATACAAATGTGCATTTTAAGACATATTTTACTCCGAAATTAAGATTTAGCTTACTCACCTGTAATTCCAAACCTCAAGATTATTTAAAGAATGGCCATACAGTGAAAATCAATGAGGCTCTAAAACAACGCCATTGACTTTCATTGCAAGGACAATTTTTACTATTCAAAATATTTTCTGTTGTGATCTTGAGGGTGATAAATGATTCCAGATTTTTCATTTTTCGCTTGTTTTCATTAAACCATTCCTTGGATCATAAAAAAAAAAGAAAATTCTATTATTAACAACTCACCCTCACATCGCTCCAAAGCTGTCAGACCTTCATTTATGTTCAGAACACAAATGAAAATATTTTTGATGAAATCTCAGAGCTCTCGACCATGTTCAAGGCCCAGTAAGGTAGTAGGAACATTATAGTCCTTGTGACATCCGTTGTTCAGCCATAATTCTATGAAGCTATGAGAATACTTATTAGTAATGGTGTCCTTATGACCTTTCTGGGCCTTGAACATGTTCGTTACATTGCTGTCTATGAAGGGTCAGAGAGCTCTCGGATTTCATCAAAAATATCTTAATTTGTGTTTCACAGATGAACAAAGGTCTTATGAGTTTAAAACAACACACGGGTGAGTAATTAAAGATAGAATTTTCATTTTTGGCTGTCCCTTGAAGGTGTGGTCCAACCAATGAATTTTGCTGTGTACCAAAGTTCACATTTGGTGATTTATATAGTAAAAAGAGACCACTATCTACCATATAGCAACATATTAATAAACTCTTAGTTAAAGAACTAATAAGCAACTGCATTCCAGCACCCCGGCCTACGGCAGTGTAGCATCATTGTGGTGAGGTTTGCAAATATAAAAATCTAGTTTTAAATTAATCTTTTGTCTTGTATTTCACAGTTTCAAAGTAACTCTTCCTGGAAGAAGGCTGCAAAATGCAGACAGAAAAACTAAAAAGATAGAAAGAGCCAAAGGAAGAGAGATGGGCAAAGAGGAGCTTAGAGGCGTTTGTCCCTGAAGTCTGCTGGGAGAAAAAATAAAGCATGAGAACAATGATAGAAAAATTTCATATGAGGCCTGAGACCGAAATTCTACTAGAGGACAAGAAAATTCTTCAGCATAGTAAAGAACGTATATAGCAGATGAGAGAGAGAATCTAAGGGAATGCTTGCTGGGAGTGAGACTGGGGAAGGCAGGGAATGAGTAAGAGAGAAGGAGGCTGGCAGCTGAAGGTATACCCACACTCTCTTGGGACAGACCAGCTTTCGTAAGCACAAAAGAGAGGGCCGGTATGCCTATAAAAGAGGGAACAGAAACGGATGGAGAACACTGATGCTCTTTACAGAAGCTTCACTACAGATAATCTCAAGAACAGTAGAACAAGACAGCATCTGACAAGTTCTCTCTTCCTGTTCTTTCTTTTCCTGTTGAAAAACCTTACTGATTTATAGCAGGTCACACACTGTTAGAACAGTGGATTCAACATTTATTTGAACTCCAATGATTTTTCCAGTCATTCGCCAATGAATACTGGATAAGGATTAAACAAATAGTTTCTACTCAGTTTCTGCCCCATAAAATATTAAAGAGTTGGCATTACTAGAAACATGCATATTCATAAAATGTAAAAAACGGCCATGGAGTTATAAAGTTTGATTAATTTACATTACTTTTCCAGGTCTAGAAATGTCACCTTTTTAATTAGACTAATTTATCCAGGGTTTCCAAGACTGTGAGATGCATTGTTTTTCAAAGATTTGTGAGAGGTGATTAAAAAGATACTTCCTTTACTTTTCTTAGAAATTGTGTGTGTATATATATATATATATATATATATATGTTATAGTAAATCAGTTAAAATCAAAATGAGACCCATTTAGAAGTTTCCTGAGGCCTTCTAGTTGGCCCCGGCCCCCTGGTTGTATTGGAATTATTGATTCACCCGTTTCGGGTACTGAGCTGGTAAGTGCCAAGTGGTCACGTGTCAAAAGAACGAGCGACTCGAACCCGAAGACTCAACAAATTAACTAATCAGTTCTGTTTCCGGGCTCAGGCTGCATAGGTTAACATTACGGGGCTGTCATGTGATGAACAAACGACTCAAACCCGAAAACCTGTCAAATAAGAGTCGAGGTGAGCGAATCATAGATTAAAGACCCGGGTAAACAATGAATCAATCTTTTCTGTTTCTTACAGCATTATAGTTTTGCCTTGTATGTAGTGTGATCAACGTTTGTGTAAGCAGTAGATGTGTTAGGGACGTAACAGGTAACGTTTTAATTGTGTTTTGTTAAAATGAACGAAATGAACGAGATGACTCGAAAAAAAGATTTGTTCATTTTGCTGAACGAGACTCAAAGGTCTGAGTTGGTAAAATGATCCGAACTTCCCATCACTAACCGGTTACCTGCATATAAAATACTAATGTAATGTGGTCAGGGTGCTTTTTGAAAGATGGTTTTGCGTTGGTCAGTTTGTATCAGCTACTGACTAGCTCAAGACCAGCTTTGACCCCTTAATTGGCCCGCTTGGACCAATTAACGATCAGGTAATCACTAGTTTTGACCAGCTTGGGGAAGCTAATGATTATCTTGGAGCAGTATAATATATGTGGGTGTGTGTGTATGTATATGTACATATATATATATATATATATATATACATACACACACACACACACATTTATGCGGTCCCATGACTTCTTTTATCAGTTATAGAATTAAC
Organism: Enteromius paludinosus; assembly: GCA_032361165.1. Taxonomy (NCBI): domain Eukaryota; kingdom Metazoa; phylum Chordata; class Actinopteri; order Cypriniformes; family Cyprinidae; genus Enteromius; species Enteromius paludinosus. Next base: position 5,537,396 of record JAUMHQ010000048.1, read on the forward strand.
AGTTATTGTAAAAAATGAATGAATTTTTTACTCCAGAACCTGACTGTTGCGCTCTGTAGAGAGCAAAGAGTGCAGAAACTGGAGGTGTCGAATGTGTGGAGGACACAGAGTGTAAGAGCATTGCTCTGAGGAATAAAAAGGAGAAATAGGTGTCAGGAAAGACAGGTGGGTGTAATGAAAGCATAAAGTGGAGATAAAAGAAAACAGGGGGATGAAAGCACTACTGGGATGAAAGAAAGGGATAGAGAGATGAAGGAGAAAGAGTTCCTGGATGTATCTTGAAGACACTGAGATTTCTGGTGGGATCTAGGTTCATTCTCATGGCGAGTGTGTGCATTTCTTCTCATGGTTGTGTGATATTTTGTAGTGTGATGTGTTTTTTAATGTTTCCCAATGCAAACGCTGTATTATATATATATATATGTAATACACAATCTCTTTCCAAGATCACGATCAGTTTATTGCATCCTTTTTGAATAAAAGTATTTGTTTCTTTAAAAAACAGATTCATTTCTAAAACGTTTCAGTGATAGTGTACATGCATACTGTGAGAGTTGTATACTGTGAGCCTGTTCTGCTTTACAATCTGTGTAGTACCATAGGAGTTTATTTATATATTTTGCTTACATGGCAAAGCTATTAAAATGATCACAGTTTATGTACAGAGTCATATGCTTGGTTGTTACATTTTAATGCAATTTACATTCAATTAACAGAGTAGGCTCACCGAAGATGCAACTTCTTAAAGGCGTAGTTCACCCAAAAATGAAAAAGGGCTGTTCATTTACTCAAAAGCGGGCAGCAAAGACCACAGTTTTCAGCTAAAAATCTTCTTTACTGTTTTACTGGAGAATAGAAGTCACCTACCTCTACATGGCCTGAGGGTGGGCAAATTAACATTTTTGGGTGAGCTGTCTCTTCAACCTGAGCTTTAAAGGTATTTTGTTCATTTTAAGCTTGAGAACCAATCTTAATTAGCAGACCATGCACCTGTAATACCAGTAGTAAACAAAAATGGTACTCTTAAAACATGAATACATTTGAAACATGCACCTGAAGTATATATAATCTTCCTCAATGCACTGCTACAAGTGCCTTCTCTTGTCCTGCTTCTGCACTCCACACTACGTGTAAACACTTCCATTAACCATTTATCTGGTTAAACTATTGTATTGTGCATTACATGTATCAGCATAGTCCTGTTCAAAGCAGCATTTAAACCTGTGATCTAGGTAAAAATATCCATCCTGACACCACCCCAATTTTGCCTCCGTTCTGATTGTTTGAGTGCTGCTGAGGTGATTTGAGTTTCTGCACAGAATATGTCTGCTGCGGTGAGTGGCAGGTAGAGGAATGCTTACAAATGACATTTAACAATTCTGACACACAGATATTAGGAGGGACGTATTGTTATACTCAAGAGGTTAGACAATTACTCAAAATATAGTGATTTGCTGCACAGAGAATTACCCCTTTAAAACTACTTGTGTGCGGCACTGTAACATGTTGTCTTTGTCTGCTCCGATATTCAGCTGTCCTGAACAGGAGTGAATCCACTTTTCTAACTCATATTTAACCACAGGGATAGATAATGATGCACTTACTTTAACAGTTGTATATTTAATATTGATACGAGGTCACAATCTGCCTGTCTGTTTTCTCATCTGATTGGAAGCAAAGTAAAAGTGTAAAAACAGTATATATTTCATAAAAATATTGACATTGACATCATTGACATTTAAAACCTTAATGAGACTTTTGGCTCTTTCTGCAACCACGCAATTACATCGCAGATATTATTGAATTCCAGTAAAAATACAACCCACAAAACCTTCTCAAAATTTGGTTGTGAGTCCTAAAAATGTAGGTTGTATCCGTGGTTATAAATGTGGTTGTAGACTGAAACGTCTGAGAAGAACAGTATTAGCACTTCAAACAGGACTGACAGGTGTATTTCTGCTGCTGCGTGACTATAACCCGAGGTGCTGTAATAGTGTGCAAGTGATGCTTTGTGTGTGTTTTTTTCTCACTCGTGTGTGTTTGTATAGAACAAGCTTTGCATTAATATTACTGTCTGAATATAAAGCCATGGATTGAGATAGGATTTACATTATGCCAGTTCTTCATCTGTATGGATTTTGAGTGCGTCTAACAGGGTTTGAGAGGGAGGCTCACTATAATACAGAGATTGTATCATATAGCAGCACACTTACATTCTCATATGAGAGAAGAGAAGCGGTCATTTCGCAGATGACAGACAGATAGCTGGGAAATTATTAAACCTCTGTATCAGTGTCAGAATGATGTTTTTTTTAAGCAGTTATTAAACTGTGCAAAACTTATGTCTTATCTCTTATGTCTTATGCTTATCAAGCCATGTTGTGAAATATTATTACTATTTAATAATCAATAATAGTTTTTTAAAAACATTTTAATATACAATTTATTCCTATGATGGTGACGTCTTCAGTGTCACATGATCCTTCAGAAATCATTCTAATATATTGATTTGCTGACCATTTCTGACCATTATCCAATATGCATTTTCAGTGTCATTTTGAACTTTTTAGTTTGAATTTATTTGAAATAGAAATCTTTTATGACTTCATAAAATGTCAATATATTCCGTATTATTGATATGTGTGTATTATGTTGGTATTGGTGTATTATGTACCTTTGGCTATATTTAAAAAAAACAAAACATTATGCTTATTGAATTGTAAAAATTATTGCTGCCACAGTACATTCATCAGGGACAGATATCCATTATAACTACAGCTTATGATTTTGTGATTGCTGTGCGATACTACCTCAATTTTCATATCCTAAATTACACTATTGCATGTTAATCTTAGCGTATTTAACCTCAGGAGAGCTCTGCCAATGTGCTCTCTCCAGTGATTGGCTAACGATGACATCATGGTTTCATGACAGTGTGTTGATGATTGAATGCAGAGTTTTTTTTAAAGAGGCAAGCGTAGAGTGTCACTGCTGCTGCACTAAACATCAGCCACAGTATATGGCAACATGGGATATACGCCAGCCTCCAGCAATGACATTGCTGTGACAGGTAACCTTGAGGGGTGTCCATCTATCCTTTCACTAGTTCCCTTCTTGTGTCTCTCAGTCACACACATAAACAGGTGCATGCTGGTATATTCACCCGGGGCTTTATAACAGCAGGGGCGCTTTAATGACAGTTATTTCTTTCCAGACTCAATCCGAATTAATTGGAGCGCTGTCTGTTTTTGCAAATGCTAGATTTTTCTCTTCGTTTTTTTCAATGGGACAGCAGTAATGACTAATTTAGGCCCCAGAATCCTTTACTAAGTTTGTCGGAGTCAGTCTATTTATGTCTAAATATGTTTGTTTTTGTGTATAAAAGAGGATTTACTGTGAGGTTTTAGGTCTCGGCTCACAAGATAAACACTAAAATAAATCTGAAAATTAGATCCCTGAACACAGCTGTGTGTGTTCATTGCTTTGAAATGTGTGTGTCCATATCTACAGATTTAGTTCATAAATCCGATGCTTGCTGGCTATAGGATCCATATCAATCAGTGTGTAATTTGCTGGGAGCACAGAAAACCCACAAATGCTTTCTTAGCACTTTCCTCCTGTGAATCGATTAGTCTTTATGAATGAACAGCCAGATCCCCTTTGACATCCTTCCTGTCCTTAGTGTCCCGTTCATGCCGTTCTTCTCATCTTTCTCTCTGTGCTTTCTCTTCAACTGCCCATCTTTGTACATGTAGACATTAACCTGCTAATGATAATCCAGTAATTTTTTTTTTGGCAGAACAGAGCATTGCTATATTGACTGACACTTTTGTTTAGATGGTCAGAATTATATTATAATATATTATGGGCCTATTTTGTTTTTGCATTAAAAGTCTTCTCTGTTGCTCCAAGCACAAGTACACAGTCCAAGTCTAAATGGCTCCAATATGGGTTTTGATCCAATTACTCAAACCGTTAATTTACTCAACTATAATAACAGCGAGGACTCAGCTTAATGTCTCATTTGTGCTTAAGGCCTCGTTTGCGAAGTTAAGAAATTCAATTACAAGTGGTGGCAGGAGATGCATGTTAATACTAGGTGTAAACGACGATCTGTCTCACCAGATTACTTGTGAACAGATTACTCAAGACAGAGGTTAATACAGGCTTACACAAGACCTGTGCTCAGATATGTGATTCTTCAATTTACCTGTATAACTGTTGTTTATTTGAGTCGATAATATTAATGGCTTGACTGAATTAATATAGGCACAGAAGCTGTCACTGCTCACATGTTCCATATGGGAACTAATATGAAAACCATTTTTAAGTGTTAGTTGAAAAGATAACACATTTTACAGTGTATAAATACCAAATAAATACTGTGTACAGTTCTCCTGAACATTCTGTTCATCAAAGAAATAAATGAAAAAATCTCGGTTTCCAGAAAATGTTAAACCGCAGCGACACAACTGTTTTCAACAGCAAGAATAATAGGAAAAACGCTTCTTGAGCAGAAGACCAGCATATATTATTGACCCCAAACTGTCAAACAGTAGTGTGTGTGTGTGTGTGTGTGCACCTGGTATTTATCACATTATGGGGACCAATTGTCCGCACAAAGATAGGAATACCAGTAAATTGTGACCTTGTGGGGACATTTGTTAAGTCCCCATGAGGAAACAAGCTTATAAATCACACAGAAAATGCACAGTTTCCTGTAAGGGGTAGGTTTAGGTGTAGGGTCAGCGTAGGGCGATACCACATACAGTCTGTACAGTATAAACACAATTACGCCTATGGAGAGTCCCCATAAAACATGTGTGTATAAATACTGTGCATATGAAGGGAAGTTAAGAAGTTATGGTAATTTAACCTTTTGTCACTTAAAACGTAGGTAATAAAAAGCTAATCTAATCCCTTCTTTCTAGAATGATTTTTTGTTTTGTTTTGTTTTTGGTTTTTTTTTTGCTTTAGAATCGTTCTAGGGGACAGAAAACCTCCCCTAATTGAAGATTTACCCATATATGAAATTAAATTATTTGCACACCTTTATTGCTCTGATTCAGAATGGTCTTCGTGTCTTTCTTCAGTGATTCTTATCATTAGCTCATTCAAACAGTGAGGCAATCACACAGCACCACAGACTCCACACAGGGGCCTGAGCCTGTGCTTCCTCTCCTGCTGTCTTTGTGCTCACAGCCTTTCTCAGACTCACTGGACACTGCCTCTCTCTTCTTCTTTTTGCCACTTGAGCTTCGACTGCTAGACATATTTGATACTCAAATTCTGTTTCTATTCTATTCTTTGCATGTATTTAAGCATTCCCCTGATCTCTGTCTGTATGTCATTTGTCTGTGAATGACTGTACACCTGTCAGGACTGGAAGCAGTGGCTGGGCTGGTCTTAATTCTCTTGTTATCGGCAGCAGAACTAGGTCAGACCGGAGCCTGTGTCTGTGCCTGCAGACAGAAACAAGCAATCACCACTTTGTCTGGCCTGAGGAGTCCACAGTTGTTTGCTGTTAGCCATTAGTAGCAGACAATGAGGCTCCATCGGCACCGTGTTCCATCACTCAATTCAATGAACACATTCAGCGGAGCGTCCCAAACAGACAAATACCTGTTTTTAAAAGCAGCCTTTGAGATGTCTCCCTATTCGCAGGTCTCACTCTTAACACTAGTTTATTTAAATTGCCCACTAACAATTGCAGCATTGTGCGTTGTCCAACATCATTCATTAAAAATATGAAGAAGTGCAACTATTTTCAACCTTGATAATAAGAAGAAATGCTTCTTGAGCAGAAAATCAGCATATTAAAATGGTTTCCAAAGGACCACGTGACACTGAAGACAGAACGAGTAAAGATGTTGAAGAATTCAGCTTAGCCATCACAGGAATACATTGCATTTTAACGTATAGTATAGATTATGTATATATATTATTATTATTATTATTATTATTATTATTATGATTGATTATCATGCAAAGATCATTCGTGTTTCTTTTTTCTGTCCCAACAGTATGTAACCTAAATTGCACTTTATGTAGATGAGTAAGAGAGTAAAGTTACTCATGTAGTCTGTGTGTGTGCAGAATGATGTTTAATGTTGAGTGACAGAGGGAGGGAAACATCCGGTGGCAGCTGCATATTTTAACACTTATGGATTTTCTCTTTCTCTCTCACACACACACACACACACACACACACATACTGTACTTGCCTTTGTGGTTTATGGGGACTCTCCATAGGCGTAATGGTGTTTATACTGTACAAACTGTATGTGGTATTGTCCTACACTGACCCTACACCTAAACCTACCCCTTACAGGAAACTGTGTGCATTTTTTGAAGTTCATCATACACTGTTTAGTATGTTTTCTAAGCCTTTCGTTTTGTTTGTAGTACCCATGTCAGTATACACATTTGTGTCCTCGTAAACCACAAATCTCAACACACACACACACACACACACACACACATTCACACAGCTGCAGCTAATCTGTAAATGTTTAAATAGTGGCCTTCAGGACAAGGTTAGGGATTCATGGGTATTCCTGGCACAAATATGTCATATATATGTATGTGTGCACGAGTCTGTTGTGTCATTCTGAAATCGTGAAAGTGTGTGTTTGCACTGAAATGGTAATCGGCTGGTCTCCCTCTGACACTCGTCTCCCTCCCTCTGTTCTTCAGCCATCACTGCTGGAAAGAGAGATAGAGAGAGAGATCACACGGCAGCGCGACCAGAATACAAAGCAGGCCGAGATGATGTGGAAGGTGTGTGGGGGCAGAGGGGGTTATGGGTGGGGCTGAGGTGATGCACTCATGACACTTTGCTAACAATCCTCCAACATTCTTGTTTTTTTTTCTCTATCTCAACAATATGCAACATAGGTGCTTAACCGCATGTTATATTTGGTCACACTTTGGATAGTCCACTTTTGACATTCTAACTATTAACTATTAGTCTACTAACAAAAAAATAAAATAAAAAATGTCTAATGTTTATTAATTTGCAACTCTGATTAGACAGCTAGGTTAGTAGAATAGAGTAGTTTGTAGAATAAGTTGGCATACTTGCAAGGTTAGTTATAGCCAGTAGAATGTGTAATTTAATACTTTAATGACTGCTAGTTGGCATGGAGTTGTAAAATTAGTTACAGAGTCGTTCCTCATTAACTCAACCAGAGATTCCTGGCTAAAAGGTTTAACTTAAGTTAAAGGCTTGCCTGTTTCGACAAAAACAATTAGCTTTTTCACTATTTTCGAAATGTCACTATTGGTATATAATGGCATAACAGATTGCTAAAATGAACAGATCTTACTAATTTTTGTGTAAAAAAACCCCAAAACATCATGATGCTGCCATTGTTCTTAAGTCATTGTAATTTGGCTCCAAAAAAATTATTTTTGAAAATTCTATTTTGAATCAAAATATCAAAATACTAAGTAGTGGATAGCTTAGTAAATATATGTCCATAATATTTGCCCCCAGTTTCACAGACAAGGCTTAAGCTAGTCCCAGACTAAATTGCATGTTAGAGCTGTCTCAGATGAAAATATCTTGCTCTGACATATCTTAAAACATGTCAGTGTCATTGTTCTGTGTTAAGATGCACACCTGTAATATCTTTTTATAAGGCATTTTTGTAAAATATCTTAAGTTAACTAATGCCTAGTCCTGGCTTAAGCTAAGCCCCGTTTGTGAAACCGGGCCTTGATGTTTTCACTGTATTCACAATTTATGTTAGCCCTTAAGAAAAAATATTAACTTAAAAAGCAAAGTGTTACGCTGGTGTGCTGGTCAAGGAGAACGCAGGAGTCGTAGAATATAATAAACATACCCCCAGTTTCACAGACAAGGCTTAAGCTAGTCCCAGACTAAAATGCATGCTTGAGCTGTCTCAGATGAAAATATCTTGCTCTGACATATCTTAAAACATGTCAGTGTCATTGTCATCACACCTGTTATATCTTCTTATAAGGCATTTTTGTAAAAGTTGCTTAAATATTTGAGTTTAACTAATGCCTAGTCTTGGCTTAAGCTAAGCCCTGTTTGTGAAACCGGGCCAAAGTCTATTTAATAATAAAGCAAAAAAACGAGGAGTATCCAACTTTCCACACATAACATAAACATTCAAGGTAACACAAACATTGACGGACAAACTAGAACTCAAAAGACACGGTATTTAAACACAAGGGCTACTGAACTAAAGAGACGACAGCTGGGGGAACACAGGTGGAACTAAATTAACTAATAATGACTAAACACAGGAAACACCAAATATGGGCAAACAGGTAGGAAACTCAAAACGAAACTAAACCAGGAAGACACTAGAGAAACTAGGAAACATAATACATAAACACAGAGATTAAACAGACAGTGAATGTGACACAAAGCTTCTGAAATGTCTTTGATTTAACAATGTCTAAAGTGTACTAGCAATATAAAGTGTTAACTAATTATTGTTTGTATTATTTTTTTAGTATTGTTGAAATCCTTTAAATATTCTTTTATATACATTACTAGCACTTTGCATGGTTGTTTCAACTTGAAGAGTTTATTTACAAAAACAAATAACTCAGTTATTTCTATTGTGTTAGTTAGCTGTATTGAAAAAATGTCTATAATCAAAATAACCCAACGGTAGTTTGATAGAGATTAAATGGAATGCACAGTGAAAAGCATGATTTTTTTTTAAAAAACTGAGTTAACTGTTAACTGCAAATGAACTCTTCACTTCATCTTCGCCACCCACTCTGTCTGCTCATGGTCATATTATGCAGTGTTGGGAAGTAACCAATCACATTTAACAGTGTTACATAATTGAATTACCAAATAAATGTAACTCTAATCTGTTATTAAATGACAGTTACTTATAAAAATGTTAACAAATACAAAAGGGGTAAGTATTAATATTTACTATTTAGCCTGCTAAGTTTACTGGTATGATCTGAAATCTGTATGTAATATGAAGTGCTAAAGTCTGATTTTCTAGTTGCTGTGCTTTAATATTAAATTATTGTAGTCTTAATTTGAGTGATGAAGGATTTTGAAAGTCTGACAGTGATGAGCACTACTGTAAGGTTAACCCTATAACCCTATATCATCTTTGAAAATGATTAACAGTTGGTAAGAAATTTAGGAAAGTAATCAAATGTAATCAGTCACATTACTTTAATAATGTCATGGAAATAGTTACACTACTAACTTTGTAATTGTAACTTATAACCTTTCTGTAGTAACCTACCCAACACTTCCCACAATCTCACCGTGGCATGCTCAGTCACTTAGTGAAGCGTGTGTTTGTTAGTGAGGTCATTTTGTTTGTCTGTAATTATCAAGTCTTTTAGCTCTGTAATAAGAACACCAGGGTTTTATTTACAAGCAAAGCTATAGGGGCGCAGTGCAGTGAATGCACATTTGTAGTGGCTTAATGTTACATGTAAATTTGGAGCAAGTGGTTGCGAGCTGATGTTTGGCGCTCAATGCATTGTGGTAATGTGCCGTTAAATTGCTTATGCTCACTATGAATCTGTGACGTGAGGATAGAGAAAGGTAGAAACAGAAAAGGAAAAGCTTGCAGCCTGGATCTCTGATGAGGAGTGAAATAATGGAAAAGGACTGAGAGAGAGAGTTGCTTTCATGCCCGTGAGAGAGTTACACCGCCTGTTGTTTGACCTTCGTCAAGATCAAAATCACAACACGGACTGATGCCAGAACACACGCACAGACAGAAATCAATTGAATTAAATTACATCAGATGGCTTCTGAATGTGGTTATTGCATTGTCCATCCATTTTCTTCTCCAATTTCATTACATTTCCTTCTCTGTGGTGTGAATTTGTGTATATACAGGAGTAAGGCCCAATTAGGGCAAGTCTTCCTAGTGGAAGTTAGGTAAATTTATTTTTCAGGGATGTACTTTGTGTATATTTTAGTCCCGTTGGTATCAAACACTTCTGTTTATCATATTGTTCACTCTTCTGCTTGTTTGCTTTGACCTTTTTTGAATACTGTAGCTAATACTGTAGTTATATAAAGCTTGTTTTATAGCCTGCTGCAGCTCCATTATGGATTTAGTGGACTGTGGAAGGGAAAAGCAGTGTTGTAATCAAGACCAGCTTATTTAATTAATTTTTTTTTAAGTCAGAGTCAAACCTAAGATGATGGTAGGTTGAGTCTGAAAGTGTGTCCAGTTGTGCCATATTATGTGAGATTTCTTTTTGAAGGAGTAAGTGGATGTCAATACATCCCTTCACAGGAGGCCGAGAGGGACTTTAACCACCAGTCATTATGCATCACTCCTGTACTAAAGACGTTTTAATACAATAAATGCACTGAAAAGAGTTGAGACCTTTGGAGCGTTTTGGAGTTTAATTAGTCGCAGGTGTGGTCTGTTCGCAGATGTTTTGCGAGTATAAAGTGCACAAGATGTGACAGTTACAATGCAGCTATCATGATTATGGTTAAATAAGATCAAATACACAGCTGATTGTGACCAAGTTGTGTTAATTTTCATATTAAACATCAACAATAGCCCTTTATAACTCTTTCAAATGACTATTTATGTATAAATCAGTTAATGATAATCTAATATTTATATACACACACATGTATGTACTGTATTGTATACATGTGATTAAGCTCCGAACAAGTGTTTATTCCATCTTTTTATTCAAAGGCCACTTTAGTAGCGGGATCAGATATGATCTAAATGAATTCCTTTCCTTATTTATATGCATGTTGCTCCAACTACACCACATCACAAGTCTTATTTCAGAGGGGTTTTGTGCTACACACACCCTGATCACATGATGACACGTCTGAGATCACAGACGACTTATATTAATAATTGTAACTCAGATGTCAATTAGAAAACAAATCTCACTTGTTTGTGGACTCACAGATGTTTAGCCGTAAATAAGACAAATAAAATAGCCTCATTCGGCCAGGCAGATGCCGTTGCCATGGAGACATGTGAAAGAAACCTCCTTCACTTTTATTTGCGCTCTCATGTGTTCATCTATTCATCTTCCATCACAACATCTTTTGCGAGGCGGAAGATGTTTTAGAAAGCACCCGTGGTAGATAGCAGATGACACAAACCATCTGTTGCCCCCTGCTGTGTGGACTGGATGTGATGTCATCACAGTTGGACAGGTATCAAAGTGGTGTCTTTTCTGCTGGCTGGCATCTGCCTGGGCAAGATGCTCTGGGTGTGTTTCAAGGAACTTTCTAGAACTTTGCGAAGAGTTGCCTTCCTCCATTTTTTTTGGGCCATCCTGGAATGCCATCAATAACTGTTCATAACTCTTGTCACTTAGAGACCCACTTAGATGACAAAAACGGTGGCATTTCCTTCACTCTCGCCCTCTCTCTCTTTCTGTCACTTACACACACACACACACACAAACTCTCAGGCTCTAAATCTCTCTTGTGCACTCAGTTGCATTTCTCTCCAGCATTCTTTGTTCCTGTCACATCTCAGGTATGGAATCTTCAAATATTCATGAACTTCTGGAATTATTGATGCAGAGCGTGAGTGTTTCCCGTGGGAGGGCTTCTGTGTTTTATGGGTTTCATTTAAACAGCCTGTTTTTCCGGTTGGTATGAACGACAGTGTGAAAGTATGTGTATTAGACTGAGTATGTGTGTGTTTGTCCACTGAAGAACAAGGTCTTGCAAGACAGTTTATAAGATTCCATCTGCTGTCATTTCAGGGGAATTAAACAACCATGAGCAAGCAACTAAAGGAAAATCCATGTCCACTGTTGCTCAGGGTTTTTTGAACCAATAAGGGTGAAGAGTAGAAGAGACAGAATGGAAGCTCATGCATACAGGAAGTGATTAAGAGCTTGTAGCTTAATGGAGTTAACTTACGTAAACATGCAATTTACACAACCCAAACCTGAAAAACAACAATTTATAAATTACCTAAAGACTGCATAAACACTGAATTAAATTTCACTGCACTTAACCTAAACACTGCATGGGCGTTAAACATATGTTCAAGTTCCCTCCATAATAGCTACAATAGCCACTGATTAATTCATGCATTCATGACAACAGTGACTAACTCAACTGAACCTAAACAGAGCCTGTTAACATAAACCAGCGGTTCTCAATTCTAGCCCCCGCTCTGCACATTTTGCACAATTCTCTTAGTGCTTCAGATGTTTGTTCTACATGTAAGTGCCCTACAAATTGGACATCCGGCCATGATTCCGATACTGTATTTACAGAGGTATATGATATGTCCGTGTGTGAAAAATTAGCGCAATGCAAATCTGTGAATGAATGCTCTGAAGGGAAGTAAACTTCAACAGCACTGAACCTTAACATAACGCTAATCTAAAGCCGTTGCACTGAACCCCTAACATTGTGTGAACGCTAATGTAAACAGTACCTCACTGAACCATAATGTTATGTGAACACTAGCATAAATGTCACTATACTGAACCAAAACATTATCTCAACGCTAATGTAACATCACTGTACTGAACCTTAACCTCGTCTGTTAACATATACTGTAGATCACTGTACCGATGTAAACGTTGCTGGACTAAACCTAAACATATTCTGAAGGCTAACATAAACGTTACTGCACTGAACCAAAACGTTGTCTGAATGCTAACATAAATGTCACTGTACTGATCCTTCAGTCTGAACGCTAACAAAAACAGTACTATACTGTTTATGTTAGCACTGAATACTAATACAAATGCCATTGCTCTTAACTTAAAGGGCCGGTTTCCCGTACAGGGTTTAAGACCAGTCCTAGATTAAAGGTGCCATAGAATGCATTGAGAGAATATTTTAAATTGTTCTCTGATATGTACATAGAAGGTATGTAGCTCAG
>JAUMHQ010000048.1:5550451-5564053 GCA_032361165.1 Enteromius paludinosus
GCCAGTCTCCAGATCTCAACCCCATAGAAAATCTTTGGAGGGAGTTGAAAGTCTGTGTTGCCCAGCGACAGCCCCAAAACATTACTGCTCTAGAGGAGATCTGCATGGAGGAATGGCCCAAAATACCAGCGACAGTTTGTGAACACCTTGTGAAGACTTACAGAAAACCTTTGAACTTTTGTCATTGCCAACAAAGGGTATTTAACAAAGTATGGAGATTAAATTTTGTTATTGACCAAATACTTATTTTCCACCATAATTTGCAAATAAATTCTTTAAAAATGTGATTTTCTGGATTTTCTCATTTTGTCTTTCATAGTTGAGGTATACCTATGATGAAAATTACAGGCCTTTCGCGTCTTTTTAAGTGGGAGAACTTGCACAACTGGTGGCTGACTAAATATTTTTTGCCCCTTTGTATCTATAAATCACATTTACCTCATTTTAGTCTCATGATTTAGGTTAATACGTGCATTTACAAGCACACCATTTTATTGATGTAAAATGTAAAATATTTATGGTTATTATTATTAATATCATTAAGATATTGGTTTCAATGCATTTTTATAAATTTATCAATAAACAAATTAGATTTTTAACTTAATCTGCACCTAAAACTACTCATTTTATAGTGACAATGCATACATTTATTTTAGATTTTTAGACACCTTTAACCTACATCCAAACATAAACCTACCCATTTTATAGCTAATATGCATTTTTTTTTTTAAATAATTTAATCAATACACGATTTCAATTTTTAGATCAATTAACCTACATCCAAACAATAACCTACCCATTTTATAGCATAATGTAAAATCTTGTCAAACACAATTGACCAAAATATGCAGGAAAATAACCATTTCATCTAACACTCACATAAAGTTAACCTTAAAAAATAAAGAATTTAATAACGCTGTTAAAATTAGTATGAATACATTTGAGATTATAGAATTTTTTCATTTTTATTATTTGATTTTTAATATCAGTACATCCCTAAAGTATAAAAAATAAATTGCACAAATAACTTCTAAAGAAAGTGTCAAATCAAAATCGATCCTGCTCAATTTCATAATACAGGGTGTTCATGAGTGCATGAGACTGTATAACGTTTTTGTGTAATTCATAGCTTACTATAAATGCAATAACTTTCTCTGCCTCTGAAATGGCGAGCAAAAATATTAACTAATAATTTCCCAGCCTAATGGGTTGCCTAATGTTTTCACGATCCAATCAAATCCCAGTGGATGGAATGAAGTCCTTGTGAACATTATTTTCCAATAAAAATTTCCTTCAGATTCATGTCACATTACGGACACACTGCAAATATCATTACGTTCCCATACAATCTCACGCGTGTACATAAATGCATGCACACAAACACATATAAATGATAAATGGACAAATTCTGATACATTATTTCAAGGCATTGACGACCGCAACCACATGCACGTTTTCTATTAGCTATAATCAGCATGTTATTCCTCTTTTCACTGCATACACGCACGCGGCACACCACAGTCTCGTAATGACTTTAATTGAAGGCAGCAGAAAGGAGGTAATTTGGCAGAGAGCGGAAGAGGAGAGAAAAAAGATAAAAAGAGCAGGATTGAAGAGCTGTGTTTACTGAGCGACTGATGACTGGCTTTTGGCTGCTGTTTTTTCTTGATGTGTTTTCAGTATTGTCTTTGGGGTTGAATAGAGGTTAATTCTGTCGTTTAAAAGCAAAGATCAACCTTTAGCTACACATGTGCCGTCAACTGCCTTTTTCCTGCAGGTTTGTTGGAATTTAGAATATGACGCATTTAGCATCACTTTGTTCGTTCCTTTCCTCCCCCTCTAGAAAAAAACGAAGGGGTTTAACCTAAGTGCTTCTGTGCCCTCTGGTGCATATTTTCTGTTTAGAATAGCAATGCAGTGCGTAAGTTTGTGTGTACCATTATGCATAGCATTTCCTCTTCCTGTTCAATGTGTGCGCACACACACACACATAGGGGGATGGTGCGTTAAATGTGTATTTGAACAGTAGTGGGCTGAAGCATCACATCACATCCTACACTTTTTGGGCTGATAGTCATGCTGCAGGAAGATTACCTGCTGTTCGGGCCGGATGGGGAGGGCCTCTACTCACCGGACTCGCCTCCATGCAGTAAGTTTTGACCAGAGCGTTTTTGGATGGCGTCCAAGAGCTTCCAGAAGCGGCTTCTTGCTTTCTACTGGAATGGGAAATACTGTTTTAATTCATAGAGGAACTTTAATGCAGACAGCAGCTTTCTTCTCTCTGTCTGCTGTGCAGATTAGATTGTGTTGTGTTTGGATTGGGAGACAAAGAATTGAAAAGCTTTTGTCGTTCTCTTAATTGCTTGCACACATCATTAGCAAGCCTGAGATAAATGTTGTGCTCTATGGCATTTTCCCCCATGTCTGTGTGTGGCATAGCTTGCATATTTGATGCAGTAAAAAATCTTTTGCGAGGGAGTGTTGCGATAAAACTAGATACATTTTTAGAAAGTGATTATTTTTGTAACTGTGGGATACATTCACCAGTGACAAGATATAACGTTAATAATTTATTAAAACGATAAAATGAAATTCCCGTTTCTTCTGTTTTATTTTATAAATAAAATAATATTATTTATGTATTATAATACGTGAAATTCTGTATGTGTCAATATTTAGCTTGATCCTTGTCTTTATGACAACAGTAATTTCTCTATAAAACTTAAATAGTGCAAATTGAATCTTTATGTGTTTTATTTTGAAGAACTGGTGATTAAGAGGGAATGAAATGTGTGAAGCCGTGAAGAATGATTGACTGAATGTGATAGTGAGAAGAGATTGGAGAAGAGAGTAGGTTTCTCACTACAGGCACTCCGACTGATGTCTTTTGATGCCGGCACTTTCCTCTTTCATATTATGCTCTGTGGCCTTTGACAGCCCAGGCCAATTAATGCAGCACATCAGAAGAGTGTGCCAGGGCCAAACTACCATGGGAAACCATGAAGGAATCACCTATTCGTATCGAGTTAGATCATTCAGAGAGCCGCAGTCTTTGCATATGTAAAAGTGATTACTATAGGCCTGTTTACCATATGATTTATATTAAATAGCCAGGGGTCATGTACTGTTAGCTTTACCATTCATGCGCTCTATAAACTCATGTTTTTCTGAACTGTATGCTGAACTTTTCTCTTTGTGCAAGGTGTTGAAAAGCAGGCAATTTACTTGACAACTGCTGTGGCATATTGCAAATGCATTCATTACGCATTCAAAATAACCAAGCTTTGTTGGAGAACCTGTCAGATCCTATGATTTGAAGTGGTCTAAGCTAACTTTTTCATCTGAATGGTGTTATATTCCTCTCATGTGCTCTGCAGTCTATCCAGATTGTGAGAAATGAGTCATGCGCAGCAATCAGTGGCAGGAAACAGACTGATCATGACTTTCAGAGAGCATTAGTGAGCGCAGAAAGGCTTAGCTAATGTTCCTCCACCTAAATTCTCTTCCCTGGGACTTTTGTGTTTTGTATGAATGGAGGGAAGCTAATACGGATTGCCCTGGGCTAATCAGGTGTGGATTTGATGTCATTTTAAATGTTTTTCACATTTCTTCAAACGTAAACATTTAGTGTAATGTGGCACATTGTTTTAAAATTGTACAATGCTCTTCTCTGAGAAAAAAAACTGTTTATATCTATATATTCATGTATACATATATATGCTTTATATATGTATTTTTGACACGTTCATTATATTGAAATTTTTTTTATTTAAAAGGCATTTAAAAAGTAAAAAATTCATAGAAATAGAAATAAAAAAATTGTTATTCATTTAATTCAAAAGTAGCAGTAAATACATTCAATATTTTTTTTTTATAATTGCTCGTTTGAACTTATAATTCACCTAAAAAATAAGGATAATGTGACATTGAAGGCCAGAGTAATGATGCTGAAAATTCAGCTTTACATCACAGGAAAAAAAATATATTTTAAAATATATTAAAAGTAAAAACAGTTATTTTATATATAGCCTTGGTGAGAATAAAATACTTCTAACTTTTTTTTAACCAACCCCAAACTTTTAAATATTAGGCTACATTATTATTATGATTATTATTATTATTATATAAAATAATAAAACATATTTAATTGTGACATGGCAGACCTGAGCAGTGTACACTGATATCTGCTTCATTTAAATACATTTTTGCATTATTTTATGGTTGTAGTTTAATCTATTTCACCATCTGACTCCTAACAGCACATAAAACAGGAGTTGCTGTGGTTTGTTGCTTTAGTCTGTCAATCTGAAGGTTTCTTGTATTGTGGGTGGTACTTGGCCAAAACAATTTGGACCAGATCTTCTGTCATTTAGTGACAAATTTGGCAAGGCGAGAAAGTGCAGCTTATATGACTTTATTTTCACACTTGCTCTGATATATCCTTCTCTAACTGACTCTTTACATGATTATTGTGCATAGATTACAGTATGTTAAGACTGATGGTTGTTGATTGTTTATCCCAAAGATATCACACAACAAACCTGATCTATAGCATCAGACTAAAGCTATAAATTGTTTATGTCAGACCAAAGGTTTCAAGGTCGAAAAAGATTCATCAACTTTCTACGAACTCTTTTCAGCATAATGAGTCATGAAGTATGCCACAGCGCTAAACTGTTCAGCGTCTATCTATAGCCGTGCGTGCTCTGTTCTGTGTGAACGACAGCTGGGGAAAATTAACAAGCACTCTAAAATCAAAAGACCCCATCCATCTTTTCTCCTCAGTCGCGTTTTTTCTCTTCCTCTTTTCCGCTCCTCTGCCATTCTCCGGCTGAGTGACAGATTGAAAAGATGCAGAGATTACTTATTCTTTGTCCCCAAAGTGAACAAAAAACAAAGCAAAGGAGGAGAGGGAAAATGAAAGCAGCGATATTTGGTTTCGGGGAGGAGGGAGGAGAAGGCAGAAGTGTGTGTGATAGAGATAAGCACAGTCGAGACGGAGAGGGTGATGGGGTCTTTTTCAGTATAAAGATACCACCTACTAAAAAAAGAGGGAGAGAGGAAGAAGAAATAAAAAATCAATCACATACACGTGTTACATTTTATTTTAACAAATCACTACACTGGACATGAAAACATCTTTCGATATTGAATGGACCCAGAAATGTTTATAGTTATATAGACATAGGCGGCGTGCACTCACACAGTTTTAATCACTTGTAGGGTGCATATCTGACTTAATTCTCCAAGAGTCATTTTGTAGTTTGTCATGCCCGCTGTCCAACTTCTATCTCAATTAGTTACTAAAAAGGGATAGTTCCCCCAAAAGTTTAAGTTTGGTCAGCACTTAATGACCCTGAAACCTGTATGAATTTGCATTTGGAGCACAAAATATTATGAAGAATGTTGGTGACAGGAGAACATTGGACCCCATTGACTTTCATTGAATGGATTTTTTTTGCAATATCAGACTGGACACATCATAAGGATGGGTAAATGATGACAGAATTGTCTTATTTAGGTGAACTATCCATTTGAATCTATATGTAAATGGTCTCTGTTGTGAATGGCTAAATTAGTTAAAACGTACAGCGTAACTTTTTTGTCAGATTGAGATTCAATTTGTGAACAAAGATGGTTGAGTGACACATTTTTGCAGTTCAATTTTGACAAATGGTAGGGATGAGGCTTTGCATTGTTAGGTGCTCTAGTACTTCAGGATGTTTTACTTCAAAAGAGCAAGGAAAATCCTGATTTACATGATATGCCTCCCTTTAAAAAGTGTTTTTAAATCACTTGAGGGAGGAGAACAAACGATGCTCTGAGTTGAAGGGCGAGTGAAGGACAGCTCTTGAGAAAGATTGCGCTCTTCCTGTCCCACTGAGAGTGCAATCATTTGATCTTTACATCATACATGCTGCGACTTTCCCATCTGAACCTCCATTACATTTTTTTATTCATCCCCCGCTCTAACATATTCACATTTTCACTTGATCCTTGTGCATGGCCCATGACAGAACGCTTGGCACTGTGATATTTGGCACATTGTGTATTCAAAATACCTCAAACATTTGCCCACCTCTACGTGGAGCTGCTCTTTAAGATCTTTGTTTGTGCATATCTTAAATATTGTTGAAAGAGCTGCTATTTGCATTGAGAGGCGCACTGGTGCTGTCCATGGTGCTGATAAACTGGGCCAACCTGGAGCTGTCCTTGGTTCTGAAAATAATGCTGACTCCTCTGTTACCATAAATGCTTGCGTTTACTGCATATTATGCATTGTTGCTGTCTGAAATGGTACAGATCGTGTTGGTCGAAATGATGCTGTGCTGAGAGCATGCGATTAGTTCAAGTCTTACAGTATCGTGGTGTTGATGAGCTGCATTGCTTCTTATTTAACATTGTGCAGTCATGCGGAGCATATCTCGCTGCTGCCTCAATCACTTCATCTCTTAGACATTTAAATTTTTACATCAACACTGAAGCTTAAGTGTGTTAGAAGAGGTCAGTAATGGTCTCTGCTGACTGAGCCTTTCTGATAAATCACTGCTGAGGCAAATGTCATTTTAAAGTGTAATTGCGGAAGCATTCAGAATAAGTCTCTTTAATCAGGTTTGTTTGTGTGAATAGTGCCCAGTATTACAGTATTGATTAGTAGAACATCACTAATCAATAACATGAATTAAGCAAACAATCAATCAATATGGTTAATTGTGTATATGATGTTTTACACAACACAAGTTTTCTGTTTTAATGACAATTCATTCTATCTGATTAATAATTCAAATGATTGAATGAATGATGAAATTAATTATTTATTTATTCAATATAGTAATATTATATTATGCTGTGACAGGCTATGATTTCTCTCATTAGAGTCACTTTATCAATCAGCACATTTTAGTCGCAGTTGGATCTCCCGTGGTCTGACAAATGGGGTTTTAAAAGAGCAAATATTGCTTCAGAAGAGCAGGGAAAATCCTGATTTACACGATATGCCTCCCTGTGCGTGTGTGTGCATGTATGTATCATGCGTGTTTACCACAGTGAGGCGCTGTGTGTTTCAGCCGAACTCCTCCTGCTCCTCCTCGCTTCAACACGCTCTCTCCTCTTTCTCTCTCCTCTCTCTTTTCTCTATCTGATGAGGATCTCTCATCCCTTCTGCTCCATGATCAGCCGTTCTGATCAAGTCACAGTGGACACGCTACATTCCCCTCTTCCTCCGCTCTTCATACTCTCTCTCTCTTTTACTTCATCCAGCGTCTTCTTTCCTTTCTCCCTCTCTTGTTCTGAATCTGGGTCATCCACTAGCATGACGGACAGTCTCCCATTATCACCCTCTCCACTGCTCCCCTAAAGCAAGAGAAGGAAATAAGAGAGGGAAAGCAGGTGAGAGAGGGCTGAGGGAAGAGAGAAACTCACAGAGAGTGCCCTGTTTGTCTGAACGCTCGCTCTGATTGGCTGCTCGTCCCGCTGGTGTCACATTCTGCCCTCTTCACATGTTCACGCATCGGCAGCGTCCTCACACGAGTGTAACAGTCTAATGCACGCTCTCTCACACACACACACATACACACACAGACTCATGAGTGCTGCCGGACACCGCTGGAATAATGGCTTCTTTACACTGGATTCGTTCAGCCTGTCCTCTTCTAAAGCTAACGGACTAAGCATCGTCCTTGTCGGTTCAGATGAGTAAGTGACAGCGCACTCTTCCTCAAAGATGCCTGTTTCTTACATGCTCTTCTGCTTGTGTGTGTGCTTAGAGATGCGTTCTGTAACATCAAACTCTTAGATATGCTTTTACATATAATTTTCTAGTTATTGTTTTTTTTACTCATCCTCAATCCTTTTATTGTTTGACTATCGATTCTGGCTAGCAATCTTAACTCATCTTATATTGTTATCTTTTTATTAACTTTTTTATGCTCCCTCTCATTTTTTTTTTGTCCCTATTATTATTAGTAGTAGTAGTATTAATAAAAATAATTATTGCAGGGTAATAAAAATAAAGAAATGCTAATAATTAGTTATTTTCTGTAATAACCATTAATATATTAATGATATACACACACATTTATTTAATTATAATTTCTATATTTTTATTTCACTGTATTAATATATTAATTATATATACACTAAATACACACACACACACTTGATAATTATAATTATTAGTTTGGTTACACTTTTTTGTTTTAAGTTGTCATCGTTGCTTTTAGACAAATCAGTAATATTATTTAAAAATAATTTAAGATTAGTTGTTTGAAATTGTACACCAAATGTTTGTTCACAGATTTTTTTGATAATAAATAACAAATGCATAATAATAATTTTTAAATTATTTTTAATAAAATGTATACATGTATTTATTTATGTAGATGTGTATATGGCAATAATAAAATATATTTTTATAAAATAAAAAATAATAATACAAATAAAAATATAATAAATAAAAAATAAAATACTTATAATATATATATTAGATCTTTATTATTATTCAGTATACTCATTATATAATAACAGTCTGAGCTATCCTGCAATATCTTTTTTGTTGCTAAGAAACCAAAGTTTTAAATGAACACACAGTATCTTTGGCAATGTGCAAGACATGTTATATTTATTTTGCTGGTGTTGCTATTAGTTTGTCTGGCTGCTGATTTGACACTATGAACAAGCTCTAGTTTGTGTGCTTTTGGTCCGTTGGTAATTCAGCTCAACTATTTTGAGCTTTATGTGTGTCAAGTGCAGCTCTGTGAAGAATTTCCACTGTTAGTGCCACCATTATTTATTTTCAAAGCCGGGGCGTGAAAAATTATGATTCCTCGACACATTGTTCTGTGGCTGGAGTCTGTAGGCGTCAGATCAGAGAGGTTGCGTCTTGTGATCACCAGATGGTCTTATATTTCAGCTAACACATGGACACATCCAATGCATATGTAGCTTTGTACACAAACACTCTCACACACTCACACTTATATATCAAGCTGACATTTCCATGCTCTCAATGTGAAAACTCAGAAGTGATCCTCTATACCCTTCACAACTGAAAAAAGTTGTATAGTTTAAACATTGGAAATAGGATTTTTTCTCTGAAAGGTCTAAGAAAATCTGTAAATAGATTCAAGCTATACAGTCTTTGCCAGTTTGAAATACTTCCAGTCTTTGTTATTGTGCTGTCTGAATGTGTGTGTATCTGTGTTTTTATGTATGACTGATGCATTACATGGCAGATTTCCATGTGTGACATTCTTTATCTGTGCTGTATTTGTTATTCTCAGCATTCAGAGACACTTTGTGCTTGTTTGCATCTGCGTGTGTGTGTGTGCAGCTCATCATAAATGTTTAACGTTAATACAACTAAAATCTTGGGAAAACATTTTCAAAAAGGATAAGACATTACAGAATACGTTCGGCCTGTTGGTATCAGCCAAGATGTATACCCACAATGCACTGCTGCCATGCAGATACGCTCACAAAATGTGTCATTTAAAGTTTGCTGATTTAATTCGTAATTGTTGTATGTGATGATAATAGCGTCTGGCAGCTGTAGATAATTACATGCTGTTTTTATGCTGCAATTTTTCCAAAATGCAATTCCCATTTGCTCTGGCATGAAATGCAAACTGGCTGTCTGCTGAAAAACCTTTTACCCTTAATAGTCTCATGGCTATTTATCGGTGTTGTGTAAGACAGTCTAGAGCTAGAACATAAACATATGTGCTTACTGATATGCATGCAGCGTGTGCTCAGACATACAACCTTATACAGTATATTTAGATTATATCAGCTGTGGGTATGTAGAAATGTTTAGACATTGCACCCACACACACTCAGCTGATCAGTCATGTGTATGCTCTGCAACTTTTCAATCAGTGCCAAGGCCGTGTTTTCTAACTTATCGTTGCTTATGTGCTGCTTTTTCCTTAATACTGCAAAGTTGCTCTGACACAATCTGTATGGTTAGAAGTGCTATACAAATGAACGTGACTTGACTTTCTGGTAAGATTTCGCGAACGATTCACTGTTGTCCACAGAAAAGCCTAAGTCTTGCCATGTGTAGCCCTTATTATTCATCACTGTTTTGGATCTAGACGTCTGGGCTGACTGGGAGTCTTCGTGGTCTCACAGTGTTGTCTGGTGAGGTGTGAGTGTGTGCATCTCTGAGTTTGTTATCAGCCCCCGAGAGCTTGCCAAGGAAGGAAAACAGCCATGAAAGTGTGTTAGATTTTAGATACGCCGTATCTCCCTCTTTCTATGTCCCCGTCTCTTTCTCTCGCACAGAAATATTCCTTTTTAAAAAATGTTTTGTTCAACTATGGACTATTTTAGAAAGTAAATGTAGTTGTTTTTTTTTTTGAAAAAACATGAAGAGAAAAGATCATTTCAATCACAGTGTGATATATAACATTTGCTATTTTATTTTATGTTTAATAAAAATGACATGTTGGTCCTGCTAATACTTTGTGTATCCTAAAAACACACCTTGTATTCTTTGAGAAAGTTATGGCTTGATTTAAAAGACTACAAAATCGAAACCAAAAAAAACATTCACAAGTGATAATTATCTTGATTTTCACACATCACATCTTTCTAAGGCTTGGTCTTCACATTTCTGTCATTTTCGAGAACAAGCACATTTTTTTATAAGACTTTACAACATTTTTATAATGCTAAATTTGTTGATGATGGTAGAAATTACGCAAAAACTGAGGCAATGTTATTAATAATTCATGCAAATAATTTCCGTTATAAAAAACTAATTATGCAAGTTTTTGTTTTAGATGTTGTAATATCTATTATTTGTGTATTTTTCTTTTTCATTATTTGATTATTTCTTAATGATTTTAATATAGGGTTATGTTTAAAATAATATATATATTTTAAAATTACAAGGTTCGGCAATAAAAAGCATTTGAAAAGTGGCAAAAATGAATGTTCAAAAAAGATTTTTCCCAAAAAATCTATATTTTTGTCTATATAGAGCGAGTGAGAGAGAGTGGGAGAAACAGTAGCCTGAAGTGCATGCTATATGCTGGAGACACTATCTGTTTAATGCCTTAGTTGAAGAAATTCTCAGTGTAACTTTAAACCCAGTTTCGCTAGGAGATATACAGTACAATATAGCGACACTCTCTCTCAAAGTTCAGTGCTGTGTGTTTGTGAGTGGTAATTAAATGGCAGTTAGTTTGGACTCACACTGTTTCAGCCCTGCACTAATTAAAGAATCATCTGTTAATTCTGCTGAAAGACGGCAGACCCCAGTGCTCAAAGAGCACACTGGCAGGATGCACATAAATTACAGAAATTAACTCTTGCCACCTCCAGGGTGTTTCACTTGATGTATATCGCTTGATGAATATTCAAACAGAAAAATATTTCTTGCTGAAAATCATGAGATTCGGTATCTAACGACTCTTAGAAACTCTCTGCGTGAATGTTAGTTCCCTAAAGCAACGTTCTCTTGTGCAACTGAGAGAAAAAAAAGAGTGATTCTCAACAAAGCCGGTTTGCCTTCACAACACAAATACACACACACGACTTTATTCAAGTACAACCTTTGAAAACCATTGCTCCCGTTGCATTGAATCCAATTAAAAATAAACACTTACCGTAATATTTAGTTTCTCAAAGCATAAGTGCCAAACCGTCTCTTTCTCTTTTGTCTTTTATACAGAGACACAAACTTTCTCTCACACACACAAAAGTCTTATTAGACAGTAACAAACAGCAACATACTTACATCAACATCTGGACTACACATGAATTCTTTAGGTGTGTTTTTTTAATAGATTTTAATCGTCATCATAGCTATATTTTGTATGTTTTTGGTGTATTTGTGAAACATCAATACAATAAGTCAGATATGCTCAAAAGGGCTGCATTTATTTAATAAAAAAAAAGTATGGAAAAACATTTCTGAAATTGTGAAATATTACAGTTTAACTTAACTGATTATTCAAATACTGTATTTTGAAATAAATGCTGGTAAGCATACTCTTCTTTTAAAGAAAAAAACATAATGATTCGAAATTGAAGTTACCTTTTTGTCCCGATGGTTTATGTATTATTATATTATTAGAGCATTAATGTACACTCACATTTAAACTTGATCTTGCTAAAAGTGAGCAGATGTTGAACTGTGTTACAGGAGTAAGCTGTCGGAAAAGTTCCTGAATCCTGACTAATTACCTGACGGGCAATTAAAGCATGGTTCCTCAGTGCAGAGGTCCTGACATCGGCCAATTAAAACACAGCACTGGGGAGCTGGAGGTCTAAACCTCAGGACAGGAGCTGTCTGTGCACTCATGCTTAAAAGAGCTGTTCCTGGCCCAAAATTGTAATTTAGCCACATAAAATGCCCTTAATACATGCCATCCTCGGTTTTATGTCAGTCCAAGAGCAGATAAAACAAAAAAAAATCATTAACCAATTTACTGAGACCTCTTTAGCTGCTAAGAGGTTCGCTAACAACCTGCTTTTTATTCAATGTTTTTCTAATTACAAACCTCTTTTCAATAAAAAATTCACATTTGTGAGCTGTCAAGTGTGGGCAAAAAAGGAGAATGTCTATGGTTTTCAAGGTCATGATGATATAAGAGTTACAGGAAGTGTGAGTAGCACTTTGCTGTATGCATGCATGCGTTGGCCATTTAGCTAAAGCAGCTCTCAGACTTCATCGCATTTTATTTATTTCGTTTTGGGTTTAGTGTATGCTTGTGTAAGTATGTTTGCTTACCTTCACGCTGAGCCGTGTTTCCAGCAGAATAAAGGGAGTTCAGTGGGTGACGGGTGAGTTCAGAAATGATTGCTTTAAGCAGAGGAGGGAAAAAATCTGCCACTGTTGGTGACATCCAAATACTGCTTCAACCTCCTACGCTCTAGACGCTCATCAATAAAGATGGCCTGCCTAAAACAGAAGCTTTGCGTTTTTAAAAGAAGATAAAAAAAAAAAAAAGATTGTTTTTGTGATGGAACAGTTAGTAAGCTGACAGGTAAATCAGGGCAGCAGTCTGTCTGAGGCTCGTTAATTATGGACGTCAGTTCCTAAGTGGAGCTGCAGCCTGAAGAAAATGAGAGAAACAATCGTTCTTTGATCAGCTTTTGTTATGTTGTGCTGGAAGATCAGAGTGTATGAGCCTGTACTTGTCTTGTGTTAATACTGGCTCGGTGCTGTAGGTATCAAGGGAATCGTTTGTTTCTTGGAAATAATTCCCTGAAGGGAATAAATCTTAAATGTGTGTTCTGAGTTCAAAGACTTGACTGTGAAGATTTACATAGGATCATGACCATGATGCCTAGACATCCACTTTAGAAGACTAGTTCACCCATTCTGTCGTTATTTACTCCCCTTTATGCTTATTTTAAGTCAGGATTGCTAAAAAGCAAAGGGTAACAATGCCTTTTAAGGTGTCCTTGTTGAACATGTTACATATACTTACTATTTTAATAACTATAAATGGTGCATAATTACATGCAAGAAACCCTATGACAAACCCCAATCCTAACCCTATATATTAAGTACATATAGGCCCAGTTTCACAAACGGGGCTTAGCTTAAGCCAGGACTAGGCATTAGTTAAATTAAGATATTTAAGCAAC
>JAUMHQ010000048.1:5568055-5588620 GCA_032361165.1 Enteromius paludinosus
GTGTACACACACTCCCAACACACATTTCAGTCCAAACAGCTTCTAAAAGTGCATGTAGCACCGGATGAGCCCTTTAAGGGGGGAAAATTAAAAGTGTAAAAATTTGAATTGATTCTAAATTTTACATCCACTTTAACACAAATGTTTAGTATGAAAAAATAAATAAAATTAGAATCAAATATTGAACTTTTATAAAAACACACAATGTACACAACAAAATACAAAATTACTTTTATTAATATTACATAAGGTAAGAAAATGTCAGTTTTGTAAATTACATAGTTTAATTAATTGATATACTGTTTGGCAGGGAAACCCAAACATTTATTTATTTATTTATTTATTTATTTATTTGACAGCCGAATTTCTATGACATGTTATTCTTATACTTTCCTTGAAGTACCTCTGAAATTTTTTATATATTAAATATTTAATATCTGAATAGTGATATTTCAGTCATTTGCACATTCATGGTTCTGATGTTGGTCAGTGGTAAATAAATAACATGACATAAAATATATAATCTTTTTAATACGTTTGTTAATTTGTTTGTTTTTATTTTTGATTGAAAATAATCCTTCACAATTTAGGGCTGAAGGATTGTTTATTTATTTTTATGTGGTTATTCTCATTGATTATTTAGTTTTGTTTATGATTTGCATTTAGTATTGTTTTTAGCAGTCTGCCCAGAATCCACTGCTGAGTGCGACAGGTTGAGAACTACTAAAGTAGCGAAGGTAATAATTAAAGTCTGTTGATGGCAGTATTTCACTGTGGCAGTGCATGCTGGGTGACTCCTCATGCCGCTGTAGCTTTCATCACCTACCGGTAGTGGACTATTAGGGTAGATGGATATTTCCTGGCTGGGTCTACAAATCCTGCCAGGTTGCGAGAGCAGGTGTTGTCATACAGCTGTATCTGTAAGGTTGATACCTGTACTTTGTATAACAGTTGGTGGAGCGTTAGGCATGTTGCCATGTGGGTTGTGGGTGTTGTGGGTGAGGGGCAAGACACGTCATCTCACCAAACCACTGCCAGATGGCTCCTCTTCCTCTTCTTCCTCGCCTGTAACCACGGAAACCTACCCACCAGCCCATCTGTGAGGCTGCTCCACCCGTTCCTCCTTCCGTGCACCACTCCCTATGGGCGACCACAAGGGACTGACAGAGACTCAGAGGGACTGAGAATGAGATTTAAACTAGCCTTCGGGGGATTCAGGCTCTGTTAAAGCTTTACAAGTACTACGAATTTATTGATCCCAAAAAGATTTTTTTAATGTGTGCTGGTTAACTTTAACAACAAAAAATGAATTTTTTTTCTCCATTGACAGCATTTTATTCATATTGAATTATTTTATTTTATTTTTATGATTTTATATTTCATTGTATTTTATTGATAACAAATTTGATTTAATTATCTGTCTCTCTCTCTCTCTCTCTCTCTCTCTCTCTATATATATATATATATGTAAATGGGTTTTTTTAACCAGTACCCAATAAACAATTACAAATTGTTGTCCTTTACTGAGCGTCCTAAAGCCAATATGGCAAATTTTGCCTTATCAATACATTTTACTCACCGTAACAAAAATGGAAAACCTTCCCCGACAACTTTAAGAAGAAGGATTTCTCATGCTCTGTCGGTGTAAGAATGTCCTCGGTTTGACTTCGGTGTCTTCCTATGAGGCGTCTATGTATAGCACTTGGGAGTCTCTCAGTCAATACAACAGAATCAATGGTGGAAACATTCTCTATCCAGAAACAAATGAGCAAACACATGCAGTAAAACACAATGCCCTCACCCTGGATAAAAAAAACCCAACAACATCAGCCAAATACAGCAATGACTCATCGCTTCCTTTGTAAATGTGCACGTGACCTGCTGAAAAATGATGACACGGACAATTTCTAAAACTGCCATTTTAGCACTCAGTGGTGTTTTTTTTTAAAGTCCTCCAACTTCTCATTTGGTTACTTTTGCTTTTAAATAAGTGGTTTATTTATATCAGGAACAGCTGGAGTGTCGTGGTCATAGTTAAATCAACTTTTATTTCTATATTGTTTTATACTATACGGATCGTCAAAGCAGCTTCATAGAAATAAATAAACTGAAGCAAGCAATAATGGAAACCCATCTGTGGAGATGTTAAGGCATTGTTATTTTGTGAGTTCAGTGTTGGAGTCACCTAATCTTAAAGGGACAGCTCGCAAAAAAAGTAATATTGAAGATGAGTAAACGAAAACAGAATTTTCATTTTTGGATGAATTGTTCACAAGGCCTCTTCATGGAGTTGTCTATGTATAGCATGGTGAATAAATGTTTATTTTAATTCCTTCTCTTTGCTAATATTAGTTTTTTTCCTAGAATGTATTACTCACCATGCATTGCTTGTGTTTAATTAAGATGTTCTTTTGTGCAATCTGATATCAGATGTTATCTTAGGTCACAAGCGTTCTGCACCCCCACTTTATGCAATATTTGCATCAGCCTTGCCTTATTTTTAACTCCACCAGCTTTTCCTTTTCATCTAGTACGTTCACTCTGCCTATGCTTTTTCTGAGTTCACCTTACGTCAGTCTGATTCAAGCTTTTTCTCTTGTGCTTGTTTTTAAAGTTTGCAGCAGAGCTGTTCGTTAACGTTAAGTAAAACTAAACTATTCAAAGTCTCTTTTGGCAAGCAGAATAAAGTTGGAACAAAATAAAATATACATATTAGATGAGAACTCAAGAAAGTTTGTCTATACTTTAGTATATTTAATGTGTTTACTGTGGAGAAATAGACTTTATTTAATTGTGATGAAGTTAAGATTTCTCCTTCAGAGGTCAGCCGGAAAAACTGCAGGGTGATTTATCATGCAAATTTATAGGAAATTTATTCTGCTCTAATTAGATACTGTCTTACATATTTATGTTTACATGATATTATCAGTGAGGAAATGCAGGAAAGAGATTGTGTGTGTGTTAAACAGAGAAAGAGTGTTAGATGATGGTTTATATGCATACTATAATCGCTAATTTGTATAGATTCATAGGACTAATTTAATTTAATATCACTGTCAAAGGCTTAATCAGGTTTTATCCTCAAGTTATACATCATTATGACATCATCATCATTATAAAGCTTCAGCCTCCCGTAGCAGGCTTAACATCTGCCGCCTCACATCCAATAAAGGAAAAGACTAATCATCAACTCTGATTCATTCGTTTCAGTTGTTTTAAATTAAATCCATCACTTAATGAATGAAACAGCGATGCGTGCCTAAATGGTATTGCAAATTCTCAAGGATTTTTAGAGGAATTAGAAAGGCCTGAAATATAAATGTGATGCTCTTTTGTGTGCGTCAGTGAAGTGGGCAGCGTGGAGCGAGAGAACTTAAAAGTGGGTCGATTCTTCTGCCTGCTTCTTCGCTGTGAGGTAAAGAGATGAGTGAAGAAGCACGCGTAGCGCTCCAACACATCTGACCTGGCTGACCCTGTTATTTCAGAGAGGAGCAGAGAGAAAAAGAGACAAATGTTGCTGCTGGTAACAATCCCATCCAAAATAAACCTGCTTTAATGCTGGACCTTCCTGCTCTTTGCTTGCATTATATAACAGCGAAATAACTGGAGATGCAGAACCTCATGTGACTCAACTTTTCATGAAACACTCGCTCAAGTCTCTCTCCTTCCTGCTTATTTTCATGATATTTAAGAAATTCCCCTTTTCAGTGGTTTATGTGGATCACTGGTATTTTATGCAGTGTTCAAGCTAATTAAGTTTCATGTAGACAGCGATTAACTAAATTTAGATCATGTAGGTGGGAACAGGTTGATGTCTGTCTGTGCGACCGAATGCAATCATTTCCTGATGGTTTTCCTGTTTCATTGGCAGGCCTGAATCCATGAGTATTTTATTTCCTCTTTAATAGGCATGCTGAAAAAGCGAGCTAACAGCTAATTAAACTAACATTGCTAATAAGCCTACATTGTAAAATGATAACAGTAATTCAGTTTTTGTTATTTTATTAAACTATAAATACATGCACAGTGCTTTTTCTTAATTGTTAAATTAAATAAAATTAAATTAAGCACCATTATTAATTATATTTTAAACATTATGCATTTTTTTCAAAGGTCATTGAGTTATTTTATTAGGCTTTGAAGAAAATTGCATAATTTTTTGCTCAATATGCCCTCTTCCTACACATTTAGACACAGCTTTAGACGCATATAGACATGGAAATGCTGACATTAATGCTAGAGAAACTAGTGAGAATGCATAAAGAATTACTCTGAATATGAATATGACGATCAAAAGTTTACTTCGTTCAGAAACACTGAATGAAAACATAAATCATCAACAGCAGTTCACACTCATTTTGAAAGCAGAAATGTATAAAGTAACTGGAAATATTATGTCAGTACGTTACTCAATATTAGCTTCTAGTTTATTGAATTGTATAAAATATCACAAGATCGCGAGTTGTCGTGGCAATGTTGATCCAAGCTGAGCATATCTCTCCGACTGTGATCATGCAGCAAGTAATACCATCCTTTTTAATTATATTTCATTTCTAATATCTCACATCTGATTTGATTTTACGTTCCCGTACATCTGTGATCGACTGTCATCTGAAACCGTTTGGCAGTAAGTGTTCTGCTAGACTGAAGGTCTGTGGAGCAAAACTGCGAGCAGATGATGTGTTTCTCTCTCAGCTCCTTTAATGATGTCTCTGATGGTTTTCAGAAGCATTTTAAAGATGAATCCCGCACAGACTTGCACGCGCACGCTTATGTGTGTTAAAATATTTGTTCTTAAGTTTAAAAACCGCCTCTGTCTCATCAAACATTGACATTGTTAGCAGTCTAGTTATTGTAATTACTCGTGGGATGAGTCTCCGCAGCGACTGAGAAAAGAGAGACGGGGGATGGCGATCTTGTGTTTAGTTTAATTAAAAAGCCTGCTATTAACACCAAGGGGAAACAAACAAGCTGGTAATCCACCACCAACCAGTGTTTGTATAACGGTATTGGGAACATTAAGGGCCAAACCAGATTGATTCGCAATCTCACCGTTTGAGTCTAATCAAATTTTCCAGGGCAGGGATAAATAATGAAGACTTCTCAAACATCTGATGTTGAAGCCGGGAAGATAGGACACCGCGTCCAACAGATAGAGAGGCGGCCGTGCCCTGCTACTATTGTTTGCTTTTCTCAGTCCGTGTATGTCTGTGAATGTGTTTCTGATTGTGTGACTCATCCATAATGGACTTGTTAGAGAAAGAGTTGTTTCTCAGTCAGTTTGATGGCCCCTAGGCGGTAATAGCAATTATACAACAACGAGGAAAGGTCTCTTTGCTCTGTCTGCAACAGCCACAGAAAGAGAGTGAAGAGAGAAGTGATTGAACAGTTGCAGTTTTGTTTAATCTGACCGATGGCACCTCCTCCCACTGGATGGATTTTCACATATCTCCTGGAGTTAACTGATTTTTGTGCTCTTTGTGTGTGTGCGTGTTTCTCTCTACTGTATATCCACCAAACGAATTCACCCTGAACAAGTCATTACATTTGATAGGGCTCCATTTAGAATGTGCCTTTGGCTTTTTAAAATAATTGCAATGTTTTGAATGTGAAATGTGCAGCGTTTACTATACCTAAGGAATTAATTAGTTTCATTCAGTTAGTTGTTACCGTACTGTCTGGATGCAATGGCTAAATCAAAAAGGGAATCGTTTTTCCGTTTTTGTCAAATAAGAATTATTTGGTTGGGCTTTACGAAGCCCTGGGGGTTAGATTTTAAATGAAACTAACGTTTAATTAATATAAATAAATAATTGAAGATAAAACACACACACACACACACACACACAAAATAAATATTTTATTGCATCTCATGTGATTATTAGCCAACTGTGAACAAATGTGTTGTTTAATTATTTGAACATTTGCTCTCATGCTAGGTCAAGGGGCTTCGGCTGACAAACACAGTACGTTTGGGAGTTATTAGGGTATATGGTTAGTTTTGAATGGCTCAATGGAGAAATATGTTTTTGGCCTACAAAGTGTGTAGTGACTGCCTAAAAGGGTTATGCTAACCAGTCACAACTTGGAAGACAATAGTGGCACAGAAATGACATATTCCACCCTTAAAAAGGTCCTTGGTGGAAAGCCAGGGTTGTTGTCGAGCAGCCAAACACTAGAGGCCATTGTAAAACAGGCTGTTGCTGTTTTAGTGTGTGCACTAGAACACTGATGATAAACAACAGCCTCCGATGTTTAGTGCTGGCTTTGTGTGTCTGCTGCATAATGAGCATTATGCAGGGTTCTGTGCACATGTGTAAGTGTGTAAAAGTGTGTCTTTGTATAACTGTGATTTGATCAATTTTTACTAAATTAAATGGTAAAAGCAACAGACAGCAGAGGTGTCTCTTATAGTCTGTGCTGAATCCATAAACTCAGCTTGTGATGTTATTTTACTACTGGCTTCCTTTCTTTCTGAAAAATTCAGGATATACCTCAAATATATGTATTTTCAAGAATATATATATATATATATATATAGAATTAGCATATAAATTTCATTTAGGTGAGTATATATTCTGGAAAATAACAAGGTTTTCCATGGTTTGCTATTCTTTTGATGACAGCCATTACTTTAGTGTCACATGATCTTTTGAGAAATCATTATTTGCTTTTTGCTGCTTGAAAAACAAAACAAAATACTTAGTATTATCAATGCGGAAAAGCTGTGGAAAGAAACCATAATGCATTTTCAAGCATTCTTTGATGAATAGAACATTCGAAAGAACTTTTTTGAAATAAAGGTCTTTTGTAACATTCTGAATGTCTTTTCTGTCAATGTTTGATCAATTTAACGCATCCTTGCTGAGTGAAAGTCATCCTAATGAGCCTAATCTTTATATATACATACATATTCAATTTTGCCAGTCCAGGGGTGTCAGAGCTGCCACTGGTCTTCCTTCAAAACAAATTGGTGCATGACGCTCCTGGCTGTTTCTTTCCTGTCTTTCCTTTGCCTCCCCATCATTCATAACCTCCTCCTCTCTCTCCTCTCCATATGCTCCTGATGGGCTCCCAGGCGAGCAGAAGGCAGTCAGTCTCCCTAATGGCAGCATGTGTGTGTTTCGCTGTGGTGAAAGGAACGGCCAGGGGGAAGATGAGAGGGGAGGCATTAGAAGATGTATGTTTAAGGGTGCTAAAATGAAATAACAGTTTGTGTTTCAATACAAAGTATGTATGTAGCCTTTGATGTCATTGCTGGTTCTTTACTGTCAAGTGTCTTAGAAGCTCTTCTCTGATTAGTCAACTATTTCGGAGGCGTATTCTAATTGGGTGCAGCTGCAGTCGCACAGTTCCACGTAATCCATACACTCTCAGAAATGACGGTACAAAAGCTGTCACTGGGGCAGTACTTTTTCAAAAGGGACATGTTTGTATCTAAAGGATCCATATTGGCACCCTAAAGTTACATATTAGTACTTAAAGTGTACATATTTGAGCCTAATAGGTACAAAAGTTTACCTTTCGGAAAGGTCCCACCCCAGTGACAGTGGCTTTTGTACTTTTATTTCTGAGAGTGTAGTTACATCATCTTGACATGCTACAGTATTGTTGCTACGATGCAGATGGAATTTAAAATTGCTTCTCTTATTATTATTTTTTTTTAGCTGTAAACTAGATGAAGCTGAAGTCATTCTAATCTGTGGAAGATAAAAAAAGGTCTCTAGAAAAATTATGCAGCAATTCAAGGCTATGCTGTGAAGTTATCAGAAGATTCACAAAGACGCTTATTGTATTCAGCACAAGTATTGCCTTCGCACACAGTAGTCCTTCATAACAGTGGGATAAAGATGGCTTTAGTGTTTAGTTTGTTAGCTCTCATTTTCTCTCCCTCACTCCCTCTTGCACGCTAAACATCATTGTTCTCTTGTACTTTTTGAAAAGGTCTTGCTAACAAGTTCTCAGGCTGTTATTTTGCATTGATTTTGCCTGTCAGAGTAATTCTAGCTTGGCTTCTGTGATGGATGGAGGCAAACAACCCATCTCCACTTCCGGCGTTGTGCGCTCGCTCTCTCTTTTCTGTGCCTGCGGCAGTTACCTGCTTTTAGCACATCAGATGGCTCGACTCTCTTTGCTGATGATATCTGCTTCCATGCACAGGTCAAATCAATGCCCTTTGTTTCCTTAAACTCAAGATGGTTATTTTGTTCCTGCATTTTGTCTTTATTAGGAGAATGAGTAGCTGAGGGTATGTGATCTGAGGTGAGAGAATGAGACGGCAGGGTGCAGTTTTCTTGGAATCAATGCAGCAAACCTTTTGGCTTTATTGCATTAATCTGGCCCATTGTGGACTCAAATTCAGCAGAAGTGGTCCCCTTTGACTCTGCACTGCCTTACTTTAATTTAATATAGCTCTGAGCAGAACTACATGTGATCATACGCATTCAAATGTAAATTTACTGTCGTTTTTGCATAGTAATCATGCATCGTGTCTAGATTTTTTTTATGCATTACGTAAATGTACGAAATCTGTATCCATAAATGAAACCAAGATTCTTACCGTAGTTAGAGGGTTACAACTGCTATTGTCTGTTACACCTGACAGTAGCCAATAAAGCAATGAGGTTTCTGTACAAAGGTAAGTCAAAGAATTATATTTACTTAATTATTCAGTCGACCAATATTGCGATCGCAATATCGCATAGAGCACCTGTAACACAGAGACACGTGGTTTTGTGGTTAAATATTGTCAAATACTATTGAAAGTGGTAGTGTGCTCAGTGTGTGTGTGTGTGTGTGTGTGTGTAGTCATGTAAATTACATGAATTTACACACTTCTGGTCAAACACACCGGCAAGTGCTGCAGTCTTATTGGCTGACGTAGATGAAAATTACCCCTGTAGGTATTAAAATCGGGTACCAAACGATGAGCCGTTTTTCGATACTCTGTTGTGTCAAGGCAATTCGGTAGGTAACGTTACCTAAAAAGTATCGGCCTCAATACCCAGCCCTACCTAAACTTAACAACTACCTTACTAACTATTAATAAGCAGTAAATTAAAAATATATTGAGGGAAAAGTCATAGTTAATAGTGAAGAAGTGTTACTTGTAAAGTTTTACCAAGATTTTTTGTTTTTATTTTCATTTGTATTTAACATTGATACTAAATGTTTCTTCAGTAGCAAATTAGCATATTAAAATTAATATCTGATGGATCATGTGACACTACAAAAGACTGGAGAATTCAGCTTAATTATATAACGGTAATAAATGTAATTTTAAAGTGTAATAAAATTTGTATTCAGATTTCACAGTCTACTATAAAAATAATAATAGCTAAGACCATCAAATTACCATAGGCCGAGTTTTACAAGTGCAGTACATCCCCAATATGTAGTTGTTTTCTGAACAAAACAACTTTAACACAGCGATATCACTCAATTATTCAGCCTGTTTAAGTCAATTGAACATGTCCTACTTGCTTCCTTTCAAAGCTCTTGCTAAATCTAACACAGTTTAGTCACATTGTCAGGGTGTATTAGCTGTTCAAACTCCCTAGAGCAAGTATCATGGTAAGTCGTATCAGTTCCGTCTGTCCTTCAACAGGCTGCTCGCTGAAAGATAATGCCTCTTCTCAGGAGAGTATGAGTGCAATTAAAGTATTCAAGGCTAACAATATTAACCACAAGGTCATTCAATTTAGCCGTTCCTCAGGAGCACCACTGCAGCCTGTTTCTCAGAACAGCCCTGATGTTTGTTTAAAGCACTGCTTAATAAAACACCCGCTGCTTTCAGATTCAATGCTTTAAATAATATGTGAATAATTCTTTGGATGGTAATGGGGTTTTTAGCCCCAAGCTTCCTGGAAGGGGGTGAAGGGGCAACAGGGAGACCGTGGTGACAGTCGAGTGAAATGAGTGATTCAAATTCCACTGAGCTGGAAGTACATGACAGGTTGTTCCTCACAGAGAGAATGACTTTGGGTCTTCATTCTGTTTTCTCAAGTTTAAAACGCCACATATTCAGAGTAGAGTAGAATAGATAATATAATATTCTTATGGCTCGATCTAAAACATTCTTCACAATTAAACAAACATTTCTGAAAGACCATGTGATACTGCAAATTCAGCACTGCTAAAAGTACTTTATGTATAATGCATTATAACAGTAGTTTTAATGAATAACTTATAATTAGCTTGTAATGCACCTTACAATGCATTGTTCAATTGCATGAATAATTGTAACCACAATTAATACATTATAAGACTTGTCGATTCATTGTTACACTACTTATAATTATTTACAAGATATAATGTCTTAACACACACATTATGAATAATTGTAATGCATTATACCTTTAAGAAAAGTGCTACCAAAAGTTATACATAAAAATGACATCGGAGTAGAAAACAGTTGTTTATTGTTGTGATCAAATTTCACAATATAGCTGTTTCACTGTATTTTTAATCACATAAACGCAGCTGTATTGAGCATAAGAGACTTCTTTCAAAAACATTAACAATTCTTACTGGCCCCAAACCTTTGGACAGTAATGCATGTTTGCTATAGTTTGTCATAGAGCCAGTACTGCTAGTTTACTATACATTAACTACAAGTTTGTTGTAAATGCTGTGAATTGTTCTAACAAGGCGCTATGGAATGGATTGGAAGTGAATGTGGCATGATGAAGTAGAAGCAAGTCAGTGGAGGTATAACATTGTTTTGTTATGCTCAGCGTGTTCCAGTAATCAGGCCTCAGGTTTAAATGCAGTATTCCTTCACCAGGGGCTAGATTTTAGTCCACTAAAACATTCAGGTACCTCATAAACATTTTATAAATAGAATTACTCTACACAAACAATCAGGACCAATACGTTCTTCTCTGACCTCACTACCTGCTGAAAACTGCTAACACACACATGCCTCGCAACATTAGTAGATGCATTTATTGATGTGCTAGTCATAAGAGGTTGGAAGGTTTGTACTGTATCTCTTAACATGTGAAGTGAGGAGCAGTATCTAGAAGGAGGAATGGGTGTTAAATTGAAAGTTTAATGTAGTGATTGTGTGGGTGTTTGTATTTGTTTGTTCAGGGGCTTTAAGGAAGCCGACAGTGAGACTCATAAATTCTTATGACAGAGGGTGCTCGGGAGGGTTTTTGGTTGGAAGCCCTTTCTTATTGAGGATGTTTTTCGAAAGCTTCTGTTCACACAATAAAACGGCACCAGCGATGTGAGAAGCGCCTTTCTATATTTCCTGAACAGCAGTCAGAGAATTCACTCCTCGTGTAGGATTTCATTTTTTCTATTATTGACTGAACAGTGTTCCTATTCCTTTTGCATAATACAAAAGAGAGAAATGATTTGGGAATCAATTCTTGCCAACGGCACCAAAGGCAATTATCATGCGTGTATATGAGAGAGAGATAAAGGGAATGAAAGAGAGAATGGAAGATAGAGAGAATGAGGAGCTTAACTGTGGTCGATGTTTTTTTTGGTTTTTTTTCAGCCAGTGTTGGGGCCTGCTTTCCGAAGCAAGGTAACCACACCCAGCTACTCCCATATATCATGTTGGCTTGCCTCTGGCCAATCAGAGCCTCTGACTGCTTTGTGATTTTGTTCCACTGATTTTGTCAGTTGTATGTCAATGTCTTGTCTGTGCATACTGCCTGACCCGGTGTTGTCTACGTGCCATGTGCATTAGCCACCTGTCTTTATGAGCGAGAGAGAGGGGAAGTGAAGCTACATGTGCATTAGATTGTGCCTCTTGTCCCCGGAGGCAGTTTGGGAATGCGTAAACATATTTGTGCGACTCTGTCAGAGGCGTCATGCACTTTTAAACTGAGGGGGCTGTAACAGTAAACCAAAGTGTCAAGGCTTGACTGGTTAGAGTGGTTCAGTTTGCCCCTGCTGGTACATTCTGTAACTGCAATTTGTTCATTATCTGTGGAATAAAATGTAGGTTGCACATGTTTACCATATTATAGAATCATCTTTTTTTTAAAACCTATATCATTTTCCTCACCTGTATGTTTTCTTAAAGGGATAGTTCACCTTAAATAGCTGGTCCCCATTGGTTTCTATAATATGGAAAAACACTATGCAAGCCAATAGGGACCAGCAACTGAAGGTGAATTATTCCTTTAACTCTTCTTAACTTAAGGATTAAATGAAATGTCTGTCATCATTTACTCATGTCCTTGCAAACATGTTTATTTTTTGAAACACTAATAAAGATGTATTTTTTTTTATATCCACTCATCAATAACATTCACAAATTCAGTGGAAGGACATTTTTTTTCCTGCCTTGAAAGTTCATGCAACGGAAATATAAGTATTACAAAAAATCTAATTAATGCACATGAATCAAGTGTGTGATGCAAGTTTGAATGTTTAATCCAAGTCTTTTGAAGGGACATGAATGCGATTAATTTCACATATAAGCATTAACGCACATACATAGAGCACATCAAATATGGTAAACGCGGAAGCTCAAATGTGATTATTTGACACGTTATAAGAAGTTCTGCATCTGAAATTGCAAGCTCTTGATTAGGTAATTATTTTGAATGAGAAATTTCCACTTCGGGACTACTAAAAAGTATGTTTTATGTAGTAAAATGTCTGTACCGTGACTATTATATTGCCATGCTGTCATGTGATTTACCAGTGTCAGTTGCACGCCATTCAGAAATCCTCTTCTGTGGGAAAAAGCACTTACTGTATCTTGTCTAGCACATAAAGATTAGGCCTGAACTGCCACTGGTGCCCCCTCAAAAAAATGGTACATGATGCACCTGACCTCTTTTTTGCATTTGCATGTGGAGGAGCATGCTCGTAGGGTGCGTGATCCAGTATGTACTGTACAGTATGCTCAGAAAGTAAGAAACGCCACATCAGAGATGACAAAGGCAAATCGACAGGCAAAGCAAAATCTCCTACAGAGAAATTTTGTTTTCATTCTTTATTCTGATCTATAGCTCAGTTCTTTTACTTTTCCTCAGTTCCCTCTTTTCGACTAAACCTGCGATCAATAACTTTTCAGGGAGCAGCCACTCACTCCTGTGCTCCTTTTTATTATAATAAGTCTAACATCTCATCCCATTTTTCTCTCTTCCTCCCCTTCACCCCATTCTCCTCCACCATCTGTCTGTGAATGCGTTTGTGCTGTTGCATGTATGCTTGTGGTCGTGCATGACCGAATGTATGCTTGTGCCACGCTCTTCACGTTCCTCAACCCCTCTTCGCCCTCTTTCATCTCTCTCTTAAACCAGACCCGGAGCGTGGCGGAGGTCACATGATCTCCACTGATGACCTGGAGTACCCGCGTGAATATCGCACGCTGGGAAACAGCGCGCGCCGCTTCTCCAACGTGGGGCTGGTCCATACCTCTGAGCACCGGCACACGGTCATCGCCGCCCAGAGCCTGGAGGCCCTCACTAACCTGCACAAGGCTGATATGGAGCGCAAGCGGGATGCCTTTATGGACCACCTGAAGAACAAGTACCCTCCCCAGCACTCCCTGCCACCCTCTCCATCCCCTTCACACGGCAGCATGAGGGGCACTACAGAGAGAAGCGCACGTGAACAGGTATGTACGAGGTTTACCTTGTTTGATGTTGCTCGATCAATGTTATGGTTGGCATGGAACAGCACTCAGATTTATCAATCATGTTTCAGGGTAACCTTTGGGGCGAGGACATGGCTAGGGTTAATGGTTAGGTTTTTGAATTATTTTTTATTTTTCATTGTATTTTCATTTATTATTTCTTATTTGATTTCCTTATTTTTTATATAATTTTTTTATTTTATCGGATTTTATTTATTTTTTATCGCATTTTATTTTATCATTCTTTTTATTATTCTTCTTTTTTTCTTTTATTCTATTATTTTTTATATTATTTATTTTTCTATGCTATTTTATTTTATTTTTTTGTTTTTGATCCATTTCAAATGTTGACTAATACATGTATTATTATTATTATTATTATTTTAATTAGTTTTTTTAAAAGACAGGTACTTCCTTTAACTTTTAGTTAATGTCGTATTAGATATGATGTTGTACACTGCCATTCAAAGGTTTGGGATTGTTATTTAAAGAAGTCTGTTATGCTCACCAAGGTTGGATTTTTATTAATTAATTAATGTATTTATTTATTTCAAAAATACAGTAAAAATACCAGATTAGGGGAATTATTAAAATTTTAAATAGATATTTTCTGTTTGAATATATTTTAATAGGTAATTAAGTAATGTCTGTAGTGTTAATTTTCAGCTTTGTCACATGATCACATCAGTGTCATACTTCAGAAATCATTCTAATATGATCTCTCATTGCTCAAGAGCCATTTATGATTGTTATCAGTGTTGGTGTAGTGTGTGTATTTGGAAAAATACGGGTTCTTGTTTCAACATTCTCTGACTGGTCACTCCAGTAGCTACAAAAGGATGTTGATTCAGGAACATATGCTGCTTGTGCAAATTACATTAAGCATGCATGGACACACACAAGATGCACAACATGTGGCTTTGAAATCGTACCCATCTGAGATGTCTTCTGAAGGAAGCATTGACACATGAAGCCTGCAGTACATACAAACACTTTAGTCACCGGTGACATAGACTTAATAAGCCCCCAGCTTTCACACAGAGTGAGAAACGCTGTCAGAATGTCATTGAAACATTTTGTACTCACCATAGAAAACAGGCAGTTGCATGCTGGAGTGCAGCGAAACAGCAGCCACTCTGTGAATGGAACAACTGGTTGTTATGGAGGAGGGTGACGTAATGCTGAATTCAAATTTGAATGATGTCACTGCATCAAACCGGTATCAGCCAATCAGCTGTGCGCATGAAAAGAGAGAGAGAGAGACGCAGGTATAACACGCAAGTCTTTCAAAATCCACCTGCGCTGATATTTTTAGATGGATAAGTGTCGAAAACGAGCCTGCTTTCTAATTATACCCATCATCCCATTATCTCTTCATCAGTTTATCCCCCTAGAAAATGGTTTAGTGTTCATTCCATTGCTCTTGGTTTTTTTTTCTCTTTGAAATGACCTGCAGTATTGGTCAGCAGCATATACTGTGTCGTGGCATACACCGGTGTCCCTGTCAGGCTTCTTAAACTAGCTTAGAGGGATAGTACACTCAAAAATCACTATTTGATTTCTGATCAACTTCTATTTGTTTGAAGTAGGACAAATCTAGATAAACTGATTCAAACTAGATCCTGATCCTGTAACTTTTTTTTTGTTTTCTACGAAATATTGAAAAAAAATGAACTATTCCTTTAAGTAGATTGATATTTGTGTTCTATTGACCTTCTAG
Source organism: Enteromius paludinosus (assembly GCA_032361165.1). Taxonomy (NCBI): domain Eukaryota; kingdom Metazoa; phylum Chordata; class Actinopteri; order Cypriniformes; family Cyprinidae; genus Enteromius; species Enteromius paludinosus. Next base: position 5,583,385 of record JAUMHQ010000048.1, read on the forward strand.
TAACATATCACACGTGACTATGATAGTCCACAATCTAGACAGCACCAAACCAGCATAAACACGGCAACTCATGCTGGTCTAAGCTAGTCTTAAGCTAGCAGGGCTCTCTTTTGTCTTTTTATCACCTATTTTACAGCTCTTTTTTAATTCTCATCTATGTGATTCTCATCACAGTATTTACCTGAGTGTGTCATTAATGCCCAGTGAGTATGTGAGAGACGATAGGATCAAATGAGAGAGAGAGAGAGAGAGAGGCACAGGGAGGTTGGGTGAGAGACAGGTGGAGTCCACGGTTGCCAAGGCAACACCGCCCTTATGTGGAAACTGGTGATATCATATTGCAAAGGTCAGGCTGGAGAGAAAGAGAGACTGAGAGAACAAGGAATAAAGAGAGTAAGAGAGAGGGAGAGACAAGAAGAAGGGTTTCGGAATATCCTCACCTCCTGAAGGAAGACGCTTCACAGGATTTCCTCCTTTTTATTTGCCTATTTGCAGCCGTGGTGGAATAATGGAAAGGGGGAGGGGAAGAGGAGGACAAGAAGAGAGCGAGAGAGGGGACGGTGTGTAACCCGGCACAAGGAGAGTTAATTACCCTCCGCCAGCCTTTTCCAGCACGGAAGAGTTAAAGCAGCAGCCAGTAGCCAGCCGATGCTGTAATGAATTAAATAAAGAACCTGTCGTCGCATGTGCCGGAGAGAGAGAGAAAGAGAGAAGGCAGGAGTAAAAGAATGAGTATTCTACACACCTGACAGCCAGCTGCTAAGACTGAAGGCATCTAGCTAGTGCGCACGTGTGTGTGTGTGCGTGTGTATGGAGGATGCACACTCACTAGCGCACATGCATGCAGGTGCAGGTGAGATTCACGCTGTTGGCTTCATTTGTTTGGTTACTGCGAGATAGTTTGATGTGGTGACTGCATGGAAACTGCTTGGGATTGATTCTTGCGCTGTTTTTGCTCGTAGATGTACTGAATGTACATATTTGTGTGCGTGTGTGCATGTGAGGCGAGGGAAGAGCTGTTTTGCATGCGGGTCAGGTGGTGTATAGCTGGATGTAGTCTTGCTGGGATGACACATGTTTCTCAGGTGGAGACTAATGCTGGTCACAGGATCAGATGCAAGTAGTATTCAGGCCTGATTGTTGTGTTGATCGTGCATGATGATTTGCTTCTGCTTTTATAAAAGGTGGATTGGGTTGTACATACTGTATGGTGGCATTTGACTTGCAAATAAAAGCCATGTTTCGGATGCATGCAGGAGGGGGCTTAAAGGGGATGTGCTCTATTGCACTTTGAAGTGTTTCATATTGATCTGCTGGTTAAAATTAGTTAATGTGTTAGAATTGATATTTCCATACCAGTTTTCGTGTTCCTGTACCTTTAAGACTTACTGTAGGGTTGAGGTTGGCTTGTATGTAAATAACCTCTGATAGTTTAACTTCCGTGTGTCAGTGCAGTTCTGTGATATTCACTACTGGTCAGTGGTTTTTACCTCAAAGTAACATTGCAGCTGTGCTTCCTGTGAGCATTTGTACTCGAGGCTCTGATTTTGTCTGTACGTTTTAAACTTGTGAATAAAACAAAGATTATTAGAGTGCGTTTTACAGTAAAATATGCTACTTTTTTCTATTCAACTTGGTGTAACTACTGTAAATTGTAATCTCACCACAAGCAATATGTTCATAAATACTTACTTTAGGCCAATGGACAGATGAGACTGATGGATTAGCATTTTCCAAACGTGGTTTGACTGATCGAATCACAAAACATTTTGAACCCCTTTTATAGTTATATTTAGTGCTGTCCCTATGAAGTGAATGTTAGCATCAGGTGTAAACACAGAGTTAGTTTCCATAAATGGACTGAATGGTGTTGGAATGGAGTTTTGCATTGTGGTGGAAATCTGTTTGGCAGTATTTATCCCTTTTTTTAAATGTTTCCTTTCAGATGCACCTGTATCATCTATTAACCCTTAAGCATGCTGCTGATTTTCCGCTGGCAAAAGCAGCCACAGCTTAGACAGCCAATTATCCCCCATTTAGAGTTGTTTCTTAGCAACTGAGGACGCCGGCCTCCTGGCGCTCCACGGAATTCTGCTTGTTAGGGGAAAATAACATCACCAAGCCGCAGCTCACCGGCCCTGCAGTGCATAAATCCATAAGACGCTGAAGCGGCCCCTCAATTATGATCCAATATGATGGCGTCAGTAGTTGTGTTATTTCAGTTATTTATCAAAAGCTGTGTCAAAGAGAGAAATTTAGGGCTGTCACATTGAAATGATTTAGGAGACTTTTCATTGCTGTGAATTTTTCACTTTCTCCGCGGTTTGGCCAGAGACCACAACACAAATTGAAAAGGCTTTGAAGGGTTGTGTGTGTGTGTGTGTGTTTGTGTGTGTTTGTGTGTGTGTGTGCACTTCTAACTTATCCATACTTTTTTAGATATATGTTGCTAGGGGTTTGCTAAAACTGACAAAATCTCATTTTGGGGATCACCGAAATTATTTTCTCAGAAAAGTACTAATTCAAAGTAAATATATAAAATTGCAAATAGTAAATATATTAAAAAGTGATAATTTATTTATTTATGAACCACATTTGCTATTGATGAGCATGATTTTAATTATATATGTATGTGTGTGTGTGTGTGTGTGTGTGTGTGTATATATATAGATCACATTTTATGATGACTAGAGTTGGTCTGTTGTAATTATGAATAATTATAAAAGCTTTTCTTATATCCCTGCTGATAGGTGTTAACTTTTTTTTATCAACCAGTGAATCATTTAAATTACATTTACATTTTAGGTCAATGTTTGAGTGTGTGTGTTGAATACAGGGGGTGTATAGACTGGCTATACTGCCATTCCTTTCATGCTCCAGACAATCATGTCCCACGTAACATGAGAATGCTTTGGCTTAGAAATGCTGCTGGGAAACATTTAATATTAGGTCCTTGAGAAGGCACTTAAATCTCAAGCTGTTTCAAAGTATGGTTTGTCCCCCCGGATTGACCATCAACCTTACAAAAGACATGGCTTTAGGCTGACGTTCAGTACCAGAACACCTCCTGGCTGCAATGCAATGGGTCCATCTGCCGCTCAGTACTACCTGACATCAGGTAACCCAAAATCAGTCCCTGCAGGCGAGGCCCTGACCCTAAAACTGACCCATTTCTGTCTGGAGGGGCAGAATCAATCATTAAAACTGAAACTACAAACAGAAACCAGTTAAACCTGCTTTAAAACAAAATAAACACAGAGAAGGCTTATACAGCAAACACTGAGATATATGTCATATGATTAATAGTTAAGAGGGGTTTTCTTTTTGGAGGGTCTCTGATGCAGTGTGTGTATATTAGTGTCTTAACCTCAACTCTTATGTGTATTTAATATAAAAACATGCTGCACATGTTTGCAGTAGTGCTTCATAGAGCTGCGTGTATTTTTCTTGCGGCTGCTCCTTGTGAGGCATTGGCAGGCTGAACTGTATTCAAGTGGAAATGAGTACACAGAATATAATTTTCCTAGAAATATAATGCTGAAGTACTTCTATATGAGCGGTGAACTATTATATACACCATTGATATCAAGATCCTGCTTCAACGGAGTTCAGCTGCGTTTTTGGCCTTGTGTAGAAGGACATTTTTAGTTAATGTTAAGCTTTCCAATTAATATATTTTTCTCTCGAAATGTTTGTTTGTACACGCACACAATTGAAATGAGCTGACTAGGTAGTCTAGACTTGGCCATGAAATATTCAAAGATCTTGATCGATCAGGGTTGAGTTCACCAAATAAGCCGCAGTCTGAGTTCTATTCAAAGAATTTAATGCTTTAATGAACTGAATAAAGAAAATAAACCACATTACTTGCTGGTCTGCTAATAATGTACTGATGTCTGTCTAATAAAGCAGTGGGCATACGTACATGACAGACGAATTCAAATATTGTTTAAAATATCATTTTTTCCACAGTGTCTTTCCATCACATCTCGAATCACTCTGTGGTGATTTAAATTCGTTTTCTTTTCTCTTTTTTATATATAAAATTGCTACAGAAGAGTAAAAAGTGACAAAAAATGGCTGACTTCCTGTAAAAGTGAAATTCATGGATGAAATGGGGAGATAGGTGTGAGCGCTTCAGACAGCTGACCAATTTCAGTATGATTGATAGGTCTGGGCAGCAGGCCAAGCGTAGACACAGAGGGGATCTTTATAATTAATTTTTTTTCTCAATTTGCTGCAATCTTGTCAGTTAGTCTGTCAGGCAGGGCAGCTGATGGGCAGATGAAAGCTTCAAAGTACCTCCATGCAGACTCAACAGCTCAGTATGATGACCAGACTAGAGGAATTATGCGTCACCATGCGCTTTAATGCCATCTTAATTCTGCAGATCACTGCATATGAACGTATGTGGTGTGAAAAGTCTGTTTATTGCTGTTTATATTATTTTATCTAATGTAAATACATGATTACACAAAAAATCACAATTTTCACAAAAAATAAGCAGAACAATTAGAAAATTCTGCATTATAAACACAGAAGTTGAAGTAATATAAGTCACCTTTTCACTTTTGTTTTTGATTCAATAAATGGGGCCTTGATGAGCATAAGAAACAATAAAAATCCTTGACTTAATTCTAAATGGTAGCGTTGGTGGTATAAATACGTATTGCATCAAATGGTGAATGAAAATATGATATTGTAATTATTTCATTATTGCATTTAAGGCATTGCCTGTATAAAGAGACCTAAAGTAATTCAAAATATTAGTTGTAGTTACTTGCTTATTATTAAGTGCGAGTTGAAGTGAATGGTAGTCCAAAATTCTCAGTAAATTTTGACAGATATCCTCACTGGGATCTGTTCTCCTTCTCTGTTCATATTTTCCTTCACATTCTTTTATCACAAAAGATGTCAAATGGTTGGAGATGGTGACAGTGTATGAGGTGTCACCACACACAGAGATAAGTAACACTCTCTCTTTCTCTCTTTTTTTCTCTCTTTCCATAGCAACAGCCAAACTACTGGAGCTTTAAGGTCAGTACTGTGTCATCCTATGTCAAAAACATGTTCTCTTGATACCAGTTTCTCTATTTTATAATGTGCAGTAAGTTCATGTTGTATATTGATGTCTGTAATATACAGTGTGTGTCTATGTGTATATATATATATATTAGGGATGTAACGGTATTGTAAATACCGTCGTACCGCAATATCAAATTTTTTCGATAATACC
>JAUMHQ010000048.1:5588720-5600092 GCA_032361165.1 Enteromius paludinosus
AGAGAAGCAAGATAATATGACGCACTGACGTAATGAATATGCAAATTGATATATGATGTCATCTAGCAATCTAAAGCTAGTTTTAAATCGGATGTGTGGAAGGTTTAATAAAGTTCCTGTTTCAAAGTTTACAGATAGATGTGTGTGCCATTGATATGTTCAGTGTTCATGTAAACTGTTTAATAAACACTTCTGGCACTTTTTTTGATAAATACTGTACCGTGCCATTCATAACGAGGTATTACCGTACCGTGAAATTTTGATGCCGTTACATCCCTAATATATATATATATACACATAATTTTATATATCTAATATCCCAAAAATAAAAAAGAAATACAACAAAATGATACTATCGGTGCAGAGCAGAGAGGGCATAATTGTTGCTAAAAGTGAGATAAATCTTACAAAAACAACCCTTTGGTGGCTCAAATGATAGTCTGTAGTTATTACAAAGGGCATCAGAATAAAACAGTTGGTGTTGAATAGGTGTGTATCACGTGTCAGGTGTGTTAAAGTCATTGATCTGTGGGCCGTGCAGGACTGAGGCTGATTCGTGATGATCCGCTTCACTGGTTTTTATCTTCTAAATCTCATTCCCCTGTTCTTTCTTTCTATCCCCATCTATCTCTCTTTTCCTCTCCTCCATTTTCTTACACCCCTGTCCACAGAACCCATAAAAGTCTTACAGCTGAAGTCAACTTAATAAAACTGAGCAGCACATGGGTCTCTATTGATGTTTTTAAAAACTAAACTTCTTTTAAGTTGTCACAGCATCTTAAGAACCCAGGGAACGAGACTATAAGAAAAAACGATCTGGAAGCCACACCAGTGAGTGAGCTGGTTCAGAAACTTTACAGGCATACGCTCTCTATCAAATCCCTCGTTATTGAACCTGTCTGTGAATGATATTTATTCTATCAGGGACGAGATGTCTATTATTTGAATTAGCGATGTTGGAGGGTGTGCATAACTGTTGAAGGACACAGGAAATGGCCTCAAGCTGTGATAAACAGTGTCATTAGACTGAGACTCAGTAATCGGATCCTCCTGATTCTGTTCATTCATATCCACTCTCACACTTACTTACAGTACTCATGTTACACTCCTCCTGTCAACAGACACACACTTTTTCCAGTAAAACCATTACAGATTCTTCGTTATAGTGGGTTTCGGGCATTTAACATCCCACACATACCAGTAATATAGTTTTCATTTAAACCAGTACAAATCCCATTATATCCATGAAACCCATTGCATTTTGCATGTTGTGGTTTGGGCTGGGTTTATTGTTTTGTTTTGGGGTTTTCTCAGCAGCGTTGACTTCTAGATAAGATGCAGACAGCACGTTTGAGTACATGTCGACATTGATTTGGGACTAATGAGACCTTGCTGTGTTTTTCCGCCAGAGTGTTGGCCGTCTCAGTTGGGATTGTAAATCATCATATTATTTGTTTCACTCTAGACTTTCTAGACTAATGGACTCCTCCTGACCTGACCCTCCAAATCCCTTGCAACACCATACACCTCAGACTCTCTCCAATATATTTAATCTTTACACTCTCTATTCCTTTCTATTTGTTTTCTGAATTATTCTCTTCTCTTCTTTATTGATGCTTGCGTGTTCTTGTCACGGTGAGATGATTTTTTTTTTCCTTAAGGTGTTGATTCTGAGGCCCCAAACAGATGCCTGTTAAAAGCAAATGTCTCCCCTGGCTGGTTACGCCACATAAAATTAGCCTCTCTGCAAATTACTGTCAGAGCTGTGATTTGTTGGTTTGGTTCCTCTCTCATTTGCGCTGCTTTGTTTTTTGCTTTGATAACTTTCTCGTATCTGGAAATGTGTTTTGATGAAGTACTGCTTCATTAGCATTTCTGTTCTTTTCTTTATCGGATGTTTCAGATTGTTAGAGCTAGCCATATGCTAACAGTGAAGAGAGGTTTTAAATCTAGTTCTTTGATGCAAACATCAGAATGTGTTACTCTATTATAAGTGTTCACAACATATTATTCAAGAAAATGTCTTTATTGACTGCCCTTTTAATCATATTTGTTCTGAAATGTTTTTGGTGTTTTTGCAATGTACAAATATATGTTTTTGAACAGATCTGCAAGATAATGTGGGTAGAGACACGGTTCTGCAATGAGCCTAGGTTCGATAGATACAGTTTTATATATTTTGTAATATGTGAAATAAGAAATAATGATAGTTATTTATTATGTAGTTTCAATATAATTAGGTGTTTTCGGAAGAGTAACTGAAGTACTGTTGAACTACAATTTAAATCACCCCATTGCAAGAGTTTCAAGGTGTCCTAAAACATAAACAGAGGCATACACCGGACACGTTGCGTAGCCTGTATATCCAGTTTAGCATTATTTTTATGTTATTGCTAAACAGTGTGACCTGCTATCTCTTGTTTTGGGAGAGACGGCTCACAGCTTGTCCTCCAGCAGACGGTAAAGGTGTGCTGAACTAATCCATTGTCCTCCTTCACTTCCTCTTATCATTTCTGTCTTCATCATTGCTATTAGCCCCCAACGATAAGTACAGAGAATGCCGCCATTTTATGACCACCTACCTGTACCAGCTTACCATTTCCCTCCTTTCTCTGCCTCTCTCAGCATTGGACTGAATAGGCCACAATCTACTGCAATTTGCTGGAGCAATTTCTGCTGTGCCTGTGTCTAACAATAGCAGGAGAGAGAGAAAGATGATTCTCAAGAGCAATTATTTTCTTTCCTTTTCTCTCTCTCTTTCTCGTCACTTTTCCTTCTCTGTCTGTCCCTTTGTAATAGTTCATAATGTTATTTTAATCAAATTGCACACATTATATATTATATTATACTATGCCTCCCATCAACTTATCTGAAATAGACACACTTCTCTCATGCACAAGGAAAGAAAAATATGCCTCTCTCTCTTTTTTTTTTATTCCATTTCCACACGCACAAAAGAGGTTTCGGTAATATCATAATCGTTATTCATAGACGGCCATGAAATTAAATGGAGAACTAATGCAGACTTTTACTTACTGTAGGTGTTCATACTCAGATTTGAGTGTTTTTCTCAGATTATTCTCGTAAGTAAAAGATAATGGTAATCTCACATGTTAGAAGAGCTTCAAAATAGACCTTGGTAATACTGTGCTCAGCTTTAAATGATCAGATGTCGACATGAACTCACATTTCACAAACTTGATGTATGATATGCTGTCCATGTTCATTTTACAGCACTATACGTCTGCTGCATATTATCTCATCTGTGAATTTGAATTGGTCAGGGTTTTTAGGATAAGCATAAGTTTAGGTTTATGTGGTTTATGAGGACACACATTTGTATAATGACATGGGTATGACATAGGTATTACAATAGGACATTTTCAGTGTCCCCGTAATTCAAAAGGCTTGAAAAATATACTAAATGGTGTTTTTTTGAAAATCTAAAAATGCACACAGTTTCCTGTAAGGGGTAGGTTTAGGTGTAGGGTCAGTGTAGGACAATACCACATACAGTCTGTACAGTATAAACACCATTACGCCTATGGAGAGTCCCCATAAATCACAAAAACCAACATGTGTCTGTATGAGCATGTAACATAATATAAAGCCAACAAAGCCTGGGGACATTTCTCTGAACATCTTAAAAATGTTGTTTACTTATTCTAAAAATACAAATAAAATGTAAATAAATGCAAAAGTGACAGTTCATTACATAGAAGTTAATCCATTAAATTTAAGGACATTGAAAAAATGCATTACTTTTTGATCACTGTGCACTATTTTTACTTAAAATAATACATTTTTATTGTGATACATTTCATTATTGCATGTTATTTTAAGTCAAAGTTTGTTGTGGCATTCAGTGGTGAATAAGCGAATAACTACTGTAAGTGATTTCATTCTCAGATTTGTACCGCCTCATGTTGCATTATATTATTACTGCTTCTGTTGTTGTGGTGGATTTCTCAGCTGCATCTGTGTTTACCATAATCGTATGCCGTTCACACTACAGTCCTGTCAGATGCTGTTACCTTCATTTCGTTTTCTAGTCAGATGTTTTTCGGCATAAGGTTGTCCTCCTTCCTGCTGTTGGAACAGAACTGAAGTGCGTGTGTGCGATGAAGGTGGAGATTTATTGCAGAGAATCCTGCAGGGACCCCCGATTCTGTTTAATTCACAAAATACAGGCACTTTAGGAAGGTAACAGGACACGTACCCCGGCACGTTCATTGACGCGAATACAAATTTGAAAGGAAACTGAGAACAGGTTTGTTTATTGCATTTGACAAAAAGCCATTTGAAAGTGCATTAGTGCTTGAGAGAAGGAGATCTTTATTATGTGGATGGTCTTATGGGAGTTTTCACTTGGAGCATTGATTAAATGTGCTGCGTTTTCTCCCTCAGTTTGGTTCAGGTTTGAAACCACATCAGAACAATTAGAAGAAGAATGAAAGCATTGAAAGCTTACGTATTTCATCTACAGTATATGGAAAGTGTCAGCAGTTTACACGTTTAGTGTGTCTGCGCTCTTACCTTGCAGCAATATGTCCCATCATTTCTTAGCTTCTGATCTGTGGTAGTTTTTGATTTTAAACAGATTCCCTTTAACAAAATTCCTCATGCGACGCAGTCAGACCTCATAGCAGAGAAATAAACGTCCTCTCATTTTCAACTGCTTTCATTTCCAGCAAGTTTCTTAACATGCAAATATTTTTATTCTAAAACAGCTAGTCCACAGCTTGTTTCACAGGCATTTGATGTGTCCACCAGCTGCTTTAATTACTACAGTGCTTTTTTGCTAGTTCTTACTGTGAGATGTTACAAGGCCTTGCACATGTCTTGGGGGGATACAGTACATGTGATTTAGTCTGTGCAAGGAGGATCAGCTCTCCCTGTCTTAGGCTGGTCTTAATCTCGCATAACAGACATTATTATAACTGTAAACCTAATTTCCTGCTTCCTGCAAACCTTAAGGTGCATGTGCAAAAATGGTTTATAGCTCATTGGACAAGTATGCAAAACTTTTTTCATATTGTTGTGCTTTTTTCAGTATCTTAAAAATACATTCATGTTTAAAGTCTTTTTTTATGTAATCAGCACAAACTGTGCTAGAATGTTACCGTATGTTAGCAGTGTCTTTGTGTGGAGAAACAAGCTCTTATTGTATAGATGTATGTAGGTGCGCTTGTGTATGAGTAGCACCCGGACTGCCCTCTGTTGTGAATAAATGACACCATTATAGTTACACTGGGGGGTCATCTATCAGCTCAACTCGGCCCCTTTGCGCTCAGACACTGTCTGCAAGGGAACGGACACAGCACTGCTTCTGTGCCTCAGCCTTTATGAGTGTGTGTGTCTATTTACATGGAGTGTAAAGAACACACCCAGCTTTTATAGGTTTTATTTTAATTCACCTTTCGTGAATTAAATCAGGTTTAAATCTAGTATAAACGTCTCTAAATGTTATTACATTAATAGTTAAACAAGACAAAAATAATGGTTTATTAACCTTAACTCAAGAAGTATACTACTGTTGAAACATCTGGGGTTAAAAACATTTAAATAAAATAACATAAAAAATGTTATCAGCAATGATGCATTATTTTAATACAGACTGATAAGACTTCTATAAGATGTAATTCCATTATTAAGGATTAAACGACTGGACGAATAACTGGAAAATTCAGCTTTGCCTCCACAATAATAAATGATGTTACAGTAAAACATTTATTTTAAATTATAATAAACGTTCGCAGTATGCCACATTTTGTTCTGTTCTGATCAAACAAATAAAGCCTTGTTGAACACAAAGAGACTTCTTTCAAAAACATGAAACGATCTTAATGAACCCAAGCTTTTGTGCAGTGTTTTATATTCTCTGTAAAAAAGGAAAAAATAGTGATTTAGAAGCAGATTTGTTTTTGCAGCACGGAGGAGAATTGATTTGATGTATGGTGATGGCACGCTGTGCATGTGTCCTGCTCTGAAAACCAGCTTGCCAGTCTTTCCCCAGTGCACCCTGGGAGCTCATTACAGGTGTCTCTGAGCTTGTGAAACACACCAAGATGTGGTTGTGTGGATCCTCTTCATTAAATGCTACAAAATAACCAGAAACATCTGACAAGAGGTCCACAGATGTGATTCACCGTTGCTGTATATGCTGTAGTGAGGCAGACTGTTTGGTTCCGTGTAACTGTTAGCGCCTCGGTCTGTTTGTAGAGACACATCCGTAGAGACTTGCTTATTTGTGAGTGATTTTCCTGTCAATGCATTGCTGTTTTTTCCTATCATTACACAAACAGAGAATCGGGTACTTTTTATCTGCCTTACTTTCTCACCCTGAGCTGATGTCATATCCTGTGGGTGTTGAGTACAAACTTTAGGTGCAATCTACTCTGGTTGGAGGAATTTGCTTTTGGTCTCTCCTTGTGAGTAAATATGTCTGCCTTTTACATCATGCCCTTTCAAATGCTGGAAATCTCTCTCTCTCTGTCATTTAGAGCCGTAGTCCACGTCACTCCCAGTCCACTCAGTCAGGTTTGGCAGACCAGGCATCTAAACTGTCCTTCGCATCTGCTGAGTCTCTGGAGACCATGTCTGAGGCCGACATGCCGCTGGGCTTCAACCGCATGAACCGTTTCCGTCAGAGCCTCCCACTCTCCCGCTCTGCAAGCCAGAATAAACTACGCTCTCCAGGTAACTGCTCCCAGTTAATCACTCTCTTTACCTGACACTCAAATGACTGATACGCTTACGCCAACGTAAACACAAGAATAAGTTATCAACTGTAAGACATGAATACCTTTTTCAGCAAAGATGCATTAATAAATATATGCTGTTCTTTTGAATTCGGAAAAAAAGCACAACATTTGAATGATTTCCGGAGGAGCATGTGATGTAATGATGCTGAATATTCACATTATAATATATACACATTGAAGAATAATAGAGAAAATTGTTATATTAATTAGCGTTAGTAGTACACAATATTCCTCTTTTACTGTGCTCATATAAATGCAGCCTTGGTGAGCATACAGACTTTTCTGAAATATTTCTGACCCAGTGGTGGTGTAATTGTAATAATTATTCAATATAAATGAATTTAATAATGAAATTTAGTAACTTTCCACGTACTTCGCTTCTGTTAAACCCTGTAATGGCCTACAAAGCCCATAAATAATAGAACATGGACCAACTTCACTTTGCCTCTCATTCATCCTTTCTCTAACTTTCAAATGAAATTATTGTTTCTGAAACTCTTCTGAACTGTTACTGCATAACCAATTCAAATGTACGCTCAGCGGTGCCTCTCGAGAAACTATTTCAAAACAACTTCAGGGCAGAATTCAGAATCAGCATGCTTTGTTAAAATGTAAACATCACCCCAAAGGTTATGAAGAAAGTTATTTGAACATTTGATTGACAATGAACTATTCATTATGATAAACATTTCCTTGTAAATAACTCGGAGTACAAGAACAGTTTAAGTTGCAATCAAATTAACCTCAGGCCTATTTTTTAATAGTGATGTGACACGGTGCTACATTGCTTCTTTTAATGTCACGGTGTTTTGTGCAGGCAGCTTTACATTTGAGTGCGATGACGCAATAATGAAACACATTCTGTTGTTTTTCATTTGCAGTGTCTGATTCATTCTGTTGAATCACTTTGTTCGAATGGTTGGGTGCCCTACAGTTCTGGTTTGCTTTTGGCAGATGATGACATTTCGTTGTCCTGCAATTAGATACTGTGAAATATTTTCTACTTGTTGATAGTTAATAGCAGCGCTTTAATTACAGCAGTACAATGCATTCAGATGAACTGACCTTCAACCGTTTGTTTTTTAGCTTTGGTTTCCATGGTGCGGAGTATCTCTTAGACGTGATACAGTGTTGTTGAACTTTTATAGCCGAGTGCGTGTTAGCAGCAAGCACAATATGTGCTGAAAGTGATTCGGTTGGAGCTCTTCCCCACAGAGAGATTATTGTCCCATCAGCAGGAAGTTTAGGATCGCCTGCTGCCCCGTTAGGTGAAGTGTGCCGAGATAAACTGACAAAAACTGATGACAAAAAGTCTGCAGGAGGAGTTCAGCAGCTTTGTGTCGCAGACATCCCTCCTAAAATCTGTCATTCACTGTCAACACTTACAAATATGGATGAATAATTTATGATTTATGCAGTTGAATTGCATGTACAATTAACATGCATTTGGTTTAAATAGACCTAATGTCACACTTTATATTTGTGAGTCATACATAAATAAAGCAGATAAGCAGCAGGTAAGATTCATCCACAGTTTATTATTATATTTGATTTTATTTCAATCATTGTTTTTTCTTCTAAATGCATTCACTCGGATTGCCAAGCAGCGTGAAAAACATTTGAATTCATGCAGTTAGAAAAGTATGAGTATGGCATGAGATTCAATTAGTCAATATTAGTATTAGACAGAAACTAGTTGGATTTATATAATGGGGATAACTCTATAGAAAGGTGCTGTTACAGAAAAATATTTCTTTTACGTATAACTTATCACATCACATTCATTTTGTTAGTTTAAGATAGATCTGCGCCATCCAAATAGATGAAAATTTTATGCGCCATCAAAAAACATAATTCTCACATTTATGAGCATATGCTTCACCATTTCCTTGCTCATCATGGTGGTCTTTCCTGACGTTCTTCTTACTTCTCTCTCCTCAGGGGTCCTTTTCCTGCAGTTCGGCGATGAGACCAGACGTGTTCATATCACTCACGAGCTCAACAGTTTGGAGACCTTGCACGCACTTATCGTGCACATGTTCCCTCAGAAGCTGACAGCGGGAATGCTGAAGTCGCCGAACACGGCCATCTTGATCAAAGACGAAGCCAGGAACGTCTTCTACGAGCTGGAGGATGTGAGGGACATACAGGACCGCAGTATCATCAAAATCTATCGCAAAGAGCCCATCTATGCCTCCTATCCTGCAGCACATCTGGCCAACGGAGACCTCAGGGTGAGATGCTGCTCCTGCATTCAGTTGTTTACCATCTTACATTGCCTCAGCATGGGCTTATGTGTTAAAGAAGGTGTCAAGCCTGATCCATATTTAAAGAATGTTTTCAAAATAAGAAATCACAAGGTTAAGGATGTCGATCCCAGTATTTGGCGAGATGAAGGGCAAACCTAACCTTCAAATCGACGTCACAGTCTTTTTTGCGTGTTAAATATTTTAAAGGGAAGTAGCCGTTGTTTGATCCATTGAGCGACGTCTTTCAGATTTGGATGTTCTTGAACTCAGAGGTTTTTGAATTATGCACAGTTTTTGGCATATCACTTGGGAGTTCGCTTCACTTTGTGAGCTCGCTGTGCTACCACAGGAGTTTGATGTGGGTTGACTTTGAAATGCGATCATGTTGCGTCACTCTGTTGATCAAATGTTCGTTTTTACTTGAGACATCTTTTCCATTTCATACCCACTGCAATTGACATGATTCTCTCGGGCTAACGTTAGACAAGAGGCTTTTAATGTATGCAAATGTTTCTGTTTATTGTCTGTGTGTGTGGGGTGTGCTGTTTGTGTGTACACTGTTGTCTGAGTGTCTGTGGTGTTGTTGTTGCTTTTCAGGGAGTAGGAGAAGCAGAATGGGTTTTCTTTCATTTAGACTTAAATCAGTGTAATTAATTACTGACTAGTTGATGGTATGATAATGAGCTGCTAAAGATTTGCATGCACAACAGATATGTGTTGTACTGCAAAAGGTGGTATTGTTTATGTACATGTTATTTAGTATATTTTTAAACCAATAATTGTTTATGCACTAAAACAGTCACCTAATTCCTAATAATTATAAAAAGATATAAAGACAGCTATATATATATATATATATATATAAATTTATTTATAAAGAGAATAAAAAATATTAGGTGTGTTTTTTTAATTTAATAATTCAGGTAATAATATTGTTTTTAATGTGTTCAAAATTATGAAAGAAAAATTTAATTAATTATGTGCACTTTGCTAGTCCTAAAGGAGGAGGGATATTCCCCTAGCTTCATTACAATTCCCAGCTTAAGTGTTTATGCAATGTGTGTGTGTGTGTGTGTGTGTGTGTG
Organism: Enteromius paludinosus; assembly: GCA_032361165.1. Lineage (NCBI taxonomy): Eukaryota > Metazoa > Chordata > Actinopteri > Cypriniformes > Cyprinidae > Enteromius > Enteromius paludinosus. The sequence goes on from JAUMHQ010000048.1 coordinate 5,598,819, forward strand.
AGAGAGAGCAATTGTGCAAGGTTTTTTCATTTTTTCTTTTTTTTACTATATAAACTATACATAAAAAAATGATATACACTCTAAATTGTGAGGTTTTTAGGTGAATTGCTGCTTTCAAATTAATAATTACTAGTTTTAATAATACTAAAATAAGAGGTTTGAAAGTGGCAGTCTGCAGTGACAAGCTCATTGCACTTTTGGCCACTTTGTTCAATTTGTTCAAATTGCAACTCGAGTTGAAACTCTCCTTTGCTGTTTGTGTTTGAGTGAATATATAAAGCATCAACAGAACTCTGGACAGAACATGTCAACTGCTCCCTGGAGTGTGTGCTTGCATTCATGTCAGTGTGTCCATGTACACAGGCTAACAAGCTATATCCCTGTAGTGCTTCAGTAGGTTCGACTACTCTCAGACTAGGGGGGAACAAAAGGGAACAGAAGATAAAAGAAACAAAAAATAAAAGGAAAAGATGGACCAAACAAGCTGTGGAATAAATGCAAGCAAAGTGACAAGCAGATATGAACATCTTTTAGAATGATATGCTGGATGCAGCAAAGAAGAGGTGAGAATGAAAGATACTGAGATGCAGCAAGGCAGAAAAAAATGATCTATTAGATGAGTGTGGGTTTCCTGGTGTTTATGAATGGAGAGTTTAAAAGCTCGTCCTTCTGCTTATTGTAGCTTAGTAAAGTATATGCGCTCACTCAGAAGCGCTGGTGAAATCTGAATACAGTGTCATGTAATCCAATGTTATGCCAGTAGCTTTAGCTAGGCTGGGTGAAAGGAGTGAATAGGGTGAATGGAGCTCCCCGGAGTTGAATTACAGACCCATGAAAAGAAAGAGTGTGAGAAGGAGAGAATGGGGTCAATGAGTCTAGAGCGCTGCTCTTGGTTTCGTGCTAAACCTCGCAGGTTTGATTTGTCAGCAACTCATTTTCACTTTCGAAATACTAACAATGAATGGATCTGAAATATTCTTTTCAATTGGTTTATTTATTTATTTATTTTTCTTGCATTAGATTTTTGTAGGTTTTTAAACATTCCACCAGACAAATAAAACTGTGTTGTACTTGTACCATCTGAATGTCAATTTATTATTTATTTATTCACTTTAATATTTTGTTTATAAATAATACAAAACTAAAGAAAAAAGGGTAACACTTTATAATAACTACACACTATGAATGATTAGTTATGCATTAGTAAGCATTTATTTCATCCTTTATAAACCATTGTTATGCATTAGTAAACAGTTTACAAGTGCATCTATAAA
>JAUMHQ010000048.1:5600142-5620609 GCA_032361165.1 Enteromius paludinosus
CAAGAACAAGGCATTTATAGCTGTATTTATAAACTGCTCACTAATGACTATTAATGTTGGAACAATGCTTTATAAAGCATGAATTAACTGTTTATTAATGCTTAACTAATGATTCATAGCGTGTAGTTATTATAAAGTGTTACCGAAAAAAGTTATAGTCCCCATTTGTTTTTTGTTTTTTTTGTGTGTGTTTTTCTTACCCATACTATTGAAGTCAATGGGAACCAGTGACTTTACAATGATGTGTTTTATTATTTTAAGGTAAATAAATGTTGTGATAGTATTTCATTTATTAAATTTATTTTTGTTATAGATTATTATTTATGTATGCATAATATATTATAACATTATGAGTAACATAAGTTCATAATTATTTCTGAAATATTTAAGTTTGCTCCTTTGATCTTCTCTATGTAATACACATTAAATATGTAATTAAAAATGTTCATTTTCCTATGACTATGACACAGATTATTCATATAAATTACTCATAAAATGCTCATTTCTTTTCTCTGTGTTATTTTAGAGAGAGATGGTTTACTCATCCCGGGACTCGTCACCCACCCGTCGCCTCAACACTCTCCCTTCTTCCACTGCCTCACCCTCCTCCAGCTCTCCTTCTCGATCCCGTCTCTCGTACAGTGGAGGCAGGCCCCCCTCTTTCGCTGGTCCAGGTCACCCTCACCAACAGGGTCCCCAGCACCCGTCTCACTCCCACCACCCTTCGCCCTCTCACGGACAGGCTCAAGGCTTAACCCCCTCCTCCTCGGCCATCCTGGAGCGGCGCGATGTCAAACCCGATGAGGAGCTGTCTGGTAAAGGCATGGTCCTCCTGAAGAATGAAGGTCTTTATGCTGATCCCTACAGCTTGATGCACGAGGGTCGGCTTAGTATTGCTTCTACTCAGTCCCTGGCCACCATCGCCGACCCCTTCGGCTTCCCGGTGTCAGGAGGCCTGTACCGTCGAGGATCGGTGCGGTCGCTCAGTACATACTCAGCTGCGGCTCTCCAAAGCGACCTGGAGGACAGCCTGTATAAGCCTGGAGGTTCTTTATACTCCGATACCTACAGCAGCTCCACGCTCGGCATGGGCTTTCGTCTGCCGCCCTCCTCCCCGCAGAAGGTTCCCGACGTGCAGCTGAGGGACAGGGATTCGTTCACTGGGTCTCCCAGCCGAGGGTCCCCTGTGAGAACCACCTTCCGAAAAGATTCGGCATCCTCTTCAGTGTTTGTGGAAAGTCCGAAGTCCAGACCCAGCTCCAGTTCTGAACCCCTTGGAGATGGGAGTAAGGGACCTGGATTTGGGTCGTCATTATCTGGGGGCGAGTCGGACACACGGTGAGCACTAGCACATGCATATAAGGTTATTTTTTCTACTTTTTCATTGACAGACACACATTTTCATGGGCAAGAAATGAATGTCTGTCTACACAGTATTAAGATCAATTAATAAACAGCATTTGTTATTATGCAAATGCCAGAAAGAAATCCTTATTAAAAGCATACTGTTTTAAATTCCTACCCCTCATGTTGTTCCAGTCCTGTAATTTCATCTTCAGAACAAAATAAGATAGACAGTCCATATGAAATAGTCCATGTAACATCTGTGGTTCAACCTTTCCTATCAAAATGCTTTCTACAGATGCAAAAACACAGAAAAACAAACCTGATATGATTTTTTGTCTTTTAATAATGGATGATAGTTTTTTACTCAACTTGAGCTTGTATCTATTTTTTGTTTATTTATTTATATATTTTTGTATTTTTATTTCATACAAGACCTTTCATTTTATGAAGCTAAGATAATATTTTTTTGTGTGCAAAGAAAAAAAAGACTTTATCAAAAAAATGTATTCAACTATTTATTTTCTGAATGCAGTATAATGTACATTTAAATAACCTTTTTTTTTTCATATTTGCATATGTAATTGTTGTTTACTTCATGATTTCACCACATGCATTATTCATTAATTGCACATAAATAAAAAAATAATATATACAGTATATTTATAAGAACTTGCCACATGATTTAAACAAGTATCTTATGTCTTTATTTATTTATTATGTCAGATTGATTTTTTTAGTGTGGCACTTTTTTTTTTCCAAGGTATTGGATTCTTCTTACTTAGTCTTCTTCCAAACAGATTGATCCAACAGCTAAACAGTTTTTACTCTGTGCTAAGCTACACCTACTCTCTAGAAAATGACTCCAGGCAGGATTTAACACCCATGCCCCATTGTTAGGGAAAATGTCCCTGTCTTTGAACAGATATGACTCTCAGTACTACAGCATCTACTACTGTAACAGTGTTTAAGAGATAATTTATATAATAAATTATTAGATAATTGCAGTTTTTGTCTTTGCCTCGTTAGCAGGGATCGTATGGAGGCAATGGAGAAGCAGATAGCCAGTCTGACTGGACTGGTTCAGAGCGTCCTAACCCGAGCTCCAGACAGTGATAGCACGTAAGACATGAACACATCCACAGAGCCATCTATGATCCATTTACATGGAACCAGTGCCAATCAGATGCTCACTTACATTGACACTCATCTCACTCATACAAGCTTCTAATAAGTCAGTCACAATAAGCCTTTGACACGTAATGACCATTGTACATGGTACACAGTAACTGTGTGAGTTCACAATTCAACTTATTTTATGGAGAAAAAACACTATATGGAGAAATAAATGGCATTTTTTGGTTTGTTTGATTAGTTTTCACATGCAACATTAACTATATAATTTACAGTAATTACATCATTTATAGAAGCAGTGTGTTTGTATGTCAGCATTACACTAAAGCAGTAGTGAGTGTTTTGCGCTCTCTCGTGTATGGAAAACATCTGTACTGTGTGTACCATGTAAAATGTGACACTAAAGAACAGCTTTACACAATACAATCAACCATTTCACACACACTTACTCTTGTTATCATGTTACCATTTTGCTATCATGCGGTAATATCCTGTCTTCTCTTGTTTGCTTATAGCCATTGGCTTTTCTTATGTTTCATAAGCTTGCAAAAATGTCTTCACTTGCTGACTGTAAAGTGCTTGTATTGAAATTGTGCGTGCTGGTGGTCATTTTGTCCTGTGATGGCCATGAGTCTCTTTGTACCCGATGCTTTGATGTTGCTGGACATTTATTATCATTCATATTCGATGTGACAGGTCATTCACATCAACTATTTTATGAAAGGAAATGAATAATAATTGGATTGTAATCTCAAAAAGAAAGAATTTAGAAGAGATTATGAGATGAGTAGGGTGTTTAATTCAGATTAAGTTGAGTTAAAATAGAAATGCCTGATTGAAATCCTGCTGATTAGAGGTTTTTTGAGTCAGATAATCGCAGAGCGCAGATCTGTGCAGTTTGGTGTTAAATTACTATCGCTCTGAAATATGTGCTCATAATATACCCTGAGCTAAATAGGCCTTAAAAATACATTCAGGTGGGAGTTTGTTGCTGATCATTAGATGTTATTAAAGACAGTGACTTGTGCGTAAGCATAGTGTTCAAACTGTTTTGAATTATTAAAAATAGGTAGTCCGGAATAAAGAATAGCAGCATAATGGGATGTATAGCTCAGTTGTAATACAGCACTTTTCACAAGTTTGGAGTTGGTAAAATTGTGTAATGTTTTAGAAAGAGCTCTCACCGTGAGTGCAACTTTCCAAATTCATGTCAAATTCAGTCATTAGAGTATTAGTAGACTGTCTGCTTAATAACATTTAACACTTTATTTGATGGGTCCACAACATACAGCACACTGACTGTGAGAAACGTATTCCACTAACCCTAAACCTACCCTAACAGTCTACTCTGAGAGTTAGTAGACATGTAGTCGCAAATAAATGTCTGAAGTGGACTATCAAAATAAAGTGTAACCACAATATCTTTAAAAGCAATCTTATTGTCTCCAAATTTTTGATCAGCAGTGTAACACAATTGTTTTAGATGTTAAATAAAGCTGGGCTACTCCAAAGAGCTGTGATGTGTGGAAATAGTTCAAAACGGTAACAGTAGTTGCATGCTAGAAAGCAAAACCTTTTGTTAGCCGTAGAGAAGGCCATAGTGTAGTCGTGGTGTTAGAGGAGTGTAGTGTCAGTGTAGTAACAGGTGCTGTAGTACAGTGGTAGTATCATGGCTGTATGATCCTCAGATGCGGCCTGCTGCGTCTCTGCATGATGGCGGGCTGCCCTCCGGACCAAGGGGCGGACTTTTCACGGCCCTTCCCTTTCTCTTCCAGCGAGAAGACCGAATCCACCAGTGATGGCTCCGCCACAGGAAGTGAGTTCGGCTACTTCTTTACGGTTGTCCAGAGCAGCTGCAAGGCAGGCTGTAAAACTAATGTCTAAAATACCATGCTCTTAGCATCAGGCTGGCTGCCGATCCCAAACAGTCTTTTGACATATTAAAACAACCAGACATGAGTGCACTCGAATGAAGGACACTACTTTGTTGTCACCCCTTTCTTCTTTTCTGTCAGAATAACCGGATATTGCTCAGTGCTCCTTTTTTTGTTAGTTTTCAATTTTGTTGCTTCTCAAATCCGTAACGGGTGTCCTCAGAGAGCATCTTCATCAGTGGCCAGGCCTTCAAAGGCTACAGTCAGGGTTTTGATTTGCTAGATTTGTATTTGAAGGTTCTTCACTGTTAAGAGAGGTGAGTCTAAGTCAACTCTCACCTCTGTAAAGGGCCATCGAGAGAGTTTCCCATGAGTCCTAGTCTCCCCCTTTGAATCTGATTCACGGAAAAGTCAAATTCAGCACTCTGTCTTTTTTACTTTTTACGTTTATTAAGTTTAAATGCAAGCTGAAAGCTTCTAATGTATGTTACAGCTGGCCGGCTGAAGAAGAAAGGTAGCCTTGTCTCTGCTCTCTAATATTTAATATGTCTCTCCTTGTTTTGTTTTCTTGCTGTTTATTTAAAAAGATAGTCCACCCAAAAATGAGAATTCTGTCATCAAGTATTTTGAAGGTTAAACATTTGATATTAACAAATGATTTACATGGTATGGGTAAAATGCTCTAGAAGTCGTGGCTCCCATCAACTGTTTGATTATTTACATTCTTCATAATATCATCTTTTGGATTTAATGATAGAAAGGATACTCTTACAGGTTTGAAAGAACACGAGGGTGAATAATTAATGACAGAATTGTAATTTTTGGGGGGTGGACTATACCTTTAATGCCTGATCCCACTGTATTTTTCTACTGTATCTCTCCTCTATGGCCTGCTTGCAATAAATATTTCTCTCCCTCGGTCTGTTTTCACTCCTAAACTTAACACATTCACACGCTGAAAATGAAGTGTGGGGAGAATGTGTTGGTTTTCACATTTCCTGAATCTTGGGGAATCACCTTTTTGGTAAAAACAACTGACTGGAGAGCGCTGGTATCTCTGTATTCCTCACTAACAGCATGTTCCTGAATGGGTTCTGGAGGTGACAACACGCTTTGTGTGTGTGCGGGTTAGTGTATCTCTGTCTGAAACACAAAGAAAGGATGGGTGTAGAGCAAAAGTTCTTGGACTGGTGTCTGGAGATCTTCCTTCCTGCAGAGTTCAGCCTCAATCCTAATCAATCGCACCCCATCCAGCTAGTCAAGTATGGCTGCAACTAATACTGTGTTCAAATCCTCCTGGGAAATTGCTTTTTTAAGCTCGGAAATCATAATCATGACATTATGAAGTGCTTTTGGCCAGAATGAAATAGACGCTTTTTAGAGCTAATGAAACAAAATTAGGAGCAATAATGAACATTAGGTGTGTAATTGTGTATTTATTGCTGTTTTATCACTTCATGCTTTTAACTAGTGTTTTCAGGGAAGCTTTATATTTATTCTTCATGCAGAAACTGTACACGCTGTACTGCATCATCAGCATGCACAGCTTATGATAAAAAAACCTCAACATGGACAGTCTGGGCTTAGGCAGCCTTCAGGTTGGAATTATCATAATCATGATTGTTGTGCTCATGACTGACCAAGCAAAGACAAGTTAGCTAGCAGTGGTTTACCAGGACAAATATTGAGCGTTAAGCAGCACAACATGTTTCTTAAGCAACAGATCAGCATATTATAATGATTTTTGAAGGTTCATGTGTATCACGCTGGTGAAAATTCAACAAACGGAGAGAGTCGCTAGAGCAATTTAACACCATTTAATATACACAAAGAATACAGAAGAGCAGTTTACACACAGTACACTTTGACGATAACGGACGAGAACTGAAGGACAGAAACCAACTGAAACCAATTTAGAAATTGTCATCAATATAGCCTAAAGTTACACACTCTTAACTCTTAACTATAATGATTTTTTGTTCAATTCCATGCATATAGTGCAAAACTCATGCAGTTGTATCCACGGGTGATACAACAGAAAAAAAGGAGCTTTTGATGTTTTCAGCTTGAAAGCATGATATATCGGAAAAGCAATTGCTGTAAGAGCTTCCCAGGTGGACATGAATCCAGCATTATCCTGCATTTCGAACTATTAAACATGATTTTCTGTTTGCATCAACTTTTAAACACGTTTGAAGTAACATGAAAGCAGCATAAAACTCTGTTGTAAGGTCGATCTCCAGGAGCAGGACTAAACAAGGCAGGTGTAGAAGGTGTAGATGGGTAAGTGCTAAAAAATTCATATTTGATTGAGTGCATCTTTCGAGCTCACAGTGTTGACTCTTTGTCCTGTGTTGTGGTTATTAGCCTTGACTCCGTCTGCCCCGCTGGCACTGATGCCTCCGCCTTCATCTGGAGGCTCTCAGGCCTCCACAGTCTCCAGGCTACAGATGCAGCTCCACCTTCACGACCTACAACAGAACGCCACTGATTTACGCAAGCAGCTCACACAGCTCCGTAAAATGCAGGTAAGACGTTACAATCTCATGCATCTTGACACCCAGCAGGTAACTGAACAGGCATGACGTGATAAAGCAGCACGTGATAAATCACCTCTCTTCCATGAGTTTTTTTCCCTTATCCGTGGGTGTCCATCAAAAGCGTAGCATGTCAAGACAATTTGTCACTTGCTGGGTTTCTATTTTCGACACATCGCAGTAGGTAGTAATCTCATTGGGGCTGCTCCACATAGCTGGTTATGAAACTTTAAATCAAACTTCAAAGTTGATCTGATTGACTGATTGTGGCATTTAGCTTTCAGGGAGTCGAGTTAAATCACATTTATTTATATAGTGCTTTGTATAATACAGACAAAGTGGCTTCAAAGGAATAAACAGGAAAATGATACTAATGAATTCCTAAGGAATCGTATTCTATTTCATCTGTAAGCAGCTTTGCAAAAGACAATAGTGTCATTATTCAGCTCGATTTAGTTATGTTGATTCGATTTAGTTCAGTTACAGTGTAAAGGTTACAAGTTTGTACGTTATGCAACAAATCCAGTTTGGATGGAATTTTAGTCATAGAAACACACTATTGGAAGAGTTGGAAGGTCAGACATCAAAGTCAGCTCAGTCTCAAAAGAAGGAATAATTGACAACGGGCTGCTGAAATATTGAAATATTGCAGAATGAGGTGAAGCCAATTACCCGTTGCTCCTTAGATGTTGAAATTGAAAAATGAATCCTTAGAATATTAAATCTTAAGCAGTTCAGTGTCAATTATTCCACTTATACCATAGAAATCACTTGTACATGTGCTTGTCTATGGATGAACATTGGATAAAAAAGTAAATGAGTATTTCCACACCTGGAAATGCTTCATAGGCATATTTGAACGAGCGTCAACCAGTCAGAACAGAGAAGTAAACAATGCTAGGAAGTGTTGCGCTAACCTGCACCTCACACCCACATCTAGATGTTTTCCTGCTGACAGGGAGGACGATTTAAGGAGGTGATACAGAAGGTGGTACAGAAGGCACAGACGGCAGGAACAGCAGCGCCGATTTGTAGTCTTCACAATATCTCACAGTCTCATTTATTTACACACAGCAATGAAAAACAAAGAGGACATGCTGAATGGCCTCACCTGGTATTTACGGCAGATTTGTTGCTCCGTGTCCCGATGGTGTTCAGTGTGTGTGGTGTGGAAGAGGAAATGCATCGATCTCGGTCATGTTTAGGTTTGAGCGCATTACACTCTTCAACATCCAAACCAGAGGACTTGAGGGACCTGTTTGAACATTTTGTAATTGGGTTTTTTGATACATTAGATAGAGTGGGGACGGAAAGACAAGACCACGCTGGAAATTTTTTATTTGCATTACGGAAAGTTTAGATTGAAATGCTGGTGTTCTGTACCTGTGTGTGTTAAGTTGGGCAGAAATACAGAGGAGCAGATAGAAAAAGAGGGAGAAAAGTGATGTTTGATAAGTTACCTCGGTGGGGAACAGGAAACATTCATATACTGTATCAGTCAGGAATGCATCTGTCAAAATGTCAGATTTTTTTAGATATGGGCCAACTATCCCAAGACAGCAGTCGTCTCTGACGAGCAGGATGGATATAGCATCTGATGTCTGAATGGGGCAAAATGTCTTAAATAAAATACATATGGATACTGTTGTAAACTGTTGAAATTCCTTGTACGGCCAGCTGTCAGATTATCAATGGTGACATGTTGAGCAGGAGTACGATAATGGGAAATCTTTGTGTTGCTGAATGTGTGAAGGAGGAGAGAAAGGAAGGATGTGGAGGGAGCTTTAGGGAGGGCTGAAAGCCAGCAGAGAGGAGACGGCACACTAACAGTCTGACAGATCCTATTGGGTTGTGTGTCTGTCATGCTCTAGAGTTCCCATAGTCATGCAACACCTGGAAATGCAAGGGAATCTTTTTAATAATTTTTTCCAGCCTCAATAAGTCATGGAGGTTTTAACAGCCTAAAATAATTTCTTCTATAAAATTGCATCAGGCATTTCTCTTTGTGAGTGCGGTTTCTACAAACAGAGATGTCTCAGCAATAAATCTTCATGAGTTTTTTTTTTTTTCTTATTCTAAGAATAATTATATATCGATTGCACTCACGAAGAGCAATCTTAACTCAAAACCAAGCATGACTGAATTTAAAATGTAATTTCATTTAATAATTATTATTTTGTTTAGTTAAAAGGGACAATGTACATTAAAAATATATATATTTTGCTAATAGAAAGTCATTTTAAATAGTATATTACAGTATTACAATATTAAAATTTGACTGTATTTTTGATTCAATAATGCAGCTTTAATGAGCTTAAGAGATTTCTTTCAATAACCTTTAAAAAAGATCTTACTGACCGCAAACTTTAGAACTGTAGTGTTTATTAAAAATTAAACATGAACTGGAATATTCTTGGGAAGCCATAGAAATTGATTGACCAAAAAATGTGGGAATGTGTACACTAATGTGTAGTATATCTAAGTGTGTGTGTGTTCATGTGTGCACTTATGTGTAAGTGAGTCAACAAGTCATTAATTTTCCGGCTGCTGCTGTGTGTGATTCACTCCCATAGCAGGGCAGGCAATAACTCTTAATATCATACTCAATGATGAGACGGTATGGGCCAACAGGGATACATACTGTAGATGAAGAGAGAGAGGAAGCCGGCCCCAAATCAAGTCAGCTTTTCAGTCAGCAGTGCTTTAATAAAAATTGACTGTGGAATGATAGCTACCGGTGTGATTCATGAGTGAACACCCGCGTCTCTACCATGAGCTCTCTGAATAAACAGAGTAGAAAAACAGGAAAGAAAGCTTCTAGAGAGATGTCCGATTTGATCTTTTATACAAAAGGAGATCATATGATTCTTTTGCTTATTCAGTTAGTGACCTAAAAAGAGTGCAGAATCTTAAAAAAATACTTTTTTATTTCCTACACAATTACTCTTGTTCAAAAACCATAAAAAAAAGATTTATTTACATACAGAATTGTATTATATTTAGAGTTGTTTGGAAAATCTTTAGAGAGAGACTTATATATGTATAATGCATTAGAAAAGTAGTTTTAATGCATCGTAATGCACCTTATGAACAATTGTAACCACACTTAATATATTCTAACACTTAAAAATTCATTGTTCCTATGCATTTCAAATTTGGTTATAATTATAATTTTAGTTTTAAAGAATCACAAGGCACACTATGCAGACTTATAATGCATCATACGTAAAGCCTTTAAGTGTTACTGAGATGTTTTTACCATATAAATAGAGAAAGATTTACATATTTGTATGGGATGTAATAAAAACCCTGATTAAGATGTCTATCTTAGATGTCATTTTTGTAGTTGAAAGACAGAGCACTATAACCCAATTTTGGTGGGTGGGTATAGTAAGACAAATTCATGGAGAAGTAGAGGGGATGTTGCAACAGTCTGAGCATGTCGCATGGGGACTGCGAGATTGGTGTCAATTGCTTTGGTGTCGAGAGCCAAGCCGCTGGTGTCATGACAACTGCAGATTGCTGAGTTAGACTATTACCTGTCTGAATGCCAGAGCTCGAGACACGGCCTCTGCCCTCATCCCGTTACCTAGGAGACATGGATATGTTGAATAATGCATGAGACTCATAAATAATTCAGCTCGAGGAGGAACTACCGCCAAATGACAGTAAAATCGCATCGTACACACAAACGTGAAGTGTGCAGAAACACAGTTTTACACACTTTTCTCATTATCGGCGCTATGCAAGTGACAAAGTCCACTCTGTTTTTCTCTCAGGGCAAACAAACATTGTCTGCAGAGTGCTTACGCATCACAAAATTATGGTGATTTCTGGCACTCCAACTCCCACACAACCTTTAACATGCACAAATTGAAAATACTAGAAAATAAACTCGAGGACATGGATGCGCATTCACATTAGGGCGTTCAAGAGACCTTAAACGATGGGGATCCATCATAAACACTATCAAGGATAGTGTGCGGTATATATGCACACATTATCAAAGTCAATTCTATAATATAGTACATTCAAGATGACAGCTGCGTATGGTCAAAGACAGGTCAGTGTTACATATGGATACATACGTGAGTCATCTGATGGCTGTGTTGTGATGGATTGTGACAGCTGACCTTCTCTACAACGCTCCCACACTGATACACCTGAAACGTCTGAAGGCTGTAATGATTGTTAAGCATTACAGCCTTCAGACGTTTCAGGTGTATCAGAGTGGGAGCGTCTTAGAGAAGGTGAGCTGTCCTGACCTTCTCTATGAAGATGACCTTCTCATCTATGAATGCTTAACAATCATTCATAGATTAATATTGAACAGAGAAGGGCTGCGATTGGTTGATGGAAATATTGTTCTAGGAACACCATAGGAAGTTGATCAAGTAACATCCTGCATTATATAAATAACCTCAAAGCAGTGGTTCTTTAATGTTTTGACTAAAAAGTCTCTGCTGTCCAACACAATATTTTAACATCCTTCCCCCATATTGGCATATATTTCCAGTATTTCTACAGTAATTATAAAAAGCTGCTTAAAACGTTATTAACAGAAACTTGAAGTACTGAAATAATTCTGTTTTTCAATGAAATAAGAAAAAATAAGATTTTTTTTATCTTTAAAAGTATAAATGTATTTTTTTTTCTCGACTGAAATGGAGATAAAATATTCTAAAATGTTCATTTTAAGATGTCTTTTTCATTTTTATTGAATTATATTAATTTGATGAGGACCCCTAGTGGGCCCTGGTTTAATCATTAAAAAAAGAACAATTTTCGTTCCGAAATTGTTAGTAAATTTCACAAATATTTGCATGAAATATGCTCCCTTTAGCAGCTTAATTTGATTTAAACAGCCAAAACTGTTTATAATATGTATTTACGTCATGAAGGCATCAAACCGTAGGCTGTAGTAACAAGGACAGTTGGTGAAAAACTGTTTAGCTGCCTAACTTCACAATTCAGTACTACATAGTGCACTACATAGTCTTTGTAACATGTTTTCAGCAAAACATTTCTAACATTTGTAATGTGTTCAGAAACGGTTCTCGAAATTGCCTTTACATGGACTTTCATTGGATTTTGTTTGTGTGTAGTTGCAGAACCAGGACTCCATACGCAGTCTCCTGAAGAGGACGGAGATGGAGCTGAGTCTGCGTCTTTCAGATGCTCTGAGGAAACAGGAAGACCCTCTCCAGAGACAGCGCCTCCTAGTGGAAGAGGAGAGACTCAAATACCTGAACGAGGAGGAACTCATCATACAGCAACTGCAGTGCGTCTCGCACACAAAAAAATGTGCTACAATAATGCAGTCTGAGGCGCTAGCTTCACCGCTGCATAATGTGCAAAAAACATTTCCCAGTTATTTTTATTGCTCGGCTTATCAACAACTCGCACCTGAAAGTGAATAGATTCATAACAATAAGGCATAAAGAGTCTCTGTTAAAGACCGTTAGCCCGTACAAACAACGGACAGCATCTCGTTGATTTATTTTCTTCCAATTAAAAGCAGCAGGGTGACTAAATCCGCCTCTTCAACTCACTGCCAGATCAGTCGTGTTGCTTTTAATTGATAGCGGTTATTAAGTATAGCTAACAGCCAGTTGATGTGATTCAATTATTAACGGGACGCTGTTTGTAACAAACCATTTTGTGGGGGGTGGATTTATTTGACGTGGTTAAATTGGATTTCGAGTGTAAACACTCCGACTGTGTCTCAGTCGTTTAGTGCTAATACACCCTGCTGCACTGACACTTATTCAAATGCGTGGCGACGCCACGGCGCAGGGAGGAGGGCTTGGGATTTTCACGCTCATCTCGTGCTTCGTTTTTTAACTTTTAAATGTCAGAAACATCAAAACATGCACAAATTCCCTTCTGCGTGACAACACCGAGGTGCTTTGTGGGAGCGTCGATTAATATGTCATGCAGGTTTATGCTCTTTCTGAAACTGTCGATATGAAGCTAATGAGTGTGTGTTTTTGCGCTTGTGACAGTGATTTGGAAAAGTCAGTGGAGGAAATCCAGAAGGAGATGTCTGTCAATCACCGGCATGTGACCGTGCAGGAGCTGGAGGAGAAAAGCTCGCTGCTCAGGAAACTGGGAGAGACTCTCACCGAGCTGAAGAGTGAGACAGACTCAGACTCTTTTCTGACTTTCACAGCCAGACACTTGAACCTGAGTTACAGAGGAGAGTTGCTCACTCCTCTGCCTGTCTGTTTTTCTCTTTGTCTCTCTCGTTCAGATCAGTTCCCAGGCCTCCAGAGTAAAATGCGAGTGGTGTTGCGAGTGGAAGTGGAGGCTGTGAAATTCCTGAAAGAGGAGCCACACAGGCTGGACGCTCTGCTTAAACGCTGCAGATCTATCACCGACACTCTCACCACGCTGAGGAGGTAGACAAGCACTTATTCAATCGTTCCTTTTCTCAACTGTAATTTTACTCTCCTTCATTTTGAGTGCTGTTTTACGGTTTGATCAGGCAAGTGAATGAAGGAGTGTGGAAGACCCAGGATGAGTATTCCAGCCCCTCTCCTAAACTCGGAGGAGGGGATGAGTACAGGAAGAACACAGACTTCGAGATTCCAACCAGTCCACCGCTAAACCTCAATGAGAACAGCCTGGCTAACTGGAGCCCTCACTCTGGTCAAGGCCACGGCCACGGCCACTCGAACCCTTCTAGTACACAGCGTGAGAAGGATTCTCATGGGATGGTAGGCTCGTTAAAAGGACGGGAGCTGGGCGAGCTGGGAGGTCGAGAAAGGTCTGATAAGGCTTCATCTGTGGAAGTGAGACTGGTGAGGAATGAGATTTTAAAAGAAATTAACCGTTTGACTGAAATTCGCATTAAAATAATCAATGTAGGCTAAGCATCTTAAGTTCACATGCACCCGCCATCTTTAGCTTGCTAGTCCACCTGCACCTACGGTGTCTGAGAAGGACAAGTTCAGCAGAAGCATTCATGAGTTCCAGTTACCAAAAAAAAAGAAAAAAAAGAAAGGAACCTCGACAGTTTTTGTTTCATGACAATTCATACATGCTTTTTACATTAGGAACATGATTTCGAATGGTCCCTTACAAATAATAATGAATGTTTCTTATTTATCATCAAATCAGCATGATTTCCGGAAGATCGTGTAACTGAAGTAATGATTATGACATTTCAGCTTTAATGTTAAAATATAAAATTTGTAATTGTTTCCCATTATTACTGTATCTTTAACTGAACAAATGCAGCCTTGATTATCATAAGAGACTTCTTGAAACTCAAAATATATTGCCGTCCTCAAACTTCTGAATAATAGTGCTTTTGAAATCTGGTTCTAAATGTTTCAGAGTTGAAAATTCTGACTTGATATGAATAGACTTTAACACTTTTGAAGCACTAATGATCTTGTCAAATGTAATCTGTATGTCTCCTCAGGCAGCAGAGCGGGACTGGGAGGAGAAGAGGGCCAGTCTAACACAGTACAGCGCTCAGGACATTAATCGACTGTTGGAGGAGACTCAGGCTGAGCTCATGAAGGCCATTCCTGACTTGGACTTTGCCGCCAAGCAGATCAAACCTGCTCAGAACCAGATTCAAAACCAAAACCAGAGCCAGAGTCAGTCTAGCACCAATGCCACACCTGAACACAAGCCTAACAAACCTCAGAATAAGCTTTCCAGTAAAGACAGCGGATCCAGACGAGGCTCGGATGAGCTGACGGTGGCGAGGTATCGAACGGAGAAGCCCTCAAAATCCCCCCCTCCTCCACCTCCCCGCCGGAGTTTCCCCTCCTCTCCTGGCCTGACAACACGAAGCGGAGAGATGATCATTCCTGGAAAGAGTATAAAGGTGACTGGTGACATTCAGAGACGATTTTGCATGTGTGTGTTTATGCATGCAAACTTTCTCAAACATTTATATGCAAGCTGTTACTGAAAGAGCAGCACGAGGACTGTCAAAGGAGTCAAGGGAGCATACTAAATCACTTTTATTTGAGCGCAGGGTCTCAAAAATGTCAGGCATCTCATAAAAGCCGCCTGTGTCTGTGGGTGTGTTAGTCATGGTTGATATTTACTCTGTCACCTCGATAATAAATCACCTGTTGGTCACAGGTAAATTTGAGATAGCTTGAGAAAGATTAAGATGGTTCTAGATGTTAATTTCCCTTGTGTTTGCTTTGGAATTCAGTTATTAAAACAGCCATAATTAATTTTACATTATTCATTTATTCATTCAACCATATAAATAAATAAATATTTCTTTTTTATATATCTCTATAATTATTTATTCATTCATCCATCCTGAAAAGAATGTTTATATTGTAAAATATGTATATATTATTTATTTATTTCAACCATTATTTTATGTTATGTTATTCCTTGATTGATTAATTCTGTAATTCATAAATATATAGATATATATATATATTTCATAATATTTTTTCATAAAGAAAAACAAACAATTAAATAAATTGATGTGTTTTTATTTATTTATTAATCCATTCATTTTATGTGTAATATATATATATATATATATATATATATATATACACACAGGATTTTCTATGTCTCTTTCTCCCTACACATTATACATATATATATATATATATATATATATATATAAAAACTTCCTATTGTATATACAGATTTGTTATTTTGTCTCTTTGTGTATACACAGAAATCAGAATCAGAGGAGACTGAGTCTCAGAAGCCACACATTAAGCTGAGGAGGAGTATATCTGAAGCCCCCCGACCTGCCTCAACCCCTCCGACCATCGCTGGTGGAGAGCGAGAGGAGGGCGATGAGGAGAAGTTGGCAGCTGAGCTAGAGGTGAGCACATGTATTACCTGGGGAGTCATATCAGACCGTCTGTACCCTAACGGGTGAGGTGTTAATGTTGGTGATTAATGTCCATATGTCACATGCACCAGATGTGTCTGGTGTACACCCGCAGAGCAGTGCGATTCCATTCTCACACACACATTTGCAGCTTCTACCAGTTGGCTGGGTCGCTCATTCATTAAGCACACATTAGCAGTCAGGAGATCTGAATTTCTGTCTGTGCTCTTTGGCTCATGAACTATTAAGCTCAAATGAGTGCTTTGACAATGTTGTGTGCTGTACTGATATAAAGTGCTGTTAGTTAGGCACTGGTGAGTATGTTGTGGGATACCGTTTGTGTCTAATTTAACTGTACATAGAATCAACAACCATAACATCTAATATATGCCATCTCACTTACCCATATACTTTATCTCTAGATGCATTAGAGCAGGGTTATGCACCAATCAAATTGAACTGGGAAGGCCTTCTACATACTAATTCTATTCCAGTATTTAAACTGAATTTAGGATACAGAACTGTAATTTAAATTAGAAATAGTTTAATAAACTTGTATGCACACTTAGGCTGCTAACTTGATTATAAATACTTTAATACTGCAATATTGTGAATTATTAAACCATGTTGTTGTTGAATAACTATTTTTTAATAAAACTTATTTAAAATAATAATATAATTTCATTACTCTGCTCCTTCAGAAATCATTCTAATATGCTAATTTGCTGCTGAATAGACATTTATTATCATTAATTAAAAAAAGGTTGCTTCTTAATATATAATGTTCTTTACAGTTTTAAAGTTGAAATGAACAACATTTATATGAAATAATATTAATTAATAATAATAATTTAATGTGAAAAGTCACAAAGTGTAATATAATATAATATAAATGCATAATGCATTCATCCTTGCTGTCCAAAAAAAAAAGAAATCTTACTTACACTAAACTTTTTAACAGCAGTGTGAGTGTATATATATATATAACCTATTATTTAAAGAATTTGAACTACAGTTTGCTTCATTGGTATTATTTTAAACAACAAACCTTAAGAAATGTTACCCAATCCTTCAGAACATGCATCAAATCTTTTTTATATTTGATTAATTAATGCACAATTAAAAATTCTAACTTCTCTCCCCAGCCGTCTCCATTTACATATCATCATTTTGCCATGGGGCCATTACAGTGCATTTCTCCTGACTAACACTGCTTGAGCTGTGTTGGTGTTGATTTTAGACTTCCTTGACCTGCTTCAGGGCAGCAACGCACACACACACACAGCACACGAACTACAAGGCTCATTAACACCAACAAGCAGACAGATTTTATTGTCTTGGTTGAGTGGATGACAGGGTAAGCGAGCAGATGTATCTTGTCCTCCATTACCGCTGCATGGCTCTGTTGGAAACCCTGTGGAGACCTGTGGAGATCTGGGCACTGCTGCAGTGACACCACACCCACCTCCCTCTCATACCTAATGAGGCTCACAAGCTGCATCTCAAAACAAAAACTTTAACTCCATAACACCCGCACTCTACATACACATTCATGAACTGAAATGGCTGAGCTCTAAACACTGGTACAGCATGTCATTTCTGGTGTTCCGTAGAATTATAATGTCATTTCGGGTGAATCAGATTTTATAAATTATTACAATTCTGTAAAGTCTGTGCATAACGTAAGTAATTGAATTTTATAGACCTTTAGGGGAAATCCTGAAATGTCATAGTCTGAACTGATATTTTGCATTCATTAATTCTCTTCAATCTCCCTGACCGCTCAGCTCTTTGAGCGACATCTGACTCTCCCCCTGCCCTCTCCCAGGAAATATCCTCCTCCCTCTAGTTTACAGCTGTTGCCCCATGTGTCCTCGGCTGGACAGGTAACAGCCTCTGCTGCAAGCTAGTGTGGACTGCTGTTGAACACTCATGCACACACATCTATCTATATGTTTCCCTCTAAAATGACTCCAAGACCAAGACTACTCTTTGATATTCCCACTTCACAGTCAGCACGATCACAACTACACAATCACCACTTACTGTTCATTGTGTGTGTGTGTGTGTGTGTGTGTGTGTGTGTGTGCACTTGTCAGTGCATGTCTGTTTTGTATTGGAATGCCTAATTTCTAATTTCTTCCACTGCAGTGTGTTAGCACTTGCCCAGACTTTTTGAATTTTGCTGCTTTTACATTTTTAAATGAGAACAGAAGCAAAGCTCTGTCATCTCTAAATAAATTGTTCTATAATTATTTACATCATTTACATTTTGCATTCAAATATTTGTGATATCTCTTTCATTTAATTTTTGTATTTGTATGTGTGCTACGCTACATATGTGCCAGCAGTCGATTGCATCTACGGCTGGTGATGATGATCACTTCAGTGATTTTACAGAGAAATCTCTGGTAGGTTTATCTTAGCCACCTTTATATTAACTTTACAACCTCATACATTTATGTTTCACATTCATGGGTTCATTCTATAAATTTCGGCTTCTAAATTGCAGATGCAGCATGGGATGTCCTCCACTCCAGTTCCCCAGATAGTCTTAACCGAGTGTAACTCTCTCCCCACGTCCCCCTCTGAGGACTCAGCGGAGACACGGCGGTCTGAAAGCACACAGACAATTAAAGACAATAACATTGGAAACGACAGAAGAGTAAGTTACTTCAGCCACATTGTGAGGACTCCCCGTCTGCCGCTATGGAAACAAGACTTGTCAGCCGGCCAAAAAGTCCCTCGATTACAGGACTTGGATGCAGCCCAGAGGGAGCTCCAGAGTCCCGTCCAGGATGTGACCCAATCGTGCCCGCCCTTAACAAGCGAGAGAGCAATTAAACAGGCCCTGAGGAGGGAGCCAAGGGTTCAGGAGTCTCTGGAGGCGGCGACAGAAACGATAGAAGAGCGAATGAGAAAGTCGGACAGTACAATGTCTGTATCGCCGCAAAACGGGCCCATAGAGACATCTCAAGTGGGTTTGATCCGCACTCAAGGAGTTGGAGGGGAGAAGGAAGACATCTGCCACAGCACGTACCGTCGTCTGGACAGTCTGGAGGAAACCATCCGTGAGCTGGAGCTCAGTCTGATGGAGTTCAGCACTGATCCTCACACAGGTAACATCCTCCCAGCGTCCGTCCAGACGCAGAGGTCCTCCACCAAGAGATCCGGCAGCGTTCGACATACAGCAGACGGAGGAGAACCAAACAAACCCGCTGTCCCACCTAAACCGTCCTGCGTCAGCACGTCCACAGCCAAGGTTCAACCTAACCCTCAGTATCTTCTTCAGCCCTGGTCTTTCTGTCTTTTCCATCTTTTCCATGTTTTTGGTGTCTTCCGCTGGGTTGCTCAACTAGTTCAGTTTGTTCTGTTTTGCAAATGCTTTGATAAATTGTTTGCCTCCAACCTCTGTAGAACTACATATTGTATCTTTGGCACAATAAATTCTCTTGTTTCCTCTTCTTTATTTGCCCACTCTTTTTTTCTCCTCTTAAAATGACTTTGGAATTTGATTACTTTCCTCTTGTCTTATTTTCCTCTGGTACATACATTATATGTTGTTTTCTCGTAAAATTAAAAAATAAAGCCCAGGGAAGCTCTTCGTAACTACTCAAGTGATTTTGTTGCGTAATTTATGCGGTATTGTCTCCTCTCACATTTGTCTTTCGTCTTTAGAGAGTAGTTGTCAGTATATACTGCTACGAAGCAGCGATCCGCCATACGTCATGTGTATTACTCAGCTCCTCTGAGAACAGGGCTGATCTCTGCGAGTGACAGAAGGGAAGGATTTGGATGAAGTCACTTGTGTTTTCCACTGCGTTGCTTTCAGCCCACACATTTGTATACAAGCCAGCATTGCATCATCCCTCCTAACTGGTGTGTTGGAGCCCCATGCCCGAGGTCATTGCACGTTTTCTGGTAGAACAGATGGAACCTGGCAACCACAGGTCCACCTGATTGCAAGTATTAGATCCTCTTACAGTGCCCCTCGTTCAGTGAGGTGCTGATTTGCATTAAACACACAGCTAATGGGCCCCCTTGAAGCTTAAAAAAGGACTGTTGGCTGGTTGTGACTCTAGACTTCAGTCTAATGTTTGATCTTGCATCAGTAATATATTCAGGGAGATAAAAGACTAGAGAAAGCGATTATTATTTTGTATTGCACAGAGAGCTTTTGTCAACTTCATGCAGAGGTGTATAATTTATATTTTCAGAATTTAGTACAAGAAATTATAGGTAATATGTGTGAGAATGAATGAGAGGGCTGTGCTGAGATGCATGTGTTCTATTAAAAACACATCACCCTCCTGTCTGTCTTGCACACTATTCTCCTCCAGCACTTCCTTTGACTGCTGGTGATGGCAAATACACTGTTGGAAATTGGTTTAAAAATATTAGCAAATATAGTGCACAAATTCATATCCTCTTCTCTCTCATCCTCCTCAGACTAGCGGTGGAAAGGCGTTGTCACGCCTCAAGCACCTACAGCAGAGCGGATCAGAAAAGAGCAAAACAAGCAAACAGAGAGAGGACTTCCTTAGGAACCAGGGTCAGCAGCAGGTAAGATCTGACTTTTGTCCTGTATATCAGTTTTTATCAATCTGTGGTTCTATCTTTGTTTCTATTATACAGTGTATTGTTCTGACATTCCATCATTCTATCAGTTGTCTGTCTGTCTGTCTATCTATCTATCTATCTATCTATCTATCTATCTATCTATCTATCTATCTATCTATCTATCT
>JAUMHQ010000048.1:5620709-5645276 GCA_032361165.1 Enteromius paludinosus
GTTTTCTGTGTGAATATATTTTAAAATGTAATTTATTCCTGTGATACACAGCATCATCACTCCAGTCTTCAGTGTCACATGATCCTTTCAGAAATCATTCTAATATGTTGATTTATTACTAGAGTTGTCAATGTTGGAAACAGTTGTGCAGACAAATATATTTTTTGGAACCTGTGATTTTTTCCCCTTTTTTTCTCCTCAGGATTCTTTGATGAATTAACAAAATATTTTTTTACCAAATATAAAAAATGTCTAAAATGTAAATCTATGCTGTGACTTTCATTTAATAGATGCTTTGTTAATAAAAGTATTCATTTCTTTCAAAGAAGTAAGAATAAAAATGTACTGATCCCACACTTTTGAACAGTAGTGTAACAGTAAACCACTGTAGCAGTAGTTCTGAACATTATTATCCACTTTAAATAAATGCTTCTCTTTTAAATATTTTAATGATAAAAGAATCCTAAAAAAAATATTAAGCCGCTCGACTGTTTCCAACACTGATAATAAAACATCAGCATATTAGAATTTTTTCTGAAAGGATCACGTGACACTGGAGACTGGAGTAATGATGCTTCATTTCACAGGAATAAATTACATTTTACAATATATTCACACAGAAAAAACTTATTTTAAACTGAAATAATATTTCATAATATTACATTTTTTTCTAGAGTTTTAGTCTAATCAATGCAGCCTTGATGAGCAGAAGATACATCCTCAAAAACCATTAAATATCTTACTGTTGAACTGTAGTGTATATATTTTTCCCAAGATTTACTGATGAATGGATTTGGATAATCAAGGTAAATTATAATTATTTTGTCTTCTGGGAAACATGTTAGTATTTATGTATTTCTAAAGTGCTGTGCTAAATAATAATAATAAAAAAAAAAAAAACTTTACACAAAATGTTGCACTTCAGCTTGTTCGGATGTTTACTCCCTCTGGGTCATTTTCATGATCCCTCTTATTTTATCATGTTTGCATAACTATTAATAACATATTTGCATATTCTGCAAAGGGTATGTAAATGTCTATTTCAAACCTATTCAAATACATCGAGGCCTAATCTAATCTCATTCTAGTTTTGCTCTATCTTTAATCTTAGTTTTGGTTTATTGTTAGTTTAGCCTAAAAATTACATTTAGTCTTAGTCTTGTATTTTGTTTTAGTTATGGTATTGATATAGTCTTAATCTAGTTGATAGTAGGTTTAGTCTGGTCCCAGTTTAGTCTTAGTCTGCTTGTAGTCTCTTTTTGCTTTGTCCTTTTTTTTAAGTCTTGGTTTTGCATGGAACATGGTTTTGGACATGTTCTTAGCTTTAATGTTGCGTAAGCTTGTACGAACTTTTAAAATGTTTTGCTGAAAGCTAAGAAGATCATTTTCTGCTTGAAACCAATTCATAATGTCTGTCTGAGGGCATTTCAGAGCTCAAATTCCACAGCTCAGACTATTGCCGAGAGCCTTAGGAGACGTGTGTGTATGAGTGTGTTTGTCTGTGTGTGTCAGTCACAAGTGAAGTGAGGCTGATAGAGAACCTTCTAGCAGGGACGCTTTGAAAAAACTGAATTGGAGCGTCAATCGCAGAACATTTGGGACTCTAAAGTGCACTTAAAACCCTCTAACAGAACAAAGAAGCCAGAGACAGGTGGGTCTCAGGAGAAGCGGGAGAGAGAAAGCATGAAGCCAGAGACTAGGGAAATGTGAGCTCTACAACATAAGCGAAGTGAACGAGACAGGTGGAGAAAACAGGGGAGGGTTTGAAAGATGGATTAGAAGGAGAAAAAGACGTGCGCGCACACACATGGACAGCTACGGGCCTGTGTGCAGTAGGTAAGGAGAAGATAGATATGCTGGTGCTCTGTAAATCTCCTCACTCCGTGTTTAATAAATCTGGCCCCTGTTCAACAGGCCATGAATATTAGAAAAGAATCTAATCTTTTATGGAGAAGGGAGAGAGAAGCAGATATTGGCAAGAGAGCGAGCAAGATCAGAGGGTTCATTGCAACTATAATTACAGGAGAGCATATTTGCTGTTATAGGCACTCTTGCTAAGCTGGATATGATCAGGATTTAGTCTTGTCAGTGTAACAGCTAATTATTCCCTTTGAAGTGGACTGCGTATATCTCCTTTTTTTGTCTTAACCCTCTTAGCAGCAAATGGATACAAACATTTATGCACACTCATCTTTCCACCCGGACTCTCATCATTTCATCGAGCCTTTTTTTTCTGCTTGCTGTGCCTCTCACTCTTATTCTCTGCCTCAACCACATTTGATTTGGTTTTGTACTCTAGCCAAAAGACTTTATCTTTGAAATGATTGCTCTCCCTGACTGCTTCAAGTAAACTAACACATCACTGCTCAATTTTGGTCTGATTCACTTGCAGTTGTCAATTATATGTACACCACTATTCAGAGGTGTGCGTTATTTTAAAAGCTTACATTTTTTTTATCTAAAATACAACAAATTGTATTACATTTTTAAATAACTGTTTTCTATGTTAATATATATTCAAATACAAATTTAGCAGCCTTTACTTCAGTGTCAAATGATCATTCAGATGTCATTCTTAAATGTTGTAATATGTTTGGTGCTCAAGAAGTATTCATTTCTTCCAAAAGAAAAGAAAAGAAAACTAACTGACCCCTAACTTTTGCATGGTATAGTACAATTTTCTTTTTTTCTGGTTACACTTAAATGTATGGACGAGTTCCCACTATTAACTAGTTGCTTATTAGCATACCAATAATTAACATATTGGATGTTGATTATCACTTATAAAGCACATATTCTTCATGACCATATTATGCATCCCTAATCCTACCCAATATCTAATCGTAATAACTAACTGACTATTAATAAGCAGAAAATAGAGTATACTGAGGCAAAAGAAATCTGTTATTTGTTTGTTAATAGTGAGAATTGAACTTAAAAATAAAGTGCAACTCTTTTCCTCCAAAAAATCTAGCTGTTAAGTCTTGCAGACAAAATTGGTTTTCTCAATTATGTATGAATGTGTTACAGGTATTTTGTATCTTTTTATCTCTATCTTAAGTAGTATGTGTACATTTCACATGTTTTTTTTGAACAGCTTTGTGTCTATTCTCAATTACATGAGCTTGTGGCACATCAATTTTAAAAGGCAAGAGAAAGTCAGTGGGAAATGCCAATAGGGAAGTGTATTCCTTATGACTGTGCAAAAGCAGTAGCTATTTTAATCTCCATCATAGTTGTGTTCTCCAGGGACTTTTTGAGAAGGCTCTGTGAAAAGGACATGGGCCAGCAGGTTTGGAAAAGAGTGAGAGAAATGAAAGAGAGGGAGAAGGTTAAAGGGAAGAGAGATACGGGCGAGAGAGAGAGATGGAGAGTCTTTTTCTGCTCTATCAGGGTGGAATAATTGGCACTTCATGTGGAAAGACACAGACTCTCCGGGCTCTCTCTTCACCCTCATCGCTCTCTCCTCTTCACTCCTTGTATCCGTGCTGTCCATCCATCTCCCTCACAACTGCTTAGAGTTTGAGCAGATCTCAATGGAACTCTTTCAGCGTCCTGTCACACCGGAACCGAAAGAGTGTTTGTGAGTGACTTGATGGTAATATTCGTTCATGTCCAATAAACCCACCAAAATCTTGTCAACTGGTCAGTTTCTCCTAACATAATGCATTGTGGGTGTTATAAATGTATGTGGATTCGCCTTCATGTGGCGAAGCTGTGTACCAGGCTAGCATCATGCATGAATGATCCTAACCTAATTAATGTTGTCCTTTGTTTGTCTTCCTCCTTCCTCCCATTGTCCCCTTCCTCTTGCATTTTCCTCTATGTCACCGCTACCCTGGCCCTCATGGCAACCATTCACGTCCAACTCCTTGACCCAGTGAGCAGAAGCGATCGACCCAAACCAACCTGACCTGACCGAAGCTTGTCCACCTCCTCCTCTGCCGTCACCACCACTTCTTCATCAGCATCTCCTGACTGAAGCCCACAATCCTTCACCCAGTTCCTCCTAGTCAATGCAGTATACTTTTAAATGAAAAAAAAAAAAACATAATGCAGCTGTCAATATTCACCAGAGCCTCATTCATTCCTTTGAGAAAGTGTCTTGTGAGAGAGATTAATGACACATTGCAGCCAAAAAAATAATAATTTGAATACTCCCAAAATGTGTTTTTACTATGTTCTTTTCTATCCACTCTTCTATCCTTTATCCCCTCTACTTTTGCCCTCAACACCCACCCCCTCAGGCTCTGAGTCTGAACATCAGCAGAGCAAGAGCCACCGAGTCACTCCTCGCAAGCACCAGAGCCGCAAGCTTCTCCGGCCACCTGCCCTCCAGATTGCAAAAGTACCCCCAGGAAGGGGCTTTGTCCTCCTTGACAGCCTCCTCCAACCAGGCCAAGGCGCTTCTGGCTAGCCTTTCCACATCCAGCCTCTCAGCCGAGGCACTCCTCCTGTCGTCCACCGTAAGACAACACCGGTTTCTCAGAGAGCAGAACTTCAACTCCTCAAGCCTGCCCCTTCCCATCTCCAACGGCCGCTCCCCTCCCTCTCCGACTTCACCTACTTCCTCTTCCTCGCCCTCATCTCCCTACGCTCTCACCTCTCCAAGTCAGTCCTCGCTGGCTCTGAAACCCTCCATCACCGGCAGCTTGGAGCGGAATAAGACTGAACCCAAGACAGCGACTCCAGAAGATATCGATTAAGGAGGATGGGGCTGGAAATGATCCATGTATAACGTAAAGTAGATGAGTAGAAATGCGAGGAGGCTTAGTTTTGTTTCCCTGACTATCCCTACCATGATACTTTACGGACAACAGCGACGTAGGGCAAGGAGGCAGGTGGCTTACTTTACCTTACTTTGCATAACAGGTTCACTTTTCTTCAGTTTGTGTACAGAATCAAACTGTAAACCCTACCTACTCTGCGTTGCTGCCAGTTCCCCAAACTAGAGAACCAACAGATGGGCTTGGACACTCACCACCAGCCTGTTTCCAGCTCCACTGCAAAGCCAGCATCACACCCCCCACGGGAGGCCTGGGGAAGGACTCTTTACCCGAACCCTCATTCATTTGCCAAATCTCACATGTTGGAGATCTAGCTGAGTTTGGTAGATGTCCATCAAGTGTAAAACCAAGACTGTAAGACTATGTAAAACCAAGTAGAGTTGCAATAATCGGAAAGTGAGTACTGTAGTAGTCGGTGTTTATTGAAACATTTTATTGCTCATATCTATATCAACGGAAGGAATGTTTAAAATAACAACAGCAAAACCTTGATGTTGAGGCAGCATCGCTCGCTCTAATGTAGATTTTTGGCTATCAGTCGTACTGCTAAAGGAAAATAACTGAAATTGGTGCTATGATTAACATTTGTGATGATTATACACTCCCTTAAAGGGATAGCTCATCTAAAAGTGAATGTTCTGTCATGATCTACTCGTTCTTGTATTGTTGCAAATGCCTTGGTTTGTTGTCTATGCAGTGGAAGTCACTGGACTTTAACTGCGTGGACAAAAACATTCTTTTGTGTTCTATAGAAGAAAGCGATTCATGCGGAATTTTCATTTTCCAAAGAACTATCCCTTTGGCGTACACGCACTGCCTAAGAGTCTATTTTTGTTCTCATTTGCACTCAGATAGCTCTTCATACAGCCATTTTACATGTTTGCTGTAACTTAGCACAAGTTGTCATGGCAACAGAGGAATTGTGGGAAGGTGGAGGGCTGCCTGCTTTTTGAATCACCTGTTATAGGACGGTGTTATAAGGTTATTGTTTTCTGAAGTTCTTAACAGTCACAGTTTTCCTGTATAAGGATATAGGACAGTCCTCTGTTCTTGTCACTTAAAGAAGCACAAGAAGCTAGAGAAAGTACAATGATCTGACAATCATCAAACATTCGGCACTAGCTGTCTTAACCTTTGGCCTCCCAGATTGTGAAACCCAATTCCAATTTAAAATGAACAAACAGATGGTTAGGTTCACCATGTAGGGGTTGCACATGCAAGAAGACTGAGGGTAATTCCACAGCACGTACTGTATGCCAGTGGACGTGATCCATCGAGTGGAAGACATCTGTGCGCTAGAGCATTCCAACTCATCCTTTCTCCTAATGAGCCGGTCATACCCTCCTCTTACTTTTCTATCAAAGCGCACACACTTCATTTTTAGGAGGTAATTGTGTGCCGGTGATACAGATATGAATATCACATCTGTTCTTTGGTTTCATTGCTCTCCACAGTCATAATACTAAAACGCAAGAGCATCCTTTTTTTGGTCATTGAGGCTCTGGTTCTGCCCACCCATATTTTTTTCTTATTCCAGTCCTCACAACATTCTCACACACACACACACACACACTTACAGATAAAGATTTTTTTCTTCTCACAAGGGTATTCCTATGTTGTGAATTTGTCAGTGTGACAGCCTGCAGGTTTCCTCATGAGCCCAGAGAATTTAAATGTGTAAAGGTGAGTGAATAGAAAGAGATGAATAGAGCAAAAGGGGAGATTTTTCCAGCTTTCTGGCGAAACCAATGTGTGAAATTGATTGCTTGTGGTGCGGGGTTTAAAATAATGGCTTAAGCACTAGATCGACGTCGAGAGTAAATGGCCAGAGGAGAGATTAGTGGTGTTACTCCGTGTCTCGCAGCCAAATCGCCCTGTAATTTATGTCCAAAATGTATAATGATTCATATGGGAGGTGCAAGGTCAAGATTAGGGGCTGTTACACATGTTATTTAAGCCATTTTGTGAACGAAAGAGAAAACAAAGCTTTATTATACATATTTATAGAAAAAAAAAACTTTATTTATACTCCTGATTCTTTTAGACTCTAGATTTGTCTGGAAAGTTCACAGCAAGCATCAAATTCACAGCTCGGTCTATTTAAGGACCCAGACCCAGACAAACTAGCAAATGAGATCAATTTAGCAATTGGTGCTGTTGTGAGCGCTCTCAAAACGTCACCCTTGTGGGTGGAGTTTCGTAGAAACGAGAAGCGGGTTTCGTGCTTGGATGGAGATAGTAAGAATCTACAGCACTTCCTGTCAGGAGGCACACTTCATCCTCTCAGTAAAGCTACGAGTAGAAATATGTGAGCTAAGAAAAGACTTTCTTGACCCCCTCAGAGACTGCGATGGATTAATGTAGGAAGGTGGTGAAATCTCCTTTTTTAAAGTAGAATCTTTCTCAAAACATGGTAAGATACAGTAACTGCCCAGACCTAGTGTATAAATACATCTTTAAAGTTAGTCAATTATTTTTCACTCAACATGGTTGGTTTGAAAAAAATGTATGATGCGAGATTTGCGTTTGTATATTTTTTGTTTGTTGATTTTATATTACCGAGATTTATTTGTACATATTTTGGTTTTTGTAATCCTGAGGAAATATATAGCACACTAGAAAATTATTTATTCATAAGAGAAGTGTTTTGTATATTGAGTTGAAAATATTACACTGTACAGCCCAGTTCATGTATAAAGTATAGCTGCATCTAACCACAGGTTGATATTTTGTTAATTTTCTGAGTTGTTGGGTGAATTTGAAAAAGCCTTTATCCAGCCATTCAAAAGCATTGAGTTAATGTGATCCGAGTGAAATCGGCTTCATTGCTGATACTTATGAAGCTCTTATCTGTATTGTGACCTGAGAATGTCATTTGCTTACTCTTGATTTGTTTGCTTTGAGTGAGATGAACAATGTGGATTTAACGGCAAATGAACTGTCACGGCCCTCTTCTGTCCTCTAGTGGCAGGGAGTCAGTCTGCAATTTCATTTCACTACCGAATAATAACAGATGTTTAAACTGTCAGTGTACAAATGCCTGGGTCAAGGAAACAGTTGCACAAGTGTTTCTGCCACATTATGCTAATTTTGAGTTGCAGGTTAGAGTTTCCCCCAGAGAAGACTGCAGGAAATAGGAGGAGCTGGATGCTTCAGTTTGTTACGTCTGGCCAAAAAGGACAGTAATTTGGAGAAAGCACATTCTATGATGAAACGTCTTTATGTAGAATATTTTACCAGAGCTCTTTAGTCCCTTAAGTGAGATTTTTTTTTCTACATGGATGTGTGGATGTTACAAAATTATGACATAAAACGATAAACAATAAAATACTAGAACAGAGTAAAAGGGAAAAAAAAGACTATAGCGTGTAAATAATACCGTAATTATTAGCGAGTCCTACAAAATTATGTCCAGAAAAAAAAAGTTTTATTTAAAAGATGGAGTTATAAGGTATATATTAAAAGTTTTAAAAAAATATATTAAAAACAATTATATCAATGCATGTACATTCTAAAGCAATCGCACGGTGCAGATGATTTTAAAAAACAAAGTTATCTACATGTTAAAAAAAAAAAAAAAAAAAAAGTCAACGGAGAGAATAGCGAGGTCGAGTGCAATGATACGAGGCTCACAGCTGAAGAGTCAAAGTAGGAAAAAATGACTTTTTCTATGTCTGATTTCTTTGTGGCTCAGGCATGTCCAGTCTTACTGTAACCTGTGGTGATGTGGTAACCAGACTTGGGTGGCGAGCTCTGAGTGTGTTTTACTGAGCAGATTAAACTCCACTCTGGCCATCAGCGCACTAGTAATGGTGCAAGCCCTTTACCCACGCTGTGACCCTCCCATCTCTAGAGTAGAGTAATGTACCAACTGAGAATCACTCTATATACAAATAAGATATATAAGCACCTATAGATACAGAAGAAAAATTCATTAATTTGTCAGTGTGGATGCCATGATAACTTTGTGAGAAATGTGACTTTATTTTATTTTCATTTTTTTTCCTGTGAGAAATTGTTGAGAGCTGAGACCTTTTGTACATACTTGCTGTGGTTGTGTGTCTAATAAAGTACAGCTCTCTTCTATGACAATATTTCTACCGAGTCTTTTTTTTTGTTTTCTTTTCTGTTTCTCATAATAAATGAAATGTGTCTTACTGTACAATGGTTTCACTCTTTTATTAAACTATGTGAAAATCAAGCTATTATTGTCAGGCTGCATTAAAAGTGCCTTCATTCAGGAGCACTTTCTTTAGCAATATAAACACAGCAAAACAGGCAAGCTGAAGCTCAAGGACTTGTTCACCGGAGCATATGCGATGGTATAAAAATGCCTTTTGTGTTTAATGTACAGTTGTTTCCAAATATTCTCAAAAGGTTACGTGTATCAGATATGTATGCGTGCGTGTGTTGATGATGGGTGTCTGTTAGTGTGACTCCTTGTTCGTGTGCAGCATCTGTTGTTGTGTATGTTTGACAGTCATTTCCTGTATGGCTGTACAGACTTATAATATTTTATTACATAAAGAATAAGACCAGGTGTTATGTACAGAAGGGTCCAGTGGGGTAACCCTCAGTTGTCTTGTCGTGGAGTTGCTCTCCGACCATCGCCTCTTCTGTAGGGTGCATTTCTCAAATCTAACACAAAAAAAAAATCGAATTCATATATAATATATATATAGAGAGAGAGAGAAAAACAGATTATAGAAAAGTAGCTGGCTAATCGATCTTACCAGTTTATACCATTAAGGTATATTTAGACTATTTTGGCTGTATATCTGTAACATTTGTACCTGTTATAATGCCCTCGATGGCCCCGTCTGTGACTTGGGGCTTCACCTGTCTTTTCTTCAGCTCTGCAATCAGGTCCAGTTGAGGCATTTTGGGCATCATGGGACCCTGATCATAGTAGGAAAGATTTTCAGGGGAATAACTTCAGGTGTGCAGTTCCAGTCAATGCTTTATATAAATAAAATGATCAAATAGTTTTGACAAACCCATTTTAAAATGACACCTAACCTTTTGAGGAGAGCTGTCTTTCTTCTTTGGAGAAGGGGCTGCCTGTTCTTCTGCTGCAATCTCTTGTTTCTTCTTCTGTTCATTGTCTTGTTCCGCTTGCTGTTGTGTGACACAATAATACAACACAGTAGGATAAAAAATTTTTATTTTGGAAAAAATAAATCCTTGAGCAAATTGTTTGGGAGTCATTGAATAAAGTAGTTATGAGAAAAGGATATAATAAAGTTATTAGAAGAAAACATGCATGTCAACCTGTTGTTGGGGATTTCAAACCGTTCATTATCCATCATAACCCTTTACTGTACTTGCAATAATTCAAGCAATTCACATAAGCAAATGAACAATTCAAATAATAGCTTAGCTTTGTCAGTATGTGTTTATGTTGACAAGTTCAACAGCTACAATGCTGCTTTTTCTCGCACCTTGTAAGCTTTGATAAACCTGACGAAGACCGGGAAGAACATGGAAGGCTGTGTCGTCTTCGGATTCTCTCCGTAGTACTCCACTACAGACGCGTATGCCTCCTTTTTGGCAGAAGAGAAAAAGTCAGCAAGACTAATAAAGCAGAATTAATGTCAAAAAGTTTGTGTGCACTCACCTGTGCTGTCTTGCCATCTTTGACAAGCGAATCTAATTTGTCGCTGTTGGCCTTAACAAACTCTTTCAGCGCCGGGATGTCATCCTGCACCAGGAACTCCTTCTTGGTCCCTTCCATCCCTCTCTCCAGAGATCTCACGTCCTGGAGCACACTGTCCAAAGACACTGAGAGAGCAAAGGAGTGAGAAAGAGAAAAGACTCCGCATCCCCATGTTTGGAGGATGTACAGTAACTATGGTACGCCTTACCCAGAGCAGCTTTGTCTACAAAGCGGAGGTCAGTGTGGAAGGAGGCAAGCTCGGGGTATTTCTCATGCACCATATTCGCAATGAAGTGCAGCAACGTCTGTGTGCGGTCTGTGGACTTAGTGTCCAACAGCTGAAAGACACAAGAGAGTGAGACTGTGGCCACCAAAGACAGACGCAGAGATGACATAAAGGTATTGCAAAGATAGAGAGTAGGAATAGAGGTAAGATAGAGGCAGATTTTTCTTTTGGGTAGATATCCTCATGAAGAAGTGAATCCGATAAATATATTTATACAACAATTGTAATGTGCATACGAATGCATACATGTATGGAAACTGCTTAAAGTTTCAATCCCTTCGTTTCTTCAGAACCCAGCCTCTTTGTTTTTACATCAAAGGCCTCTACATCAGCTAATACAAATACAAAGAGAGCTTCCCAATAACACACCTGGGCCTGCAGCTTTCTGCTGTTATTTACAAAGCATACTTACATTCAAATCTTGCATAAAAACTCACTCACCAGGTCAAGGCTCTGCAGACGGAACCCATACGCTGCTCCTCTTTTACTGCTGTTCATGTAGTTCCCAAAAGCCAGGATGATCTAAAGCAGGAGACTGATAAGTGAGCTGCACTGAAGGAGCACACCATTCAAACACAAATGAAGTTTACTCACCTCTAACATCTTCTTCAGCTTTGATGAAGACTTGAGGGACACGGAAGCGGCAATGACGGCATCTATTTGCTACAGAAACAGGTGGTGGGAAAAAAAAAGATGATTTTTGAATCCAACACATAAATAGTACCAGACACAACAGCCGAAGAGTGATGCGAACTGACCGGCTGCAGACGTTTCATGCTCTCTGGGAAGTTGCCCATGAAAGTGAGGGTGTTGATCCGCTGAGCAAGGCGTGGGATTTTACCAAAGCGGCTTATGAACCGGTCCTCGTCGCTCAGGTCCTCAAGTGACCGCCCTTCCTTCTCGTAATTCTGCAGTAGCTTCATCTCATACTCTGATGGGATGAAACGTTCCAGAAGCTCCAGAAAGTCCAGACTCAGAGACTGCTGATCATATCTGAGAGCAAGACAAAGAGAATAGAGTTTCCACGCTGATTCAGGTTGGTTTAAAGCTTTGTTGTTGTTGCTGTTGAAACGCACCTCTCAATGGCTGTGCAGATGTTGTTGGGGCTCATGCCTCCCTTGCGTAAGGTGATAGCAAGGTTTTTGGCTTTGTTTGCCTCCAGCAGGGACACCTTACTGGGTGCCTTCTCAGCAACCTTAACCTTGAGCTTAGAAAGATCTGTTGGAGGACCTTGAGCTTTGGTTTTAAACTGTTCTGCAAATACATCCATATTCAGCTCCTGAGACAGAGAGAGTGTAATACATTAACTGACCCATTAATCAATCATTTAAAGAGATTTAAAGTTCATCATGTCCCATGTACATTTATTGACCCATCAAACCATCTTCTGTGAAACACAAATTAAAATATTTTGGAAAAAATCTTTTCATCCATACAGTCAAAGTCAATGGGTTCCAGAGTCGTTTTGTACATCACTGGCTTTCATTATATGTTCTTCAAAATATTTCACTGCAAAAAATGCTTTCTAAGACTAGATTTTTTTGTCTTGTTTCCAGCCAAAATATCTAACAATTCTGAAATCAAGAAGCTAAAATTAAGTTAGTTTTTACTTGAAACAAGCAAAATAATCTTGTTTTCTGTTTGAAAAAGTTACTTACTTTTAGCTTGTTTTTTTTTTTCTTGTCTAGAAAATTCTTCTTGATTTCAGAATGTTTAGATATTTTGGCTGGAAACAAGACAAAAAACCTAGTCTTAGAAAGCATTTTTTGCAGTGCTTATATTGTGTCCTCCAGAAGTCATGCAGGTTCATTTTGGGTGCATTTTAAGGATTTGTTTGCGGTTACCCCTAACAGTTGCTCATCATTCAGCTCACTAAACACCGTTCCCGTCACTTGGTTGGGCTTCAAAGCCTGCCAGTTCAACAGAGGCATCCTAAACTTTGGTTGGACTGCTTTACGTGCTTTTGGTCCTGTGCGAAACAATGAAAAGTACAGTCATTCTGCTCAGTTTGGGTGTCTGGATAAGTATTTTTTAACTTTCTTTAGTTGTCCCTTTACCTGTTTCAGCCCCAGGGGCAGGAGGAGCTCCTGGAGGGGGTGGTGGTCCACAGCCAGGTGGGGGCGGGGGTGGTGGAGGACCTCCACCAGGAGGGGGAGGAGGAGGGGGAGGTGGAATACCTTCACATCCAGGAGGAGGAGGAGGTGGTGGTGGAGGAGGAGGTGGAGGGGGTGCTGCAGCTCCAGGTAGAGGAGGAGGTGGAGGTGGAGGAGGTGCTGCTGTGGCTGAAGGGAGCGGTGCTTGAGAAGCTGGATCTGAAACAGTCACTGCGAACATTAAACAGACGTTATGTTAATATCGACGTTGCCAGTTAAAGGCAATCATTTTGAGTTCACTAGAAGCATTAAAGGGGTCATGACATTCCCTTGATCTTTTAATAGAGGTCATTGTACAATAAAAACGTCCTGTAAGTTTCAGAACTCAAAACTTTCTTGTTTGTCTAACAACAGCTTATCCTTAATGTGCCGAACACTGGGTTTAGGAATGTAACACTTTATGACGTACTAGTGTGGATAAATCCTGCCTCGGCAGAATATGATCAACACCTGCCAAAATAAGGAGAGAGGCAGACAGAGGTCTACGCAGAAACCAAACACTAAACTTTATTTGATTAAATTATTTTTAATAAAGTGCCAGACCACATTAGTAAGAACTTGGTATTTTGTTCACTTAATTTTTACAGCAGATTTGCTTACAAACAAGGCAAAATATTTAAACTAAAAGACGATGTTACTCCAAAGCAGAACCTGATTTTGCTGAGTGCAACATGGATCAAGATCTCTGTTGACCCTGAAGCAACATTGTGATTAACCAGGGGCCTTTTCCATAAAGCAAGTTTACCAAATAAGCCAGGCTTATGGCAGATAGTCTGACTTATTTTAAACCAAATGAACTGGCAATAAGTCAGACTAACTGAAATAAACCTGGCTTATTTGGTAAACTTGTTTTATGGAACAGGCTCCTGATTTGATAAACCAGTTTATGGTTTGTTAAGTTTAGGCTTACAAACAGTGTTCAGTGCTTGTACATCACTATCGTTCATCTATCATTTCCTATGATTTTAAGGATCGCTCATGGGTAAGGTTAGGTTTAGATTATGGGTGGGGAATGTTGGGTGGGAAAAAGTACCTAACTGCATCCTGAAGACCTTGATTATCTGGTTCAGGTGTGTTTGATTAGGGTTAGCAAAAACTAGGATCCACGTCTCCAACCATTGTTTTAGGTGTAGAGATATGGCTAAGAAAGTTTTTGGATTGAAATGTTGTTCCAGGGACAACATATTTTGTAGGAATACATCTAATTCAGAAAAATCAGGACGTGCCTTCTCAGAATATATTTAGTTAGATGTCCACACAAGTATTTATGCATATTTAACCAAAATCACAGCAGCGTTTATTTGTTGTAGAATGTAGGCTTTAAAACACACCCAGCCAATCACAGCATTGGCGTTAACTTCTGAGCATAAAATCTGCCACGCTTATTCAAACAGACAGAACATAGCTTTTTACTTCTAAATTGTGTTTTGATGTAAAAAAAAAAATGTTTTAATTATTACCTTGATTAAAGTAAAAGTGGACCTCAGAGAACAATAAAAAATCATTTTAAACACGAAGCAGAAGGAGAACTAGAAGTGCTTCTACCTGTTTGAGTGACGATTTTCTCTACAGTGACTGGAATCACTTCGATGTCCAAACTTCCAGAAGCTGTGCGTTCCAGTCGGACTAAGCCTTTCTCCTCCAGCTCCTTCAGCTTCGCCTCCAGTATGGACTCCTTCTCACTCGCATTTCTGTTTCTTTCTCTGTCTATCTGTGCGGGCTGCGACAGACGCTCCTGCTCTCTTTCTCTCTCTCTCTGAATCTCTCGTTCTCGTTCTCTCTGCTGCAAAGTGCTCACTTGGGCACAGGACTCTCGCAAGCTCTCCTGTTACAAACACAGGTGAAGGTTTGAGACAATGGCTGATTCTCAATTTTGATATTATTCTAAGAATGTATGAACTGCATTCGGCATACTGCATAAAACTTTATTATGATACATGTTTGTATGATGTCCCATTTTTAGTAAAAATAAGCATATTTTACATCTAAACTTCTAATGCTAAACACATTTATTTTATACGTTTTATTAATTAAAAACAAATAATGATCATTAAAGATTAATCATTAAAGACATTCTCTGACACAAGTACAATTATTTTTCACATTTTATGCCTAAGCAAACCCATAGTTTTTATTAATTTGTATTAAGTTAGTTCTTTTTTTTTTCCTTTTTTTCTTTTTTTAGAAATCACAACTAAACCAATCATCGGTCAACCAGTGTGCTGTATATAAAAATCTCACCTCAAGGGAATTAAAAGACTAATAAATCAATATATAAGCATAGATTGTCTGTTTGCTGCTTGCATGGCTACAGGGAGACTCACTTACTACTTCTAACCTTATTAATTAACTGTTCTAATTACCAGTTAATGCTAAATGTTGTAATTAACTGTTCCCTCCTGGTGGAATGACCTTCCCAACTCAATCCAAGCAGCTGAGTCCTTAATCATCTTCAAGAAGCTGCTCTTCCATCTACACCTGACTCTAACACTAGTACTCTATATTCTATTCAAAATGTAGTGACCCAATAAAATTAGCATTCTCTGTTCCTTATCTTTTAATAAATATAACTGAGCCTCATGCTCTTTTGTTTTGATTGCTTCTATATTGTCCTTATTTGCAAGTCGCTTTGAGTAAAAGCGTCTGCTAAATGACTAAATGTAATCTTAAATATTACTTAGTCTGAAGTACAGATAGTATGCAATAAAAGGAAAATGCAGTGTGGTACCTTAAGCAGTGCTGACTCTTTAGTGGCCTGCATTAGTTGTTGCTCTAGTTCTGCCATTTTTTCCAGTGCTCCATTCTCATATTCCTGCAATCTGGCATTCAGCTGCAACACAAAAATATACACACACCTACAGTATGAGAAACAGTACAGCCTATCTGCAACATGGGTCATGTGCACCATGCAGTAGATGATTATGTGCGAATATTTTTATGTCTATAGAGTATAGTTAACCTGTGCATTGGTCTCCTGCAGTTCTGTTAAATGGTCCATTACTTCCCCTTTATTTTCGGCATCCTCCAGCAGAGCTCCAACATCAAACACATTATCCAAGTACGCCTGGATCTGTACTTGCAACTTCTCACTTTCCATCTCCTTTAAGGACTGCAGACACAAACAGTTGCGTGTTATGTGTAAGATGTGCGTTATGCTTTTATCAAGCAGTTATCTGTCCTGTACACTAGTCTTACCTCTAAGTACTGGTCGAGACCCAGCTGGGAGAACTCATACTGAAGGTGCACACGGAAGTTCATGTTCTCCACTGAGTGCACCACAATGTTTATGAACTGCATGCAAGCCACCTGTGAAGAAAAGCATCCAATGGATAGAGTTTAAAATCAATCACATTACACAAAAAAACTGATTACTGTGATTCACATCAAAGCTCACCATGAAGTCTATATTGCTGTCGTCATTCATGAAGTACTCCATTAGCTTCTCAAAGCGGTTCTTCTCTCCACTCACCTGTGGGAAAGTGGGCCAAATTCAGAGGTAAGTGTTCAACATGACACTTATGATATTGTATGCTACAAAATGTCTAGACTTCTACTAGTGTCTGTGAGGGTTTAGATACTAATTTTTTGATCAAAACATTGTGTATAAGTAAGTGTAGAAGGCTGGTCATCTTACTTCTTTAAAGTTGTCAAAGGCTGAGATGATGATGTCATGTCCTCCTCTAACCAGACACACTGCAGCCAATAGCTCCAGCACAAGTGCCTTAGTCCTATGGACAACATATTAAAATGTATTGCAAACTAACGCAACAAACACACAACCCACACACCCCACAAAAAAACACACTCACCTGGGATTTTTGTTGTTGAGGCTGAGTGTAATTTCATTGACACATCTGGGGTGAGTCATGACTAAATTAAACCCGGACTGTTAAAAAGAAAAAAAAGGTGAGTCATAAAGTTAACCTAAAGTGACATCTGAGTAGCTGAGCCTGGTGTTAGTATGTGTGTCTTACGCCAACATACCTGATAATTCATTATAGCACGCAGACACATAATGCATAGGTGAACGTCATCTCTTTGGGTGGCCAATCGGGCATTTCGCATAGTTTTTCTGGCATGGGCAAAGTTACTTATTCTAAGGTGAAAAGGAAGGAAATGAACAAAAAATGAGCATTGCATATAAGGTATCAGAGTACACTAGTCTTAATAAGAATAATATATGATATAATAATAACAATAGAATAATAATGATAACTAACCGGACAGTGAGTGCACGTGCCGCTCTGCTCATGTTGTGTGTGGAAGAATGGTTAACATTTTTGGCTAGATCCTCCACTGATCTCTCTGACAACCTCCTGCTGTCTGATACAGATCCACCATTTTCCACAGATTCCGCCTCAAACCTGAGAAACACGTCAGCACAGAGTTCATTTTTAGCCCCTGAGATACTACATGCTTAAAAATAAGCATTCTTATAAGCATCTATGAAGGTCCATGAAGGTCCCTTTCCATTCAACAAAGGTTCTTTTGGATTTTTAAATGTCATTCACACTACACTCTTACAAAAAGGTTGCAAAATGGGCTTTTCAACGCAGTGGCTCAGAAGTAGCATTTTGGGTTCCCTTAAAAATCTTTCAGTTAGCAGCTTTCTTAGAGGAAAGAACACTTTAATAATCCAAAGAACATTTGTGCATTATAAAGAACCTTTTGTGAGTTGGAATGGCTCCATGATTATTAAAGGTTCTTCATGGAACCATCATGGAACCTTTATTTTTAAGAGTGCAAAATTGTAATTTAAAATTTATTTTATTTTAATGTGGCGTTACTTGTCAAAATCTAAGTTTTAAACATAAAATCTGGTGCTGATGGGAAATTTTAGACAGAAATGAGAGAATAAACATACGGCGCATCACTTTGAGCATATGACAAGTAATCCACCAGGACATCCAAGCCTTGGTTTTCCTCATCCAGAAACTCCTGAGCCCACCTATAGAGTACAAAAGGAATATCCTGATATGGAGGTTTTCCATTATTCAGCTGCAAAATTATCTTT
This sequence comes from Enteromius paludinosus, assembly GCA_032361165.1. Lineage (NCBI taxonomy): Eukaryota > Metazoa > Chordata > Actinopteri > Cypriniformes > Cyprinidae > Enteromius > Enteromius paludinosus. The sequence continues at coordinate 5,638,606 of JAUMHQ010000048.1, forward strand.
CAGATTTATTCAGGAGTAGCAGTGAAAGTCTATCTGTGCACTGCACAAGAACATCAAGTTGCCGCTAACCCAATATGATTGGTTCTCAGCGAGATCTCCAGCTCTCTCAGGACTTGAGTTGACTCCTGCACGCGTTTCTTGAACTGTGGAGAAGGAATCACAGAGACAAGATGACTCACAGACAGACAGTCACTCTAAACTGAGTTTTCATTTGGGCTTTTTGGGCAGGGGAGAAATGAGTGTATGGATGTGGTGATGGAAAGAACAAAAAGAGAGTGATGGTACTGACCCTGCGTGCCACTCCACCCTGGTCCTGGTAGAAGCTCTTGATTTTAGTCAGATACGCAGAGGGAGGGTTTTTCACCTGAAATCGCTCCTAACAGACATCAGGAGAAAGAGAGGCAATATATGGGCTGGTTTCCAGCTGGTATGTAAATGCTTTTTGATTAAACAGAAGATAACAGAATAACAGAAATAAATGTTGAATAATACATTTCAATACAATTCAAATCCAGTAAAAAAAAAACTATCAAATATTATTACAATTTAACCTAAAATAAAAAATATTGAAATGCATTTTAGAATGTAATCTATTTCTGTGAATTCATTTGCAAAATCGGGTTACTTTCAGAAATCGTGTCTTTTGTTGTCGTTTTGTTTGTTAACTGCAGTTGGCTTATTTTGATTAAGTTTTACAAATACAGCTCACTAGCACAATAAAACACAATAAAAATATGTTGATATATTAAAAAAAAACAACTTTTTTTATTCATCTGAAAAGTTATCCGTTATTGCAAATAAACTCTTCATACGAACTGATTTGATGCTCAAGAAACATTTTATTAGCAATTGTGAAGACTATTTTTGTGGACACCAAGATATTTTTTTTAAGACTAATGTTCAAAAGAACAGCATTTATTTCAAACATAAATCTTTTGTAACATAAATGTTACTGATACTTTTAAACTATTTATTTATTACATTTTTCTTTTTTTACATAAAAGCATACATTACTTATAAAATAACTAAATAAAACATCTTACTGACCCCAAAGTTTTTAAACTGCATTCTACATCTATCTCAAGATACTTCGCTCGTATTAACACATATTTTCCCTGAAGGTGGTACATAATCCCCACAAGAAACACATTTTAGATGTGTGCATTCATTGCTATCACAACCGGTGCTCTCATGCATGCATAGCTACAAAAGTTGCATCCCACAGTTGTCATGGAGACGCAAATATTAACACAGGAAGTGCGTAGACTTCACCACCTTAGAGTCTGACCTCATACCGCTACTCATTTTTCCTTGAAGCCTTTTTCTCCTTTTGAATTATCTGCTTACAACCAGATTTTTACATCATCCCCTTTAACCACAAATCTTGCATCTTTTTTTTTTACTGTCATTAAACGTAAAACAAACGTAAGAATACGCATTCTTTGCGAAACGTTGCACTGTGTCTAGTAAGCCTACTCAAATTAGCATCGTTCAGTAAAGAGTCTTTTTCTTTCTTAAAGGGAAAAGGATCACTACAATGCCTCAAGCTGTATTTGAATTATTTTGTCACAACAAAGAACAATAAAAAACAGGTTGGGTCATTCAATTTTAGAGAGACATTTGATAAACACTAACATTTTCTCCTGATGTATGTCTGATTGGAGTAATAAATTAAATGCAGTTTCAGCTATTATAGAAATTGGTTACAGTTGCTTGAACCAGTAATCATATAACGTTTATAATTTTTGGTTTTGTATTAGTGTCACAGTGTAAAGATCTCTTATATGCTTCTGGTGTGTCTAAATATAATCTTCCAGTTTTGAAACTTCCTTTCAAAGGTCACACCTACTCTGCAGACGTGAAGCATTATGCTAATACACAGAGAAAACGGCTCAAAAATAGCGGCCTTATGCACTTCAATGTGACTAATTCATTACGTATTTCAATATGAGTAATGTCTCGCACTCCAAATGAGAAGTAAACGGGAGCAAAAATCAAGATAGTCTCAGTTCTACTTTGCTGCCTATTACTTAAAAGCGCATAACGTTGAAGTCAATCGACTCACCTGATCGCACACCAGCTCCCACTTCTTCTCATTGTCATACTGACTAAGAAGCTTCATCTTGTCAGGAGGCAGATTCATGGAGCTCTGAGAAGAGAAAGTAGAGGTTCATTACAGTGAACTGGAGATCAGGTGAAATCCTGTTTGTACAAACACACTAGCAGACTTCAGTGTTATCAATGTTAATATACCAAACATATTGCTATTCTTATTGGTTGATGTTCACAAATATCTCATTTGTCTCTTGAACGATATCATGTACAGCACTTCTTGTGCAGACTCAGAGTGTGTATAGTCTACAATTTATAGGAAATGTATTTTCAGAGTTAAACTGTTCTTATACCTCTGTTGTTGTATGTTTATGCTTATATTTATGCTTTATTAGCACGCAGCACCGTTTCGTCCAGACATGTAGCAGAATGACAATAAAAATCGACTCGACATTGTTTATCTATTACAAATACTGGATTTCTATTTCAATAGAAGGATTACATCCATAATACTGATTATTAAAAAAGATGAATTATTGCCGGCAGTGGTATGTAACCCAGAATCAGGTTTAAACTGTTTTAAAAAAAAGAAGAGAAGTTTGTCTGTGTTATAATAGTAATTGGTTTGTGATGTTTATGGCAACATCTGAATTCTGAGCATGGTTTATTAAAATGACTGGCATTAACGTGTGTGTACCACAGTTTTTTCTCACATTCAAACAACATGTGATTTGGCATGCGCATCAGGAATTTGTAATACTGACCCATCACCCTCTATATCTGATGCAAAACGTTGGTGGAATAGACGCAGAGAAGGAAATGTCTGCATTACAAAATCTGTTGTGATGCAATTATAGTTCCTTCTTTGGCCTGCTTCAGATTGTTAAAGGCATAGTTCAGGCAAAAATGAAAATCCTGTCACAGTTCAGGCAACTAATTCCCTTTATTTGGCTTTTGTGGAAACTTGTAAAACTCAATAAAAGTCTACTTTCGTTTCTCAGAAGCTGTACAGGTTTGGAATGACATGAGCCTGAGTAAATGATGCAGTTTTCGTTTTTGAGCAATATTATATTATTATCATATTATACGCATCTTATTTTTCCTTTAAGTTTATCTGCACAAGATCATATGCTGTGTCAGTCACCAGTCTGACACAATGTTACTTCCTGAAAAACGTCCTGGGCTACATGTCTTGCATTTAAACGCATTAAAAATTCATCTTTAGCTACATGTTTTGGACTTTCGCACCGGGTCTGGAATTGCACCTTTTAGCTGAATTAAGAGGGTGTGGTTTTGTGAAAAGACACATAAAAAAAGGTGTAAAGTTGAGTGTAGAAAGGCTGTGATCTCGGGTGTTTCCTTCTGAGGCACCAAGACGTTTCCGCTCTGAGCATGGCTATTTTTTTTAAGGTTGTGTGCATAAAGAGCGAAAGCACATTTAGAAACACGTTGAGCGGTTGTTGGAGGAACAGAGAGAGAGAGAGAGAGAGAGCGGGTTGGGTGGAGTAGGGTGGGGGACTAACTGTGGTCAACTTGTTTAACAGAGTGAATAAATTGCAGACTAGATTAGGGTAATGTTATAAATGAAGCACAGTTCAGGGCTCATAGCAGTACCCTGCAATGAGGACATCACTCTGAGGTGTGACTGTATGTAATGCATATGTCCTTTAGCACACAATAGTAATCTAATCAGGGTAGTAATAACTTGAATTTATGTCCTGAGCGAACTCCACCATACATTACTCTATTGTAAAGATGAGTTTAGCAGGTCCAACTCATCACAGGCCCTGGGACAGTATAGTTGTGCTCCTCTGTGCATAGACCAATAAGAGTATGTCCAGAAAGATCAGGTGGCCATTAGTTATATGACAGTGCGTCTTGTTTTACTTAAAGTAAAATTAAAATGTCATTTCAAGAAGTTAAAACAATGAAATGAAGTCATACTCTGACATTTTAGTCACATTTCTGAGAAGCCACATTAGTTATTCTGAGATGGAAACAGGCTTAGGTGTTACTGAAGTACCAATGGAAGATGCACTCTTAAAAATAAAGCTGCTTCGAAAGGTTCTTCACAGCGATGTCGTAGAAGAACCATTTTTGTTTTCCACAAAGAACCATTCAGTCTTTAAATATCCATTTAGACAAAAGGATTCTTCTATGGCACCAAACCAATTATGTGATTCAACACACAGGATGGCACATCTAGGAGTATAACCTACTGACAGTTTTGTCTTGCAATGAAGTGAAAGACGAAACAAAGGTCAGTTGTCACAGAGAATACAGGACGCCTTTCTATCTTGTGACCTCTTCAGAAGTTACCTAATCTGTCACTGCTAATGCCAAAAGCCCATGTGGAACTGAAGTGACAGTAATCAGACTGTATCAAGTCAGAAGTGTTTTTCCAAACGTTCCCTCATTTTGCATTTCACGTGGAAGACAGCAATTGCTTTGAAATCTTCATATAGTATTCAATTATCTTTTTGGATTATCACTGTCAATGCGCCAAGACGTCAAGAAGTTCCTGTGTTTTTTCCCCCCTTATAGCTAGTATTTCTGTTTCCAAAATGCAGAGGCAGAGAGTCTAATACTGTTGTAGTTCCTAACACGGCTGTTGTTTTTATCAGAACAGGAAGTATCAAGATTAGCTACTTTTGCTGTGTTGATGTATGATATATACATGTCTGCATATATAACGAACTCACCAGAACCACACTGAAGCGTTCTTCGAGCTCTTCCTCGGGAGGCATGGGTAGTTTGGCAGGGGCACATTTCTTTTTGGGTGTGGAGGGAGCAGCGTTTGACCCTCCTGTCGAACCTTTGGCCTCAGGCCCTTCCACCTGCTCCAACCCGCCGGCTGCGTTACCCATCACAACTTTCCTTAGGAATTCCAGGATATTGAAGTCTTTCTGGATCAACCACGGGCAATTCCAAAAGGACCAACTCTGGAGAAACCCAGACAAATCTCTGTGCAATCCTCAGGTAAAAATCCACTGAAGTGTTTGAAGTCTTCTAGTCACTCGGATCCAGACTGGGTAGAAGCACATGGGAGTCTTTAAGACATGCTGTCAGGCAGTATGGATACCTTTCAAAACAGTGTCCAGGATGGTGCAAGTGATTGTGAAGAGGATGAGAACTCACAATCAGAAAATTGCTCCGATTTCAAAATGGAGGGTGAACAGAGTGGTCACCTTTGCTTGATGAAAAAAGGAAGAAGAAAAGCCTGTTTAAGCTTTCACAATACAGACAATAGAGGTCTCTTGAAAGTCCAGCTCTTCAGCCTTTTCAGTGGGGCTGAGTGTGTTGATTACCAGCGTAACAGGCCTGTTCTCCAGTTGTCTGCCTCTCATGTGAGCGCTTAAGGTGTTGGAGCATCTTCCTTTATGGTCACCCCCTCTTATTAAGCCTGCAGAAGGTTCTTTCAAAAGAATACACAGATGTTGGCAGATTTACATGAAGGCACCTGTCCGAGCACACTGGTGTGTGTTACAGAAATGAGAGAGAACCAGTTTTGACAGAAGGAAACCACAAAAAAAGCAGAAGCATCAACGCTTCCTGTTATACGCACCGCGCCAGAGAAAGAGAGAGCACGCTGGGTGTGTCAGTTTGAGTTCTGTTTGAATTTAAAAAATATGATGATCTAAAACATATCACACCACCCATGTGCATATGATGTCCTGTATGTGTGTTACGACACTGACGCTGTTGATCAGGGCTTGTTCTCACAGCTTGTTTTCTCCATTTTTCAAATTCTGTCCTAATATCATCATTTTTCTGTAATGGAAAAAGTTACTAATGCATAATTAAAATAAAAAGTGTCTCTGTTTATATTATTTAATGAAGCTGAGCTTACGAGAACAGTTGTGTTTTCATTAACCAATAACTGTATTGATGAATACTGTAAAAACTAATAGTTAATGTATTAACTACCGTTAGCTAATGGGACTTTACGGTAAAGTGTTCCCTTTGTAAATTGTTGGAGACAATAAAACAACTGTATTTTTATTATAACTTTTTTTATTAGTTATTATTTTAGTTTTATACTGTATTATACTGTTTTATTGTTTAATTTATCTTTTTTTTTTTAAACATACATTTCTGTATAAATACAAAGAAAAAACATACAAATTTGACCAGTTAAAAAATAGGCTTCCATTTCCACTTACAGACACTAATGCCTCTTTCACACCCCATCTCCACTCAAAGAAAGCAACATTATCAGTATATTGATAGTATGTATACTCAATAATCACTCGGGATTCTATTAAAGACTTAAACATTGCTACCATATCAACATCCTTTCCAGTATTTTTACATTGATGAGATTTCAAGATAGATAGTTTAGCTTGGCCAATTCAAAAATTGGCAAGGACACATTGTTGTTGGCATGACCTTCTGTATCCATATCCTAAAATAAATAAAGTATTACTGTACGTCTTGCGCATTCAAAAAGCACGTGAAAAACATCATCATGAGCATCACAAAACGGACATAATAATTTGAAACAAGACCGTTTGAAGTGTAATTTTGTTTCCAGTCAAGACTTGGAGAAACTTGTTCATGCCTTTATCACAAGCAGGGTGGATTATTGTAATGGTCTCCTCACTGGCCTTCCCAAGAAG
>JAUMHQ010000048.1:5653314-5672407 GCA_032361165.1 Enteromius paludinosus
GATAGTCTGACTTATTTTAATACAAATGAACTGGCAATAAGTCAGACTAACTGAAATAAACCTGGCTTATTTGGTAAGCTTGTTTTATGGAACAGGGGCTCGATCACTACACTAGTGACAACAAGCTTTAGTTTTTTTTTTTAGTCAAACACCTACACAGGCTTAGATAAACACTGGAAACTCCCGGACTGAGCATGTTTTTCTGTATTGTTGACAGACGCTGAGAGAGTTTGTGGTGACCGTGCTGCAGCAAGTGAATGGTCAGCTGTACTGAAGCTGTCAGTCTGTATGTTTGTCTGTCTCTCAGGCTAATATCTCATTCAAGAACTCTCTTACACACACACACTATACAGCAGGGTATCAGCACACTAATGGACTGGGGTGTGTTCAAAAACTCTTAAGAGATGAATGAGCGCTCGCTCAAGTATTGACTGACAGTGTTTATAGCAGTGATTCCAATCAACAAGTGTGGAAATGCAATAATTTATTCCAATCAGTCACTCTCTTACTAATAATTTGGAAGGTAGCAATCGTTTCCAAGATGCTTGCAATTGCATAACGTTTCCTCACACACCTTCAGCTGGTTTAGAAATTAAATAATGTGCAATTTCTGTCGATTATCGAACACACCTCAGTCCTAAAGTTGAATCATGTCTTTTCGTTTAGTCTAAAACCAAAAGAGTTTCATCAGTATTCATATTTTCAAAGGTTTGCAGATGTGATGCTAAGATGAAATAGCATCTTGACAGCCACAAATGAGGAATACCACAGCTGTCAAGACAACTTCACACCCCATACACTGAGATGAGAGATATCTCTCAATATACTGCATTTTAAACCGGACAGCTGCCTTTACATGATTAAGCTTGGTTGGTTGCATTCAGTTATGATCTTTACCTCATGTTCAAATCATTTTCCAAAGCACAACTACATTTTTACCTTTGCAAACAGCCTAGTGCTGGAAAGGGGAGCCGAGGGGTCTGGTTACACTGTGATGCATCACTGTCAGTTTGTTTTTACGTCCAAAAACCGCTGTCTTGCATGCTTTAATATAATTAAAGTCAGGCAATACTGAGCCGTCTTAGTACTTTGTCCTTGGGATGCTGTGACCAAAGATTGCAGTGTCTGCGCACAAATAATGGAAGATAAACCTCTTTTTTTTGTCATGTTTTGTTCAGCTTTGTGTAGCACAATAATGTTTTATTCTACATTTTATGATAATGGTTTAAGCTCTTGTGATCAGTATGGTTTGTGCTGCATAAGCCATCAATGAAGATGCATGCGTGCTTGGTAGCAGCTCTACATGGTGTGACCGCCCAGTTCTATTTATATTTTTAATGAATGTTAAATCAAGGCATATAGAGAATTAGAATCGAAGTCTACTCAGGACACAGATTAGGTATTGAGATCTTTTTTTTAAATAACAGATGATTGTACAATCAGCTGTTTGACCTGTGCTGGAATAAGGGACGTCTTTACAAGTTAAGCCATACAGTGGAGCGCATGCCAGCTCACAGAAACGAGGCTATGTCATGCTAGACTCTGCTTCTGCATTTCTGACTTCAGCGGAAGAATCTGGTGGAAATATTTTTGTATCAGTGTAATTTTTTTTTTAATTGAAAAATAAACAATGTTGAAACGTATTTACAGCTTGTTGGTTCTTTCTTTCTCAACAGAACTTTTATAAATAGGACTGGTTTTTAACAAAACAAATGTCTCTGTGTCCCAGTATCTTCTACATTACTTTCAAACCTTTCCAAAGGTCTGTTGTCCCAGCAACGTTGTTGGCTTGTGGCATCTGAATTAGATGTTGGGCATTGTCACTTTATGGTCTTCGTCTGTTTCAATCCCAGCCTCCTCCTGATTTCAAACACAATGAATTCATTTAGTTAATCCAAAAATGAAGATTCTGTCATTACTCAACCTCATGTCGTTCCAAACCCTTCGTACATCTTCAGAACACAAGATATTTTTTGATGAATATTGAGAGCTTTCTGACCCTCCATAGACCGCAACGAAACTAAAATGTTCCAGGGCCAAAAATGTAGCAAAGACATTGTTCAAATAGCCCATGTGACATCAGTGGTCTAACCTTAATTTTACAAAGAAAAATTAGAATTTTTGTGTGCAAAGAAAACAAAAATAAAACTTAATGCACATGCATGTGTCGTGATACTGTTGATAATGCCAGGCAATGGAGTCGTGGAAGAGAACAACTGTTGAATAAAGTTCTTATTTTTGATTTCTTTGCACACAAAAACATTCCCGTAGCTTAAAAATAAATTACGGTTGAGCCACTAATCACATGGAGTATTTTTTCTGGACTGTTTCTGGGTCTTGAACATGGTAGCTACATTGCTGTCTATTAGAGATGGGAGGATTCCCCGATTCGCTCGGTGCATCATCTCAAAAAGTTAACGATGCATCGGTTTAAAATGTGTGCATCGGAGAATAGGCATTTGTATCGAGATGCATCGTTTCTATCGTATCTGCATCGGTAAAACCCGATTTATTTCTTTATAATTATTAGTAGACATACTATACTTTCATTATTTAGAAAGAGGATTTTGTAAAATATGTAGTGCCACTATAAAATATACAGGCAGCACAACAAATCTGACAACACACTTGAAGCGCTGACACGGTGTGCGTTTGGAGACTCCTCCTCTCACTCGGACTCCGTTGAACCTGCTACAGTTAGCGTGAGCAAACTCTCTTTTTTTTCCCCCCAAATCTCAGCTGCCTTACCCCGCTGGTTTCACACTGCACAAGCCAGCAGCGCAGAAGCGATTGTGCTTTCACACTGGCAGCGTTTGCTGCGCGCAGCTGAACCGTGGCTTGTGCTACAGTAGGCTATAGACAAGCATGTTATTTCAGTCATATTTTCCAGCGTCCTTCTCCGAACACTGTGTGCTTAAATATAAACATGTCTGACCCTTCTCACATTTTGTATAAGAAATATTACATTTGGCCAGACAACAGAAGGCTTGCGTGCAGATGCTAGATTGAATAAGTTACGCTTTGAGATCCAAGACAAATTTCAGACAAAAAGTGTATTTGGATTGAATAATTGAATTGAAAAACTCATCTTAAAACTAACAAACGCCTCTAGTTTTATTCATTTAACAGGAAGTTTGGGCAAAAACTCATGTAAATTATGTGATTTTGTGCATTTTATTTTTTCTTATGGTGAGTGTGAACTGCTCGTTCCAAGACAATAACCGACGCTATTGCCTTTTTTTTTATCTGTAAAGACATTCAGCCTTACAGCGTTACAGAGAACGAGGGCTTCCAATACCTGTATACCTGTATATTTGTTTCATTGCACCATACTGCATCGAATCGTGTTGGATCGAATCGAAATCGGTTTGTACTGCATCGTAACAGGGGTGTATCGTATCGCATCGCTAGCTGCTTCATGTATCTTTCCTGCATCGTATCGTTGGCTATGCATCGAGATCAGTTATGGAGATGCACATCCCTACTGTCTATGCAAGGTCAGAAAGTGTTATGGGTTTGGAAGGACATTAAGGTGGTAAATATTGACAGAATTTACATTTTTGGGTCAATTCTCTTTAATAATATCCAATTTAAAACCATCAAATCTCAGGGAGTTCTTCAAGTAAATCAGTCTGGCTGTCAGTTTGGAAATCCATTTGAAGGGAATGACTCACCAGAAACTGTTTCTTGCTCTTTGGGTACCCTTCCAAAATAGCTCCAACCATATCTGTAACCTGACGGGTAAAGAGACAAAGTCGTGCTTGGATTCTCATGTTATGGTACAAAGAACTTCCACATACACATCTAACTATCTGTATAGCGTACGTTATGTAGCATTGTCACAGGTCAGCTGACCAATGGCAGTGATAGTAAAGACCATGATGTGCAAGAGCAGTTTTCACTCGTATATTAATAAAACATGGTGTTGAGAACACAAAGGTAAATCTAAAATGAATGCACTTTCATAAAGGCACGGCTTATTGCTGTATCATTAAAAACTAGCTGACATTTTATCTCCCGGGCAGAATCTGAAGTAGTGAATAAATGTTTTTATGGATCATTACCATTCTCTTCCTCTTCCTCCACTCCTTCACATAAGTCTCTCTCTCCTTGTAAACCTGAGGGGCAAGAAATACATTTGTCAGCAACATAAACAAGCATAATATACTGTTGCCTGCCCCAGGACAGCCACATTATCTGTATAAACTTCACCTAATGAATCAAACATATTTCAGGGATGCTGGAAGGCTTTAGATTAGTATTTCTGAATTGCTTACAAAAAAGCAATTTAATGTGCAGGGCTCAACAATAAGAATGGCCCTGGGCCAGTGTGGGAGAGATTCAGATCAGCGGATGGACTTCCGATGCAGTCACTCGACACTACATGTGTGTTCATTAATCATGGACAGAGCCGTTAACGGGAACACTTGGTTATATGCATTGCATACTATAGTTATGATTTCAGCTCATTTAAATAGGTTACCAATGCCATTTCCTTACACTGTTCAAAGAAACTCATCGAAACTGCGAGATTGAGAGAAATGTTTTGCACAATGTTTGTTTTTTAATAGTTGTCGTGGACTTGAACTATAACTGTATAATTCCAAATATGCAGGCAGGAAGTAAAAATATGAATGACTAGTCCGGCCTGGCAAGCAGATAAAATCTTAACTGCCGATTTCAGAATAGATCCTGCATTGTGAATATGACAAATGGTGCCAAGGCCAAAAGATCCCCAGATATTAAAGAACACAGTGATATCTAACCTTCTGCTTCTCCTCAGGGGTCACATGGTTTGTAGTCGACTTGATTTTATCCAGCCTCTCTCTGTACCCAGAGCACTCTGCCTGCAGCTCCTGGATCTGTGTCTTCATCTCTGCTGTGGTTAATGAGCTGTTCAGCTCCTTCAGTTCTTGAGGGCAAAAAGATGAACTTTATCAAACACAAACAGCCTGTGCATTGTGCACGAGTTCAAACCGCACCTCTTTTCCCAGCAGCACACCTGTATCCAGCTGCCTGCAGCTCTGTGAGAGGCTCTGTACTTCAGCACTGAGTTCTGCAACACGAACATCCATCTTCTTAAGTTCGGCATCACTCACATCCGCGAACTGAGACTGAGGGGTTAGAAAGGACATCTGTCAGGCTGAATACCCAGCTTCATGTTAACAGCAAAGCGTCTCCATCCCACTCAGACCAACCTGATCTGCAAAGTAGATCTTCTGCTTTCCATAGACTTTCTCCTTAATCTTTCCCTCCTGGGCCAGCTGCTCCATTGCTTTGACCACAGCCTGAGTGAGAAAATAAAGGCGTTTAATGTCACAAAATCATAAAACATACTATGCTATATTACGTTATAAATGGTATTATGAAACGATCGCATTTAACACGACGGTGGTGCACACCACAAAAAGCTCGGATGTTATCACAGACAGTTTTAGCTAACTTGCTAAATTTAATTAACGTTAATGTTGCTGTTTACCGTTTTACCCAGACCACACTGCTTCTGCAGGTTTGTAAAGACATCCTGAGCACTATAGGGTCTGTTTTTCTCATTCAGGTAAGCGAGGATCTGTGCGACCCCTGTGTGGGAGAAACAGATGGAAATTGATGTCGTAGCGTTGTGCAAAACGTTACCATGTGTGACATCACGACTAAATGAAGGCATAAAATGTTCAGAGGTGCAAGTAAAACAAGTATCGCGTACCTGCACTGTCTTTTTTGCTCATTGTTTGGGTCAGTCAGCGAGCTGCACCTTTTTGTTGTTTACCTCAGTCAGCTTTCGCGCGCCGAGTTGAATTGTGGGACTACCGGTGACGACGATACGGACGTCATCTCGAAAACGTCATCTTGGAGGTGTGTTTTAAAATATTTGTATATATTTTATATACGTTATGTACATTTTCATGTCAGAAGCCACTGTTTTATGTATTGGTTGGTGAAATACAGCATTTATAAACCGTTTATCTTTTTCCCTTGAACCCCTGTCAAGTAATTTAGCCTATTTGTTTTGTTATTATAATTTTTATTTGAATTATCATTAGTTATTATTTTGTATATTTGCTTTTTGACTGCTTTTTATTGATTGACAATTCATAATAAAAACAAATCTTGACAATATGTGTTCTGTGGTTATGACTATGTGTGTATAAAACATTGTCAATGTAGCCTGTAACGTAAACATTCATCTTCTAATAAATTTGAATTGTGAATTAATTAAAATGTAATCAATTTAAAATGCCTTTTGTTTTTTGTTTTGTTTAACTAAATAGTATATTATGATGTTGGTAAACATTTAATATATGCTTTTTTTTCACATGATCCATGCCGTTTATAACATTTCTAAATTACCTTGCCAAATTTAAGGCAAAATGTTTATTCTAATTTGTGTAGATTTGTGAAATGTTACTTTTTGAAGTAGTATAGCTAGTTATGATTAGCCATTTTCCCCGTTTATTTATTTTGTAATCTGTTTAACAGATTTAGACTAGAGAAATTATATTTGGTCAATAGGTCACAGCATTAAATTAAATGTAAATGTAGAAGAATAATCACACTTTTTACTTAAAGAATATATTCATTCATCTCTTTATTGTCTTGCACATCAATAGTTATCAAAAACCAATTACAGAGAATGGAAGAAGGAAATAGTTCTGTATGGAAATAAAAATGACTGCAGAATCCAGCTACAGAAAGACTCCTTTAAATGCTCACACAAAGAAAAGACGAGTGATTCTGTATTTTGCATTTTTGCCTTAACATGGTAGACAGCATGTTATAATCATTAACATCAATAGATGACGCTGGGCAGAATTTTCTTCCACTATATAAACCACCACTTCCTTGTCCAATTGGAATTGCTGGTGATTTTTGTTGAAATTGACCACAAGGTGAAAGGGTAAAATGGACAGAGAATTTTTTGCAATGAATAGTAATCACACGGACACACTGACAAACATGTCATGCTTTTTTCAAAAGAAGTACTCATAATTTATCAAACTAATTGAATCAATATTCATAAAACGGTGTGTCCATATAAATAGTTAAGTATTATTTATAATAGTATTAACTATAAACATGAAAGTAAAAAGGGGGAAAATAACAGGCTTTCCGAACTATGGACCTACTATGCATTACACTTCAATGTCACATACTCAAAATAAAAATAAAATAAACAATAAATCAAACCTTTTTTTTAACACAGCAATCCAAAAAATATCATCAGCAATTCAGGCTCACAACCAAACAAAAACAAAACAGAAAAAAGATTAAATCAATTAACAGCAAAACGGCAAAATATGAAACACTCCAATAAACAGTACTGCTCTTTTAACCTAACTCAAGTTGGCTGGATAAAGTAAGACTTGGGTTTGAAATGTAATAAACAAACTGGAATAGCGGGAGGTGACAGACTGTGAACACACATGAGAGAGATAAGATGCTTCCTTATAATTCCTCAACGCTCCATTACCTTCAACTAAAACGAAAAAACCAATGTATGCTTGGGAAATAGAAAACACTTCACTGGTCTCTGGTAACAGAACGCATTTTTTAATTGCTACAGCAGTTTTCCAGTACGTTTCCTACTTTCCAGAGTACACAATGATGAAAGCTTAAACCCAGCATTAGGGTCAGAAACAGACATAGTTCACTTGGGAAAAGTGCAGTGAAAACAAAAAAGGCTCAGCATCTACTAAAGAAACAGCTAATTCAACATAATTCCACCAGCTTCATTATACCATAAGAAAGGTGTTTTCTCACATCCTTTGTGTTTTAGTACTGCACTGAATGTTAGAATTCGCCGTATATCTCGTATCAGACCAGACCACATGAGATAAGAGGATGCAGAAATCTACTGTTTTCCTGCTGCTACTCTACCTGTATAAAAGTTCCTGCATAAAGTCAGACCGGTTAAAGGTGTGTTTGAAGAGAGGAGGCCGTGTACAAATGGGTGGCAGTTACAGCCGAACGTCTTGTTTGAGGTAGAGTCATTACAAGCAAAATCAATGTACTGCCATGTAATCCAGAGGAACAGCATTGAGCCGAGCTGTTAAACAAGTTTGTATTGTTTGATTCGATTTTGTATTTGACATGACGGACAAACAAAGAGCAGCGATCTGAAAGACAATAAACTGCCATTTATTATTATTATTTTTTACAACAAAGGTCTTTAAAAATGAAAAAGAACTACGGTCATTTATTTTTTATGTGGTTTTCCAGTAATGCAATATTTTTTTTTATTTTGTTGAGATTTAAATTGCTGGGCAATGATATATAATTAATACACGTTTATTATACATTACAAATTTTCATTGCCATCAGATAAAAAGATGTATGTGTAGTATGTGCAGCTACCACATAAAGACATAAGCAAATGGAGGGGAAAACAGGCGCAAACAAGGTGAATAAAAGTTATTTAGGACATTTTCCCCAGTCGTTTCAATGACAAAAAGCATCTCAATTTACCTCAATCCACCCCTACGTGGCAAAATGAGATAACCTGACTGCTGTTTATCACTCAGTGGACTTTTCTCAGAATCTTAAAGTGATAGGCCCCCCAAAAATTCTCATAATCTACTGCAAACACCTAAAACTTGTTTTCTTCTGAGGAACGTTGGTAACCGAACAGTTTTTGTTGCCATTGACTTCCATGGCATGGAATGAATTTAGATTTTTAGATGAACTAGCACTTTAAAAACACGAGATGAGGCTGTGGCCACTGCTACTTCATCAGACTCTGCTCAGCAATGTCTTGGTTGTAGATTTCACAGTCTTTCTAGCAGGTGACTTCTTATCTGTATACATTAAGGGTCTTGACTTTGCATTGATGGTGGAATGTCTGATTTGGTCCCATGTGTTATTATTGAAGACAAACAATACAGCGTTTGATGTGAAAGACCTATAAGACTGCAGTAAAAAGATCTGGTGTTTGTTTTGCTGGTTTCTAAGAAGTTAAAGAGATTTTGGATCTTTTTAAATGTTTCTATGATTGTTGTCCTATTGCTTAGCCTACAGAGTAAATCGGAGTCTTTCACACACGCACGCGAATGAGAGAGGACACGGAAGCTCACGGAGCATAAACAGAGAAGAGTCAGACTACAAACAAGATTACTTCACAGTGATATCAACTGCAGCCAGTAGAGGAGATCTGGCAAGTGAATCTATTACATTAACAGTGCAAAACAAACACACTCTCCCTCCGTCGCACTCACTCGGATAAAACGAAGACATCTCAGTAGACTTTCAAATCAACACTGCAAACTTCTACTCGGATCAAGGTGCGAGGGACACGAGGAGCAGACAGACGGAGGGCGGATCTGTAAGATGGGCTCACTGTGGCTTCCTCAGCAAGTTGGACAGGAAACTGGATCCTGACTGGGTTCTATTTTGGCCCCCCTGCCCCCCTCCAAAGGGATCCAACTGGTTCAGCTCGGACTGATCCAACATCTCAAAGTCCTCGCCATCGTAGTCCTGGTCTGTGTCTAACTCCGAGCTCGACTGCTTCCTGTATCCCCTTGGAGCGGCTCCTGCCCGGGGGCCACTCTCTCTCCGAGGCTCTCGTGGTGGCCGGGGCTGCATGGCTCCTGCGATGGCTGCCTGGATCATGTTGCTGGCGATGACCCCTGCCAGGTTATTAGTGAGGTCGGAGGTAGTATTTAGAGAGCCGAAGGACATCTCGGGTTCAAGGTCTTCCTGATCAGAATCCATCTGGGTGTCCAGGTCGAGCAGGGCGGAGGTAGAGCCGCGAGGGCCGGAGAGCGCAGCCGAGTTGAGACTGGGCAGCCCGATGCTGGCATCATCATCATCCTCCATCAGGGTGGCATCTGGGTTGATGGAGGGGAAATCTGGAAGCCCACAGGCAAACGATTCTTCTGGATCGCTGTGTCTGTCTAGATCTATTAAGTGAATAAATAGAGATAGAATTAATTTATTTATTAAAAAACATGAATTGTGTGAAATATTGTTAGAATGTAAAATTAAAATTTTATTTTAATATTTTCAATTCTTTTAATATATTATTTAGGGTTGGGTCGAGATGCTCCACCCCGCCGCAGCAGTAGCAACCAGCTCGCGAAAAACACACTTAATCTATGGCGGCAAATCCATGCCATTAATAAGCGAGCGCCGCAAATGATTTCTGCAAAAGGAACAAAACAGATGTACATGCGAAGAAACGGGGCCGCGAGCTCAATTCAAACCCTCACGCGCGCTGGATGTGTCATCCGTGCGCAAGTCAAGCACTCGTGCACGATCACTCCTGCGCTCAATCCTCTCTCATCTGCTCACGCGAGCACTGTTTTGTCAGTCGTGGGGCTGGGCTTGGTGTTTTAGTTACAACTAAACCCAACCCATCGCCCAACCCTAATATAATTTATTCCTTTGATGTAAAGCTGAAACGTCAGCATCGATTACTCCAGTCTTCAATGTCACATGATCCATTTCTCATTAATATCATTGTTGATAACCGGATCAATTGAATGCGTCCTTGCTGAATAAAAATATTAATTTCTTTAAAAAACAAAATCCTACTGATTTCGACATTTGGTTGTTTAATTAATTATTTTTTTCAACTTACAGACACACAAAAAAAAAAACCTTTAACCTTGAAAAATATACAAATAAAAACAATGATTTAGATTAGATCTGTACACTCACTGTATTTTATGAGTGAGGAAATATTTGATGACTTTTTACTTTACTTTATTACGTCATTAAACTGAAGATTTATTTTTTTATGTTATAAAGGTTTTTCAATACCGTATAAAAACCAACATGAATGCAAAAGCACATTTCTAAGATTTTGTTCTTTAAACCAGACTTTTTTTATTACTGTAGACAATCTTATCACAAAGACTGAAAAATAGAGTCAAAGAGTAGAAGACGTCAAGGTGTCTTACCCTCCGAGCCCTCTGTGAGGGGTGTTTGACCCCTGGAGAGGTTAAAGGTGCCGTTATCCATGTACGACACCTCAGCATCCGAGTGCTCCGAGTCGGTCAGTGCCAGTTCCTTAGCAACTATTGCTTCATCAAACTACAGGTGCACAATATTTAGAGAAGTGTTAGTGTATTAGAAAAAAACCCAATGATCTTTTAATTAGCTTTTTACCATCATGAACCCCTACAGATTCCCTAAACTCATGATCATCCAGCTTCTCTAAATCCCTCCGTTTTAAATAACCATGTTTCTGGGCTCACCGTTGGGCAGAAAGCAGCCAGTTCCTCTTCACTGTCACTTGCATCATCCCCGCTTCTGATGGGCTTACGAAGAACTGTAACACATAAGAGTTAACATTAGTTTGGTTTATCAAAGTGCCTCTAAACTTTAATATACAGTATGAGACCGATAACAGATGAGTAGGAGAGTCATCAATTGGTCATGTTCAAAAATGCTTACTGTAATATGTAATATGTCAAATACAACTGAGAAACCGTGTCTGTAAAAACTATTTAAAGTTTCTGTACATCATTCAGTATTACCTTATGTGTTGATGTCATTCTTCAGCTAAAGTAATATTTTCTTAATTTTGTTAATTCAAGCAACTGCACATCACATAGATGCTATTGTTTGAAATAGACCCTAGTCAGCAAAATATACATCAACAAACATCTAGAAAGTTTTTTTTTGCCAAGATTTGAATAATAAAAGCTAAAATACATGGAGAGACAGTGGTTTGGAGCTAAAATGGCAAGACATTTCGCAGACGAATGTTACATGCAACTTCGATGTGAAAGCTGCTTAGCTGTGCATGACTACATTATTAACAATACACAATGTACCTTTATGCCCACAAATACTTAAACTGCATCTTCATATAACGAAACAGATATAGTACTTAAAATACAACTCTAAGAAGGCTAAATTTATCATCTGCGTAACATCAGTATGCATTTCTGCTTTATGGAACTCACACTGTACAGATGTGCAGTGTACTTACACTGGTTGTCTATAGGCTTTGACATCATGTATCCTTTGGCGCTGAAGTCCAGCCACTGCAGGGCCGGCTCCAGCTTCACACATGCACGCTGCCACAGTCGATAATACAGAGCCAATGGGCACAGCAACACACCCAGCACTGAGGGAGAGAGAAAGTAAATATTTTGCAGTTGTTAAGGCGCTGGAGAGGATGAGAAAGTCCTGAAGGATTTCTGCAACTCACAAGCCATGTATGACAGCACCAGTCCAGGGATGTAGCGCCCCAGCATGGCCACTGAAGTGAACAGGCCACAAACCAGCATACAAAACTATAAAACAATGGAGTTTCATGATTCAATAAATGCTTAGCATGAAAACAAAACTTTGTATATCGTATCAACAACATAATAATTAAACCTCATAAAGCAGTCATAAAAGCCATAATGATGATGAAAGGCCTTCTATGACATGAATGCAAAACCAAATGCATTGTGTTTGGCCACTTTACATATTGCTTGTCTTAACAAAAAAAAATCATTCTGCAAACTGGACCAAACTATTTTCGGCAAGGTAAAAGTCGGGTTAAACACACACAATAAAGGCCTTATAACATCACTGTGCAATTGTAACAAAGTTGGAAGTAAACTCACCTTCCCTGGATTTTTCAGTTTAAACTGCACAATATCCGTTGCACAGGAAGAGCCCGTAACCCAAACTTCAGCAAGGTGGTGGCATAATTCAGGCACACTCAAAGTCCCAGGCTGCACGAGACCCCAGCTGAGAGCCAATCAGAGAAGGGCAGAGAGAATTAACAATTTAATTCAACAACTCTCAAGTCTCACACCACTGGAAAAACCTGAAAAGAGTAAACAAATAGACATTACCTTTCATTCTCACTCTCTTCTTGCCTTTTAACTGTAAAAGAAGAAAAACAAACAATGTCGGGTATATTTGTGAGTATTACAAGCCTGTTTTCATCCATTACCTTTTTAGGAATGGTTTACCTGAAAATGAAAACTCCTCTCCCTCACGTCGTTTTAATCCTGTAAGACCTTCGTTCATCTTCAGAACACAAATTAAGATATTTATGGTGCATTACGAAAGCTCTCTGACCCTCCCATAGACAGCAAGGTCCTCACACAATCAAGGCTCAGACATGAAACAAGGAGACTATAAAATAGTCCATGTGACATCAGCTGTTCAACTGTAGTTTTAAGAAGCTACTTTTTGTATGCAACAACTTTATTCAACAATTCGTCTCCCCTGCATCAACCTATAGCACCATTTTGGAGTGCATCACATACTTAAACACTGTATGCAACATATGTTTGCAGATATGTTCAGATTAAAGCAGAGAGCCCATGGAATGCATCCAAAATATCTTCATTTGTGTTCTGAAGAAGTACGAAGGTCTCATGGGTTTGGAACAACACGAGGGTGAGTAATTATTGACAGAATTTTCATTTCACATTCACTATCACTTCAGTTATATTTTCACTTCCATCAGAAATATTAACATTTTGACGGGTTTTATGAAAGATTGACTTTTAAATCAGTATCTGGTTTTAATTCTATTAAAGATTTCCCTGAAGGTAGATCAAATTCTAACAAGCCAGTGTAACAGCTACATGCAAAATATTGATTCAGGTCGATACTGTTCTCCTCCTGGAAATGCACTAACAGGAACTGTCAATTTCATAACTTGCTAGAAGCTGAATGAATGAGAACGGAGAAAATGAAAATTGAGTGGGTCACAGCACAGGGAACACAGAGATTTTGATTACAGCCAATATGATTAAAATAACAAAGAGACTGAAGAAGGATAAGCTGTTATAGGTAGTTATAGACTGGCAACGGAGGATGATCAGTTGTACCTCTGATCTTAGGCCAGATCTTATTCCTCCAAGTGTCCACACAGACAGTCAGGGCCAGACCTGATGCCAGCAGAAAGAGCAACCTCAAAGAGCTCAGAGCAAAAAACCTGAGAAGAGATCAGGAAGAATACAGTCCGTTATTTATACTCTCTTTTTTTATGTTTTCATCATGAAATAATAAGGTAAATAAATAATGTGTGCTTTATACTGCAACAACAGCACTGTATTCTGATCATGCTGAATGCACGAGGAAACCTTTGTTACACAGGTGTTTCCGGCCCCAGTTTCTTCCTGTGCAAATCTCAGAGACAGCATGTGCTGCACAAGCAGTGGTGGTGATTTCCGACATGGCTAATTACTGCTATGTGCTACAGTGCTTGACCAAAAGGTGAGCCGCCACTGAGACCAGGCTGAATCTCTCAGCGTTGAACCAGACACCAAATGCTGTTTGATGACTGGATCGAACACAATTCACACTTGACCTGTCAAAACCACTAGAACCCAATTTAAGTGAAGGGTTGAAATGTTCTGAGATGGTAGTGATACTTTATTTCATGACTGGCCTGGGATATGGTTAAAAAAATAAAAAATAAACGTCTTTACAAGAACAGAAATGCCACAAGCGATTCCCCTGCTGTTCACTGAGGCAAATAAAAGGAGATAATAAGATCAGGGAGAATATTTCTCTGATGGAGAGGGTGACTGCACTAAGTGAATGAAGACTGCATGCCTGAACAGTACAGAAAAAGAGAGTGAGCCATCCCAACCTACAACTGTTCTTGCTTGCACATCTTTCCCTCCTGAAGCATTTCATCAAAAGCTTGTCAGACTTATTAAGCATTATTTATTGCAAACAGCCAACACCCAACTAATTTTACTTCTTTAAATTTTACATGTTTTTAAGAAAGGAAGCAAAATCACCAGGACTTTATCCATTAAGGATTTGAATAGGACGGCAAAAAGTGGGTAGCGTATCAGAATGGAACCTTAATGCAAATTTCCATAACAAATTCTCACATTTTAATTTAAGAGCAGGGTGCCCAACCCTGCTCCTGACCATCGACTGTCCTTAAAGGCATGTGTGTTTGTTAAGAGTTGGAGCTAAACTGCAGGACAGTCGATCGCCATGAGCAGGGTTGGGCACCCGGAAGAGCATGTTGTTACATTTTAATGAAGGTAGGGCTGCAAAATGATTAATCACACTCAAATTATATGTTTATGTTTACATAGGTTACAATATGTGTGTGTATTGTGTATATTTAGTATACATACACATTGTATGTATATATGAAGCAAAAATGTATTATACAAGTATATATATATATATATATACACATAAGGGTGTATTTATTTATATACGTAATAAATATACACATTCCACCCACATATAGTATGTAAACAGACCTTTATTTTAAATGTGATTAATTGCAATTAATCATTTTGCAGCCCTGGATCAAAGATAACAGAGGCAATCAATTTGTAATCCTTGTAGTAACTGCACAAATTAAGTGACTCATAATAGGAAAAGGACATGCATTAAGAAAGTAAATAGGGTCCACTTTGAACTGCTGTTGACTTTAAAAACACAAAAGTGTGTACTAACAGCACATAGCTTCCCAAATTAGGCAGGCCTGTAAAAAGTCTTAAGGCATGAACAAGAAATCATACAATACAAATGTAAGGCCAGGCCCAGCAAACCGGTTTGGGAACATAATGCATTAGTTGCCATAATTATTCAATTTCAACAAATAAAAACAAATAACACAATTTATATATTTTAAATCTTTAAAAGAAAAATAGTACATATTAGTAAATATTATATAAATGATATATTAGCATATATTACATACAAATTGTGTATATATATATATATATAATACTCACACACACAGTATATATGTGTATGGTATTGTCTCTAGTAGTGCTATTCAGTCGTCAACTGTCTGCATTAATAACTATCAGTAGGTGGAAGACAACATGCAACATATATAGGCCACGGAAATCCAGTGCAAACTGATCTCTGCTTAACATGCCTTGGTAAAAGCTGTTAAACACGCTATCTGACACAAGATTAAAAGGTAATCGTTGCGTCAGTCACAAAGTAATTCATAAAAACAATAAGTGTATGCACACAGCATTGTGTTTACAGTTGCACCAATACAGTCAGAGCTCACGGTCTAAATATAGCCTCGCCATCTGTTTCTTATCTTAAAGTAAAGAGGCAAAAGTCTGGAACATGTAGACACGTAAGCATGCAGATTAAACAAGAAAGGCTTATACAAGATCCTCAAAATGTTCATAAATAATGTAGAGGTTTCAACTGAAAGCACTAGGTTGTAAACAGAGCCCGAGTAGAGATAACGTTAGGTTAAATCCAAGGAGATAAAGCTCATCCACTCACCAGAACATGACATTCGCGGCCGTGTACAGTAGGACGCTGTGGAAGGGTCTCTCCCACAATAACACAGACTGGAGATAAGTGAGCAGGCGCTCGTGAGGTCCCAGACGCTCCAGCAGCATTGCTTTGACGGCGCGGAGCTGCTCTTGACTCTCGGCCGAGCACGAGCCGCTCCCTTCGGCCGCGTCTTCCGCTCCAGCCATACTTACGCGTTTGGAGAGAAAAAAAACGTGACAGCAAAAATAGCAAAAGAAAATCTGGAATAACGGATTGCTGAAAATACACCCCGTGCTTTAGAAATGCTCTGGATGTGTGTATCGCTAGCTAGCTTTAGCCAGAAGCCGCCGCTCAGGGCAGAACAGCAGAAGGCAAACCTCGTGTGAGGCTGCCGCCGATGATACAGAGGAAATGTGAAATAAAACCCATTTTTTGGGTGTATTCTGCTATATTTATACGTTTAAGTTCATACACAGGCCCTCTTTTTTGTTGTCACCGTGCTGCTGTCATGTCCAGTCGTTGTTTTTGTCGCGGGAGCAACAGCGCGAGCGCCGCGGAGGACGGGCTTGATCCGGCCAGTCAGAGCTGGAGAATAACAACCAACACCTATCAGTCAACTCTCTCTTCAGATGCACCCACCAACCACTAGTGAAGAACTTTCAAAATGTCCCAAACGAAAACTACACGTTTGTTCGCTCTGAAAATGGTGTTAAATGTAAATTATAGCTATAAATCAAATAGTTGACATTTGGATTATTGGCGTAGTTTCCAGGTTTGATGGGAATATTTAGATTTTACAGTATGGTTTATTAAACAACAAGTAAAACAAGCCCAGATATGTCTTATAATTTTGATTTATATAAAAGAAATATTTTTGTATTTGAATTTAAAGGTTTATTCAGTATACTTAAGTGCAGAGGTGGCCACTTTTTCACTATGAAGGACTAAAATAAATGTAATTGGCTGAGGGCCAACATTAAATAAAAATGCTTCCAGTATATTCTCTACATTTTAATGCAAACTAAAACCAAATATATTAAATTAGAAAGATATTCTCTAATTGCACGCACAAACGCATTTGTTTCTGTTAACTTCTTCGTTACTTTTATGATATTTTTTTGTCCCCTAACAATATACCTACTCCTTACAGAAAACCTGGTTGCATTGTTATACTTTCAGATAAATATAATTTACCATTTTAAATTTTAAATTTTAAAAATAAAATATAAAATTTAAAAAAAAAAAAAAATTTAAATATTATAAAAAAAAATATAAAAAAGACTTTCAGGTTTTTACTAATATTATGTACTAATATTATTTTTAAAATAAATGCTGAACTTGTTGCATTTGGCCAACAGTGATTCAGTGTTGCTGTACATTTAACATTAATTGAAATTTAACAAATAACCTGCTGAATGTCTTTAATATTGAAAATGTCCTCCGTTTGCGCGACTGAAGCGCAGCTTTGATGTTGTTTAATGTAAAAGCATACGTCCTACGTCATGGCTTACGTCAGTGATGCTCTCTGTCTGTTCTTTCTGCTCGTTTGTGTATTTATTTTTCCTCGTATTTAGATAAAGAGTTCTCTCGGTACACTTTCAGCAAGAATCGATCGCTTCACGTTTGATGGCCTTCGCGTTGTGAAAGCACAGAGAGTCCGACGTCTGCGCATGCGCGGTGCGCGTCCGTTAGGCCGTTGCTGTTGGAGCGGGAATAAGCATAGTGGTTGACTGACAGCGGCACGTCTCTCACCTTTACTGGTCCTACAGCTGAAATAACAGCACAGCATGCCTCGAGAAATCATCACCCTGCAGCTCGGACAGTGCGGGAATCAGAGTGAGCCATTCGCTGTGTATCACGCTCTGTTTGATAGTCTCTATAGAAACAGTTAGCTTGTTAGCTGACTAGCTATCACTTTGGATAGCTTTGAAATGACACAATAGATACAGTCAGCGTGGTTTTGGTGAGATTTTCGTCAGCAAGAAGCCAAAAACGTATTTGCTAGTTTCCACTTATTGACTGCTATTCATTTTTGTTTGCTAATTAGTAGTGCGTTTATTTAATAGTGAATTATGTAGCGTTAATGCTGTCAGTTGGAAATAAGTTAACTGTAATGGATTGTAATGTAACCAACCTGACTCTAACTTAGTTTGTGTATGCACATCATTCTAAACACTGCGTTGTATTTTTACAGTCACGCTTGACAGTGGGAATTTGCATTGTTTATCTTTTAACTCTGAGAAATATGGGGTTCATATACAGTCTCATGTGAGCTGAGATAGACTGTCAGACTTGGTCATTGAAGGCAAATGATGAACCGTGTGTGCAAGATTCGGTTTCTGTCAAAGATGTGGTATAAACAATACCCGTTACATAAATATTGCTCAATCACACCAATATATAATGACGTATGGCAATAGTGTTCTTAAGTGTCCAGGATTAATGGACTGAGTTGTGTGTTTCTTTTCTCTCTGTGTAGTTGGTTTTGAGTTTTGGAAGCAGCTATGTGCTGAGCATGGCATCAGCCCAGAGGGCATCGTAGAGGAGTTTGCCACTGAGGGTACAGACCGGAAAGATGTCTTCTTCTATCAGGTACACAAATATAGACTAATAATGCATTTGGAGCTAATCAATCATCAACTATAATCACAACACATCAAGCTCTGAAGCAGGGTGTCAAACTCAATTTAACCCTGCAGAGTTTAGATCCAACTAGGGCTGCACGATTTTGAGAAAAAACCTAATTGCGGTTTTTCTGACAAAGATTGCGATGCGATTTTTCGATTTTTGCATTTGATACTTCGATAAGTGCATAAAACCTAAAAATTATCAATAATATATGTTGTTACTTTTACGACAGAGAGTTAAATAAACTACATACATAGTGATTGAGGTATTGAAGACATAATGGAAA
>JAUMHQ010000048.1:5677686-5691515 GCA_032361165.1 Enteromius paludinosus
AATAAGATGGCAGTACTGACACACAGATATCTCAAATATAATAGGTAGCACACAAATTCTGAATGCCTTTGGCAGATATCAAATGAGCCATTTTAATCTAGATTAATCTAGATTAAAAACATTAATCTATTCCCACCCCTAATATATTTATTAAAATGTATTTCTTTGTAAAGGCTAAAAATGTCTCTGAACATCAGTTCTAGTGTTTCCTGTTGACAAACTGACACTAGATAGTGGACAGCGTTAATCTATTTAAGACCAAATATCAACAAGTTTTTTCTGGTCACAGCCAACACATGAAGCACCTTAGTACTCGCATACATGTGTTTTGTATGCTAAACATTCTGTTTTTGTGTTGTTGTTTTTTTTCAGGGCTTTGTGCTTTGCCACTCCATCGCTGGGGGAACAGGATCTGGTCTCGGGTCCTACCTACTGGAGCGACTAAACGACAGGTGCGAAAACACAATTGACTGATACAGGACTTTGAATCCCCCTGCTCTGACTGATATTGCAGTCCACACTCCCTCTCCTGAAGCACAGATCCACGCCCTCTGCATTGTTCGTCTAGACTTGCAGTCATAAAGCATTTGGGTGGCAGTTAGTGTAATTAGAGGGAAATGCAGGTGGCAGTGGCCATCACCGCGTGTAATTACCTCTTTTTAGGGGTGTGTTTAATACCATTACGTGTGCAACCTCAAGGGCACCAGTTGCGTTCAGCTCGACGCGTGTTCTTGTGTCTTAAACATTCAGCCATTCTTCTCTCTTTTTTTTTAGGTATCCTAAAAAACTGGTTCAGACCTACTCTGTCTTTCCTAACCAAGATGAGATGAGTGATGTTGTCGTACAGCCTTATAATTCCCTTCTGACGCTAAAGAGACTGACCCAGAATGCAGACTGTGTGGTGAGTGAATGAACACATGCACACGGTCTCTTAACCTTTTCAGCTGGCCTAGAATTCAGTAAGAGGTGTTACACACCGGTAAACACACACACTCCAGGGTTGTGGATCTTAAATGAATGTGTTTCTATTTGAAACAGAGCCCCTCTCACATACGGCCTGCTACTCTAACTGCACACTTCCTCACTTACACAATCCACCTTCCAAAACAGACCTTCTTTCTTTCTCTCCTGCTTTCAGTCCCCAAACAGCAGCAGATGGAGAAAAGAGGGTCATGTGATTATCCACTTCTCTCCTTCCATTTCCTCCTTATTAACAATAGCTTGGTCCCTGGGTTCATTTCATAAACCTTGCAGAGTACTGTCATATCTGTACACCTGGGCTGCAAATTTATAGATATGTCAACAGCACTTTCTATTTTACTTTCCTACTGATATCCATCAGCACATGATTGAGCAGACATTTATTCAACAAACACATCCTATTGACTCTTTGAGGAGCCAGTAATTGTGTTTGTATTATATCCTTCTTTGAGTTTTAAAGGGATTTATGGGTTTGATTCCCATAGCACAAGACTAAAGCATTACATCATTATTCATATCTTCAGTTCAGAATAGATTGTGCTTAAGTGGAGCAAATGTCATTAGTAAAGGGTAAGATCTGTTTTATGCATATTGTGTTTCTTGCAGCTGTCTGCTAGCTTCGTTATCATCTCTGGAAGCTATAAAAATGTCAGATCAGGGAGTCAGCTCAAAAGATGAGGTTAATAGAGGTAGATGACTTTATGTCTTTCTTTGATGAAAGCACAGATCTAGAGTTAACGAGTCTGAGGCATTATTCTTAGCTCTGAATTAAAAAGAAAAAAAATTTGGTTATCATTTGCTCGCCACCATTTTGCTCTAAATCTTCAAAACACACATAAATGAATCTCTGTACTTCCTTAAAAAGTCAGTTTCACCCGAATAGTCTAGCTTGTATACAAAAATATTGTATAAATGTAATACAACACAGGAAAATTGTAAGCTAATTTTTAAGGGATAATTCACCCAAGAATTCTGTGATTAATTACTCACCTTCGTGTCTTTCCAAACCTGTAAGACCCTCATTCATCTTCAGAAAAATATCTTAATTTGTGTTCCTAGAGGTTTGGAATGACATGAGGGTGAGTAATTAATGACAGAATGTTTATTTTTGGGTCAGTTATGCTTCAAGATTCAGCTTTATTTCAGTTCATTAGCTGACATTTGAATAAAACTGGCCAAAAAACAGCATATTGAACTTGGAATTTCATTGGTACTCAACAAGGTTTGCAAAAAATTATTCTAATATAATCATCTTAACAATCCCAAAAATAATGAAGCCAATAAAAGAGTATATACATTTTCATTCAAATTCAAATTCTGTTGGCAAATTAAATATTGACATTGTTCTACACTGACTACAAGCAAGATGGAAATTCTGGATACAACTCTCACAACAATGAATTTCTTCCATTCTGATTTCACTTCTTTACATTAAGATGTATTCTTTTTGCAGACACACACCTGTTTTCTCATTGCATTTTAGGTTAGCATTTTACTCTACCAGTCGAGTGTTCCTTGGTTCTGCAAGATAGTAAATATCTTACTTCACATTTAATTAGTATTGTCAATTCCATTCAAAATGGATTTGTTTCTGTTTCTGGACTGTTTCCAGATCTTAGGACCTGAGAAGACCTACAACACACGGGCCTGACATGGGGTTAAAAATGTCCTTTTCTGTCTCTCTCCATGTCTCTTTCAGGTGGTGCTGGACAATACTGCTTTGAACAGAATCGCCACAGACCGACTGCACATTCAGAACCCCTCGTTCTCTCAGATCAACCAACTGGTGAGTTTTAAAAGTCAGTCATTTACATTGTAACGTGTGAAAAGACAGGCCCCTATACATCTGTCCTGAGCTGAGGCAACCAACCCGGAGAGTGTCATTTTTAAAGCCCATCCCTGCTGCAGATAGAGAGACAGGCCTGGTGCAGTTCATGCAGGGACAGTAGAGTCACTCCTTATCTATTAATCACAGTTGGGTGCTGGCAGCTCTCCTGCTACAAGATCTGCATTTAAATCAACCCGACTAAAGCCAGCCGTAAGTTTGTTTGGCAACAAGACAGTGAGAGAAGGATTTCGGTGCATTCACTATTTATGCAAATGTTAAGAAAAATGTTTAAGCTAAACCACAAAATGTTAGTATTGGTGAGCAGCTGGGTCATCTAACACAGCCGTATTGTATTATCTGCATAACATTTGAAATAGCACAGCCTGTCAGTTTAGGGAGGATGAAACATGGGGAGTTGCCCGATCCGAACGTTGTCATCAGCAGCCTGACATGCTGTTGTGTCACATTCTAATGAGCTGGTAATAAATAACCAGTGACATCCCGTGCAGCGCTCCTCTATGCTTTCCTCTTATACGCCCATGCTTATAGCACCCTGCTCAAAGGTGAGTAGTTCACTTTGTAAACTCATCCATCACTGTCTTTATCACCTCTAATAGACTCGGTCATACGAAATGTTGAACTTTAACAATACAGTGTGTAGATTTCTGTAAAGGGTGACCAGAGTGCAAACAGAAAACCTGTTTCACCAGTCTAGGCTTTTGTGTTCTTCAACACCAGCTGCTTTTACATTTACAGCACGTTTAGTGTGCCATCAGCACACCCAAATAATTAAGACGACACAATATAAAATGGAAATAAAGACGACTGTTCTATTTTTGTTCCCCACCCCTTGAAGTATGCTTTTCTTTAACAGGTGTCCACTATAATGTCAGCAAGCACAACAACCCTCCGTTATCCTGGATATATGAACAATGATCTGATTGGTCTGATTGCATCACTCATCCCCACTCCCCGTCTCCACTTCCTCATGACTGGATACACACCCCTGACCACTGATCAGGCCGTAAGTTGGTCAAATATGGGAATTTGTATTAAGATCCTTTGCAGAAATGTAAACTCTTTGTTCAATTCTCTACTAATTCCAGTAGTTTTATGTTAGCATGTTGCTAAGTGAATGCCTGAGTGAGTACAAATGACTCATTTTTAATTGCATCAGATTGATCAGTCAGTCTCTATCTGCCTGCCTGCTTTTTCATTAGTAAAGACATGACATTTCTAATTTAGTTTCTCTTTTTTGTGTCCACTGTCTTGGTTGGAATGTTCTTTTTCAAATTTAACGTCATCTTTTCAGGTGGCAAGTGTGAGGAAGACTACAGTTCTTGATGTGATGAGGAGACTCCTGCAGCCCAAGAATGTCATGGTGTCCACAGGCCGAGACCGTCAGACCACTCATTGCTACATTGCCATTCTCAACATCATTCAGGGAGAGGTGGACCCCACACAGGTATGAGCATGATAAATAAACAGTTTATTTAAATTTATATGCGCATGTTAATGTTTATATGTTTATGCCTAGGTCCACAAGAGCCTGCAGAGAATCAGGGAGAGGAAGTTGGCTAATTTTATCCCATGGGGTCCGGCTAGTATTCAGGTTGCACTGTCCCGCAGATCCCCCTACCTGCCCTCAGCTCATCGTGTCAGTGGACTTATGATGGCTAATCACACCAGCATCTCTTCAGTAAGACCTGACCCTAAATTCTCCATGTCTGTACTGCTCAAAAATAGGTCTGAACTAGGTACTATTTTACTAACACCCCCAATAAACTATTACATTAAATACATTAATTAGCCATTTTCTCAGAATCCCAAACACCACTAAAACGGAAAATATTAAGGCATTTGTAAAATTGTGATATCCAGGCCTGGAAAATTTTGTAGCAAATAAAAGCTTGTCTGGTTCTGCTTAAATCTAAAATAATTGCACAAAATTAACAGCTTGACTATCCAAAAGTGCAATGGCTATGAAATGTTTTTTAAAAGATATGGGGACAAAAACCTGTTGTCTTGTATGTAGAAAGTCTAGATGTGAGCAGACTCTTTAATCTCTGTTCTCCACTCCCTCACTCCTAGCTGTTTGAGCGTACCTGTCGTCAGTATGATAAGCTGAGGAAGAGGGAGGCCTTCCTGGAGCAGTTCAGAAAGGAGGACATATTCAAGGACAACTTCGATGAGCTGGATAACTCTCGTGAGGTGGTTCAGCAGCTGGTGGACGAATACAGCGCCGCCACGCGTCCCGACTACATCTCCTGGGGCACACAAGAGCAGTGAAACCCCCTTGGCTCACTCCCTAAAGCTCTCAGAGCAGAAAAGGGCAGGCTTTAAACTCATCCTGTAAAGTACACAGTGACTCCAGTAGCGTATAACGTTAGCGAATTCCAGTAGTGAGCGCACCTCCAGAGACTCGTGTCCATAAATCTTTCACCATACTGTTCTGCCAGAGGCTTCTCTACGTTACCACTGTGGTGAGATCCACTCGCGTATGTATTTACATGTCATTAGTCATGTTTACGGGCCTATAGAAGAGTTGGTGCCTCTATCCTGAACTTTCACTCTCTCTCTCTCTCTCTCTCCTCTCGATTTCTTTGATCAGAGAATATTTATGGCTCCGTCTTAATCTATTTTTGTACTGCACTCTGCACTCTTCTGCACAAAATCTACATCAATCTACGTCAAGGTGGCCTGCACACAAACCTCCCTAACCACACATGTTGGACGTCTACACCGATAAGACTGGGTGGTCTCAGATGAATGTAACCGTAGGAGGGAGTGTGAAAGATTAAGCCTCTTAGAAGAGATCAGACTAGAAGCAGCTTATGAATACACCATCTCACTCCCTCACGTTCACGCATGCATGCTTTTAGACAAAAGGCGCTTGCTTTCAGGGCATAGACTATGATTGTGCGATTG
This sequence comes from Enteromius paludinosus, assembly GCA_032361165.1. Classification (NCBI taxonomy): domain Eukaryota; kingdom Metazoa; phylum Chordata; class Actinopteri; order Cypriniformes; family Cyprinidae; genus Enteromius; species Enteromius paludinosus. Next base: position 5,683,424 of record JAUMHQ010000048.1, read on the forward strand.
TATCAATTTTCATGTTGGCCTCGTTGTCGTGGATTACTCTCGAAGACGATCAGTAAAGTCAAGTGTTATGCTGGACCTCAATCCATCCAATCGGCAAGCCCTCGTCGGGTTTTCTTCTAGTCAATCAAATCAGCGAAGTTACCTCAAAGTCTGGCACAATCAATCCTACACCACAATCCCAACGCATCACATTTCTTCGTTTCAATAATATATTCTCCTTGTGCTGGGGTGAAAATGTCATGCCAGATTTCTGTCTCAATGCCCTCCCCTGCTTGCCACATGTTCTACTGTGTATATAGTTTGCTGTCAGACTTGATGCATTTACTTGAAGTTCATGTGATCGAATAAATGTTTTTCTACAAGACTATTTCTTTATCCGAATATAGTCACTCACATTAAAACACAAACTGTCTTTATAACCTCTTGCGACAGATACTGATTATCTGAATCAAAGGACATCAGGTGTGTCCAATCTTGCTCCTGGAGGCTTTGTTTAGCTCCAACCTGCCTTAACACACTTGTCTGGTGGTTTCTAGTAATCCTGAAGACCTTGATTAGCTGGTTAAGGTGTGTTTAATTGGGATAGTGGCCCTCCAGGAACAGGATAGGACGGTCCACATGGTAGCAGTTACACTTTCCTCTAAAGTGTCTTCCAAAGTAGTTTCTGTTTCTTCCAAAGGTTACAGACATTTTATTTATCTCCAGTGGGATTTTTTTTTATTAGGGACACGCTGTTCCCAAAACGTCATTTCATAGATCAAATCAAGTGACTGTTTCTCAGAACTGCATGTTATTTTCCTTGTAACTAGCATGTTTATTTTCAACAGTTGGTTTCAGAGGGGTTTTTAATCGTTTCCGCTCAGCATCACAGGATCTTCAATATGCCTGGTTTAATTTAATGCACTTAACTTCTTTTTTTTTGTAAAGCTTAAAGACATTTATATTGAGTGAAATACATGACAAAACCATCTAAATTTGGACTATTCTTAAGTGTTGGGAAGATATAACATTTCTAAATATTATTACGTAACTTAATAACAAATTACTTGCATATTAAGGCTTTATATTCAGTGTTGGGGAAAGTTACTTTTAAAAGTAATACATTACAATATTGCGTTACTCCCTAAAAAAAGTGACTAATTACGTTACTTAGTTACTTTTTATGGAAAGTAATGCGTTATATTACTTTTGCGTTAGGCTACTTTTTAAATATGGGCCGAAATTGAGTGTTTGTTTTTAATAAAAGTTCTATTTATAGCGAATGTAAAAGCACACCAAAAAAGTGTCACCAATAAACCTCAGGCTGAAGAAAAAGTAAATTCACATCTGTAAAGTAGAATACAGGAGAAAGCAATACAGCAATAAAAAAAAAGAAGAAAAACCTAAGTCATTTTTGCATGTAATTCACTAGTTCGCGCTTTCTCATTAAGCGAGGGATTTAGGTAGATATAATAAAAGCAAATTTGGCGAGCTGTCCGGGATGCGAGCCGGGAGAACGGCAGGCTCCGAACCCTGGAAGCCTGAGCCCTTGCGAGGTTATGGGTTCGGCGCCCGGCTCGTGCTCTCAGTGCCCCCCGGAGAAATGAACTAAGAGGGAGGAGGGAGGATTTTTGCAAGCGAGATGCCGAAGAAAGGAAGGCTTGGGTATTTATAGCAAACGGGAAAGGATGTGATTGGTGAACATTGATTAGCTGATGCGAAACAGCTGTGATTAATTCGGCCAGCGCTCCTCCTGAAACTCCGTTATTAGCAAAACGATCACTTATGGTTGAACTGGATCATCAAAGGTCAGCAGCAAAGATATTGGTTAATAAAATGAGATTAGATACATTTGTGTAATTTAATTATTGCAATTTTGCGAGTTTATTTTAATTCGTTTTGATGAATACTAAATCAATTTTTTGAGAGTGAGAAGAATTAATGCACATTCATATTTAGTCTAGAACTACTCCGTATTCACTAGTGGTGGGCTGACATCTCCGTGTTATTACAGAGGTGAGAGGGTCTGTTTAGTACATCTGGGCGTCACAGAGATCACACGCTCTGTATGCATGCAGTGCTAGAGATTGATTACAATTAGTATAATCACCAATACAATGGTGACGCTAAATGGCTAGTATAGCAAAACCATGTTAATGTGTGGTTACTTTAGATCAAATATGATTTTCTATTTGTAGTAAACCCATGTTTAATGTTTTATAATTAAAACATATGTAACCGAGTGCAGAAATGAACGTGAGTAATCTTACCTGATACTGATTACAATAGCCAGTCTTAACCGTTTACGTGATCTGGCTCTTTATTTGTATTTATTTATTTATTTATTTTATATATCAAAATATATTAAACGTGTGTGCGGTAAGAGCATCTACATTGGCTAAAACACACAAGGAAACGCATTGTAAAAAATTATATCACAGACATGGCAGATTCGGATGGGATTAAAATCACCAAGTACATCTGTGAAACAAAACATTCTCTAACTACCCCCTGGGAAACTAGTCCCGTCCGAATAGTGCTTTACTTTTAGTCATTATTGTAGCACACATATTCTGAATGTCTTTGGCAGAAGCCGTTTTAATCTACATTAATCTAGAATAAAAAATTAATCTATGCCCACCCCTAGTGTTACACACCGCACACAATGCTCTGTATGTCTGATTTCTCCCAACATGAGGTCAGGAGACTTGTCAGTCAATAAATAAGAAAACAAAGTAACTGGCGCTACTTTTTTGAAAAAGCAACTCGGTTATATTACCCTAAAATTAAAAATTAATGCATTACTTTACTAGTTACTTGGAAAAAGTAATATTATTACGTACGTTACTTGTAATGCATTGCCCCCAACACTGTTTATATTCTTATTCTAGAAATTTTCTTTAAAATAAAAGTGAAAAGCACTATGCTAACAAAATTATGCAATTTTGTAATATACACCATTTAAAAGTTTAGGGGTTGATAACATTTTAAATGTTTTTGAAAAAAAATAATAATAATTAAATTAAGTTAAATTGTCAAATATTAGAATTTAAAATGTTTTAATACAAATGTTTATACAATATACAAATTGTAATTCATTCCTGTGATGACAAAGCTGTATTTTCACCAGACATTAATCTAAACCCCCCCAAAACAAACATATACACAGACATATATTAGTGCTGTAATGTACATGAATGTGTATTTTTTATATACATAAATATATATACAGTACATACACAATGTAAACAAACTTTTCAGTTAATCGTTTGACAGCACTAATAGAAATTTGGCATTTAAAAATAAAATTCTTTACTTTTTTTGGTAATATTTATAGGTTTTTGCTGTCTTTTTTTTAGCAATTTAATTTCTCTAAGAAAGTATTATTGTATAATTATATATATATATATATATATTTATATACATGCACACACACAAACAGCATATCTGACAGTCAAGTGATGTTGTAATGGTGCTGCTTTTTATTACATACAGTATTTATCATTTTGCATTATTGCACATTTAAGTTAGCTGTACAAACAATAGTGCAATTGACTATTACACGTGTAACATAATAAAGGTACCATGCAGCGTACAAACGATCAGAGGTTGTCGTTTGAGTTTTCTTACATGCATGACAGTGGGCGGAGCTGCCTGCAGCTAAAGAGTGACATGAAAAAAAACCCACAAAAGCATGTGACAACTACTACTGCCGTCACAGGGGCCGTAGGAGCAAAAGACAAAATAAACAACACTGAAGATGTGATTGCCCTCCACCTCTGAATTTCAAGTAGCTGGTAACCTTTTCTAAGATTTGTATTCAGGCAGACAAGCTGCCCTAGAGCAACGAAAAAAAGAAAAAAAAAGAAGCCTGATTATGGAGCATGAGTGAATTAAAGATTGTACAGACTTTCTGACAGGCACTAGTGGCTCCTCTAGGCAACCTAAAGCCCCAAAATAAAATGGGCTCATACTCAGGGCAACTGGGCAGGTTTTATTGCTTCAGTAATAGTTTGGCAGTCATTTGATGAGGGAAGAAATAAAAGAAAACAACCCCTAGATATTTGGTCCATGTGACTTTAAAAGGGGACAATCACTCTTTTTTTTTTCCTTATGACAAAATGTCAATAATCCTACAGGATATACAAAAGCGGATTACTTGCCATATGTAGACCTCTCGTGACAGGGGGGAAATAAATGACAAATAACCAAAACAGTAACTAAACATTATGACATCATATTTGAACTACGACATCATCCGCTCGTTTGTAATTATTTCAATGCAAGCACTAAAATACAAATACAGGTCTTTATGAAAGATATATAAAACAAAAGTAAAAAGGACAATAAAAAGTCACTTCCACACAATGTAGACAACAGACAGCCATAAATAAAACTAGTGAAAAGTAACACACATTAAAGAAGGACAATATGAACTCTCAGCAGATAAAAATAGCCAGCATAAGGCTTCATAACAAAAGCACAGCTGACAGAGGCTACAGTTTAACGGTCAAATCAATAGTTCACCCAATAATCATTTTGTCATCATTTACACACTTTCGTGTTCCGAACCTGTATGAATTAATATACATGGGCGACGTCACCTTTTTGTTGTCTGCCTCTAATTACATTTACAAAAACTTGTCTACTTTGTCAACCTTCATATTTCAAATAATGTTTGTGACAGTAGTCAATGGAGTCCAAGTAATGCTGACTTTTTCTTAATATGAAAATACCACAAAATATCTCTTTTGTGTTCAGCAAGATGAAAACTCAAACTCAAAGTTTCATTTTTGGGGTAAACTATCCCTTAAATGGAAATGTACTATCTTTAGGATACGGGACGACAATGTTGCATATCAATAGTGTTGATTATTTGTCTATCTTCAGTGTTTAAAAATGGGTTCGAGAGGTCTGGGAAGCTTGGATTGAACCAAAATGTCATTTAGCTTCAGAGGTACCAGGCTGCACACGGGTGTCTAAGTTAGTTGGTTTTAACCGGATCTGAAGATCAGAGGCTGTTGTGGCTACAGGACGCACAGTGCAGAGTTACCGTTAAGCTAACAGCACAGTCAAGCAGCACCAGGTCAGGCTCAAAGCATTTCACATATACACTCACATCATACAGACAAGCTAAAGATCCTTTGGTTTCTACAGCTTAAAATGTTCTGTCGCTTCGGTATGGGACAGTTCTGAAGGTCGACGTCAAAGTGACTCGCAACTCCTGTCACTTTCACGGTTTGATGAATGAGTTTAATGGCGATCCAGGCAGAAGCCTGGAAAGGAACGTTTAAAGCCGAGCGAGGGTTCGTGTGCGACTGCGACGTTGTCTTCCTTTAGTGAAACACAAAGACATCACTGTGGATATCGCATGTATTTTTGACATGTTTTCCAATAAAAACGCAACATCCTTTAAACAAGGTAAATTAATATAAGAAAAAAACTTTGACCAATTTCAGGCAAATGTAATGTTTCAAAGCAAGTGAAAAAAAAGAAATATGTTGTTTAAAGGATGTTTAAACATGTTTTTTAAAAAAAGGCAAAAATACTGCTTGAGAAAATGATTTCAGGCTATTATGCTCTCTCTGATATTTGGCGGGCTTCCAGGTGGCAGGGGCCTTACTGGATTCGGCTGGCGGTGTAGCAAGTGAGTTCCTGAACCTGCTCTGCTGTTTGTGGCTCCCTGGACACCTTCCACTCCTCCTCCTCCATTTCCACAGCATCTGCTCCTTTCAGTCTCAACTGAGTTCGTTCTCTTTGCAAAAGCTCCTCACAGGGAAGCAGTCAGTCAGGACTGCATATGCATGTGCGCATCAGTCAGAGTCCGTGTGTGTGTGTGTGTGCGTGCGTGCGTGCGAGTCCTTCTCTCTTCACACCGGGTGAGAGGGAAGCTCGAGTAGGGAGGGGTGGAGCTTAGGGTTTGTCTCCATGGAGATGCAGTCATCCTTGCCTAGCTGGCGACGGGTGGCACTGAAGTAAGCATTCATCAGCTGCATGATCTCAGTCAGCTGAGGGAGAGAGAGATGACTTGAGTAAATTTCCACTGTCAAATGCGTCAGACTTTTTACACTAGTGCAATGACTTGGTTATACTATTAAGAGCTTTGTGCACCAAATTTAACCCTGGGTTGAAAAGTTGAAGGTAAGCACGGCTCCAGAGTCTCTTATGCTCACCAAGGTTGCATTTATTTGGCCAAAAATGCAATAAATGCTTTATATATGAATAATTACAATCTAAAAGGGACCGTTTTCTATTCGGATCAGAATCAGAACAGCTATAGATGACTGACAATGATTGGAGGTTATGTGTGAACAGATGTTGTTGCACCACTCAGACGTGAAGTCAATCGGTTTGCTATGAAAACTGGAGAGATTCATCAGGGTGAAGTGCACAGGATGGGTGTGAGCCTGCAGCTAATATCAGGAGAAGACAGACTGGTTGTCTCAGTGTTTCCACATGCGAGCACACAGCTGGTCTGACCTGTATCGTTCGAGAGGTCTGTGGTACGCATGATACGAACCCTTTGACGTCAGAGTCTTTCTAGTTTAGAACTATCAAAGGTTGCATGTTTCATATGTTAACTTACATAACATACATAACTCTGCTTTGGCTAGGAGTATATGCTTCCCTTATTATATTTGGAATATGTTGGCCTAATAGTAAACATGCATGATGCTAACATGAAGGCCCCGTCGAATTTCACCATTATTGCTAGAGTAAAACTATAGGTAGACCTGCCATCTGTGTATGTATAATGTGTATAATAAATATTCTATTTCTTCTACTTCTTCACTGTAGTTATGGATTCTATGTTGCACACTTGCCTTGGTGGTCTCGAAGAGCAGATCTCGGTCTCCTGCGGTAATCCTGAATGTGTTGCTATCAGAGACACCATAGGAACAGATCTGACCAATCGGCAGAGACTCCAGCGCTTCAGCTTCACCCTGACGATACAGAGACACGCAGGAAGCTGCCACACCCAACCACAACTTCTGAGAGAAGCTTCCTGTCGAGCTCTGTGAGAAACAGGAGGAGGACAGGCACAGCTCTGATTGGTTTCTTATGCTCATTAAGTCACTGCATCTATTTGTGACCCTGAACCACGAAACCAGTCACTGGGGTATATTTGTAGCAATAGCCAAGCATTTTCAGCATCATTACTCCAGTCTTAAGTGTCCTTTAGAAATCATTCTAATATTTCTTGTTATTATCAATGTTGAAAAGAGTTTTTTAGTGAAAACCACTCACGATGTAAAAGTCCACCTCATAGAGCGTGCAGCCAAACCCCGACCACTGCCGGGCGATGGTGAGATAGGCAGCCATGCTGTCTCTGCGACTGTATCCTGCCAGGGCTTTCCAGCGCTCCAATATGGCCGACATCACCACAGCTCCCTCCTCCCTTAGTCTGGCTCGCAGTCGTTGGTCCTGTTCCTGACGCCGCTTGTGTCCCCACAGCGTCCCAGCCAGCAGACCCCCGGGGAACGAAGGACAGCCAGGGGGATCGACAGGGGCCAGTAGGGCCCGGGCCTCCACCACTTCAGACGGAAAGAGCTGCTCCAAGGGCGGGTACGGCGAGAGGGCGCTGAAATCTCCCAGCAGACACTGCAGTCTCAATGCTGCCAGAGAAAGAAGGTCGTCCTCGCAGGCTGGCAGCTGCCCCCGCACCACCATCTCATGACACTGAGACACAGAGAGGGAGGAGGAAGTCAAGCGAGGGAAAATGTACAGAGTTCACCAGTGCGCTGTGTTTGTATGTTTGCTTTTCACTTGGCTGATAAAGACGTTATGCACACAAGTGTGAAACTAGTCGGCATTGAACAAACAGAGATGAAGAATTGGAAAATCCCTGTTTTAAATGTTGAATTATAATTGTAAGCACACTCCACTAGTTTTTTTTCACCCAACAGTCAAGTCACCTTCAGTTTCTCACAGTATTGAACAGGAAAGATACAAAATCGTTGATGCAAACGGTCATCTCTATGGGTACTTTTTTTGTTTGATGTTGCTGAGCTGCGTTAACGCGAGACTCTTATCGTGCGATAAAAAAAATATCGCCGTTAATCTATTCCCAAAGTTGGGTTGGAGTCTATACTACAAGCTATGGTGACTTTCA
>JAUMHQ010000048.1:5692613-5705345 GCA_032361165.1 Enteromius paludinosus
AGGTAGCACACAAATTCTGAATGCCTTTGGCAGATCTCAAATGAGCCATTTTAATCTAGATTAAAAAAATTAATCTACGCCCACCCCTAGTTTTTATACATATTACCATATATACATATTAATGTTTTATTTCTGATTTATTTGTTCTACTGTAGTTTTTTTGTACTATTGCTTGTAATTAGTTTCTTAATTAGTTCATAAGTTTCTTATGTTTATTTAATTGCTGACAGCTTCAGTGTGCTTTTTTATTTTGGCTAGTTTCCTGTGATATTGATACTGGTGACAAGAATTGTGAAATTTCTATGGTTTTCAAATGTTTGATATAGAGACCTTATTTAAAGCACAAAAAAAACTGTATCATGATATATACTGTTACCTCAAAAATAAAATGACTAATATCGTGATTTAAGATTTTGGTCATATTGACTACCCCTAATTCAGTGTTTTACCTGCTCATACAGGAAGAGGTACTCAATGCTGTCTGTACTGATGTTGTCGGTGTCCAGCAGACAATAGAGTTTAAAGCAGAGTCGGCACTGGCAGTCAGAGTCTGGATCTTTAGCTGACAAACTGGAAGACAGAGATAGAGCTTTGTTAATGAAAAATGCAAATACAAATCAGATCACATCACACCTAAAACTATATATTTGCCTATAAGGCCCGGTTTCACAGACAGGGCTTAGCCTAAACCAGGATTAGGCAATAGTTCAATTAGGACATTTAAGTAATATTTATAAACATGCCTTAGAGAAAGAATTACTGGAGTGCATCGTAAGACAAAACAAAGCGACTGGCATGTTTCAAGATCGGTCAGTGCAAGTTCCTTTCCATTGAATCAGCTCAGATTAAGACTAGACTTAACCCTTAATCTGTCAAACCCGGGGTAAGTCTTCAAGTAGTTCGGGAAACTCGTCCAGCAGTGCACGGCCACAACAAATTAAATCCGCCAACGCTTCTAAACACACAACTAAAATCACCATAACAGAGCGATGTCATCATTCCGAAACATATGACTCACCCTGATTTGCTAAGCTTTTTCTGCTGCGTGCGCAGTTTTGTACGAGCGGGTTTGTTTGTGTGCACACACATACCAGTGTGAGAGAAAGACTAGGAGTGTGTCCATGAACCCAGTTCTGGGAAGAGTTGGCACTGCGATGAGCAAAAACGCACACAAGCACACTTCCCAGAATAAAGTGGATGCCTTGAATTCTGGCTGGCCTGGCTTATCTCTCCTTCAGTTTGCTTTCACATCAGTTAATACTGATGACATCAGCCTCACCTTGAGATGCCTACTGAACAGTGAATACTAATAAAGAGCTGCTTGTCCATTCTCACAGTGTGTGTGTTTATCGGTGGGGGGTTAGTTAAACTGTGCTAAAGTGCTGGGAAAGTGAATTAATCAATGATGAAAACACAGACCTACACTGTACTGTACTGTGGTGCTATCGTGGATGGTAATATCAGTGAGACTTGATTACATGGTTGCTACATAGTTCTTGTACCAAGTACCATAGTATTATCAGGGGTTATGTTCAAAAACCATGGTACCTGCATGTGGAACTTTAGGTTTAGTACATTAGTTGTATTACACACATTACAATAGATATTTATTACAAATATTTACTTTTCAAATCTGGTGATGACATCTGCGATTATGGTGCTGCCTCCAATCGCTTTTTCCCAGCACGAGTTCTGCTCAAAAAGAGCAAATGTGTTTCGGCTGTCCTGCAGCCCGAGGCGTTCCGCCATCTTCCTCACAACCTGGACAGAGAAAATCAGAGCTTGTTAGAATCTTATAGTATTTATTCTTGTTTTAATTTAGCTTTTTAGTTTATTAATTGTACTAGTTCACTAATGATATCATGTTTCTGTTTCGCTTTTATTTATTTCCACTTTAGTTAAGTTTTCGCTGTCAGTTTAGTCATTTAAGTGCCTAAACTTCAGTCACTTAGTTGCAAAGCTTAAGCCTTTCATCTAATATTTACATTTTATTTTAGCCATATTTAACCGTTTGTTTCAAAAGTACGTATTTTAATAACAACAACTGCTCGAAAGAGAGAAAAATCAAACGAATAAATAAACACGTGTTCTTGCATTTTTGTGGAAGGGTAATTGCAAAGACAGAATTTAATATTCCAAAAATAAAAGCACTATAAATATATCCGTCTGGTTCTTATTACTTGCGTGCTAACGATTAATCCTTTGAGTGCCACATAGGTTTAAGGTTCCATTCCCTGCTGTAGAGGAAACGTTGATGCAATACCTCATTAGCCGTGGTGTGTGAGGTGATCGGTATCTGGCAGCATCCCGGTCCAGGGTAGTGTACAGTACACAGTATCTCCTGTCTTCCCATCAGCCCCTGGATCTCCTCCCACGAGGGCACACACTCCCGTCCGCGCGTCTTCTCCAGAGCCTGGGCTATGAAAGACGCGTAGCTCTCCACCTCCGGGTCCACACTCAAACTCTGAACCCTGATAGCAAAAGAAAGGGATTTTAAGGACCATTTCCATAATTGCCAAATTTCCCTCCAAAAAGAATTTCTGTTTAGTTTGTCTATTTGCGATATGAAGTGTCAGCCACTTTGTAATCACATGCATAGTGGAGGCCCTATTTGTGTTAAGTAAACACATGTGGGAAGCGTCTGGGGGCTTCGGGAGAACAGAGACTCGTCCGTCTCCATTACACCAGCCGCCTCTGTAATCAAAGCCCTGTGGTCAGTGCACCATTTCCTTACAGCACACTCGTTTATTTAGCCATTCTCTTATTCTCTGTCTATCCTCCAGGCCTGGCAGTAGTCAATTAGCCATGGGACGCGGAATGCATCGTGCCGTTTCCCAACCCCTCGGGGAGAGCAAAAGAACGAGCGAACAGGAAGTGCACTTTCCAATCCAGTCAACCTCAGGCAGCCCATATATTTCCTACACACTCGACCGCAGGACCGGAGGCAGTTGTGCGTGTTTATACTCGAGGTCTTCTAGGTAACGTTTATGTGTGTGTGTGTGTGTGTGTGTGTGTGTTGAGATCCGGCTGGTGGGTTTTGAGTGTACACTGTATAGATTTGTGATGTGCATAACGCACCTCTTCAGGTGAAAGCGTAGGTATCTGAGTATGCTGCAGCTGGGCAGGAAGGTGCAGCTCATGCAGGTGAGAAGCTGCCAGTATCTGAGCTGCGGATTCGGCTGCGTCTGCGTCTGGACACGGGAGTTGGTAACGCTGGTCTGTTTGATAAGCTGGCAGTAGAGTTCATCTCGGAGCGGCCGGAGGTCGAGACAGGTCTGGAGGATCCCCTGTATGAGAGGAATAGGCTCGCGGGCCGACTCTAACTGCTGGAGACAGTTAAAAAGCCTCACCGCCTCTTCACGGATGGATGTGTAGCCTTTACCTGCCATATCTATGAGTAAGAGTGAGAGAAGATGCATTAACTGTGTATACATATTGTAGCCAGGAAAGATCCTGGAATAACCACACCTTTGTCTCTATAAATGGACAAATAAAAATCGTAGTTTGTCCAATCAGGTGCAACGTAAATTACATCATTTTGAAAAAGCCTATTTTTAGTGGAGGCAGAATGAGGCTGTTTTCTTGCATGTCTCTTTAAATGCAAATGAGCTGCTGCACTCTGCCCCCTTTGCCAGAACAGCACTATGCCTTTATAACCTGTTACTAATAAACATATGTTTGATACAGATTATTTTGTCTATCACAACGTAATCATACTTTAAATTTCTGATATAGGTCTGAGAGCACACATCTGAAGCACACACACGTCATGGCCTACGAGAACGCTCTTTTTCACGTCTTATTGCACTTAAACTGTCACATACACACGTTTATGTTAAAAATATAAACCGAGCTACATAAAGAGTTAAGTCTGAGGGTAAAAAAACGGGAATAGATCCCCTTTCTACGTCACAGGTCTACTTTACCAAAAAATACTGGTTTGTACTTTTGGACATTTTCTGGTTTAGCGGATGCAGTGCGGGTACGACTATAGGAGTCAAACATGAAAAGGGTCCGATTTTCAGGATATGAGATCTGAGAGCTTCAAAGCACTTGAAAACAGATGCTGAGTTTGCGTTGCTTCTGATTGACAGGTAAATGTATTGCTTGATGACCATGGTTACACCAAACGGCAGCGTTGTAGAAAGAGGGGCTGTGTCCAATCTGACTGCTTCATTGAAATGTTCTTTATGAGAGCGGTGGTGCGTGTATATATGTTATATGCAAAATAAGTGTGTGTGTGTGACTCACGTGTGTGGTGCAGGCTGCCGTAGGGGAAAGGCAGCAGTGGGGCATAGAGGGGGCTCTGCGTGTACCTCAGGATGGGATTATGTTCGTAGATGTGTTCTACAACCTCTGGGTTGAATTTATTCTCCTGTACAAAAACAACACACATAAAGCAAAGGTCAATTAAACACATTGGTTTATAAATAAACTCAAGACAGATGTATCATTATATCCCCGTAAACACACAAACTCTTTGTTATGGGGTCCGTAATGATATTTTATATGGGAATGCTGTGTTTGAGAATTTGAGCGTACAGATGGACTTGACAACTCTGGTCAAGGTCTGCTCTGTGTATGCGTGTACAATCAAAGCACAAGGGTGAATAAGGGTAGTTTATGTTTGTTGTGAGATGTTTGCTTGTAACAGACATTGTTAAACGGGTCAAGAACTCCCGCCGTAACCACTGCGTCCTGCAGTTTGTGAGAGTCAAAATAAATAGTGCATACATATATAAACTTAAGATTGCAACATTTTCATCAAAGCAAAGCTTATTTTATTGTACGGTCATCATTTAAAAAAAACAGAGTCTTTTAGCAAAGACTATTGAGAATAAAAAGCATGGTCTTCCTTATCTTATTGTATAAATATTTAATTCCCATGCGTTTCTTATCTATAAGAGATAAATAGCAATCAGCAAGGTCATTTAGGGGTCTGGGCAATTAACATTTTAACCATTGCGATTTTCACGCCTGTCTGTCTGTGCCACCTCAATGGGATTCCAGGGAGTTCTGTGGGCTAGCAACTAGCATCCTATTAATACAGATCTATCCAAGAGCGCTGGCATTACATCATAACAACAGGGTTATTCTGAAGAGCTACTCGCTGCCTTCAAAACTATTTCCAGAGACACGGGATACAGAGGAGCACATCTATAAGTGTAAAATCACTAGCCAACAAACTAAGAATAATATAGTAGGGCAGAAAGATGACAGTGGTTCAGATGGTTTACACGCCATGTCTGTATATGTTTGCTATCCTGAACTTATATATATATATATATATATATATATATATGAAGAGTTCAGATGCAAAAGTGCGTCTTTTTCTTTTAAATTGGCATGTCTTTCTGGCTACTATGTATAGGTTTTTCTAACTTCTTCCGAATGGTTTGAGGACTTGATAAACATATGTTGAATTTAAAACAACTGTTTACTGTTTAAATATCTTTTAAAATGTTATTTATTCCTGTGATGTTACAGATGAATTTTAAGCATCATTACTCACATGAGCCTTCAGAAATCATTACAATAAGCTGATCTGCTGCATAAGAAATTATTATTGAGGTTTAAAAAAAAATCACTTTTTCTCAGGATTTAAAGTATCCTTTCTAAATAAGTGTGCGTGCATGCAACATTTATAATCCCTCGTGTTCATCCCTGTTGCTGCTTGTTCTCTCACCTCAATGTCTCGTATGAGGAGCTGCGTTGGCGTCTCGACCGGCGCTTTGCTGTCTATGACTTTCTGTACAGCACAAGCCCAGTGCACCGCCTCATTGTAGTGCTTCGTGAAGAGTCTGTAGCAATGTTTGCGACCATACACCGTCAGACTCCAGTAACCTGTCACACATACACATTAAGAGGCCCATATTTAGTGCAACTCTTCAAAAAGTATCATTCAACAAAGTGAAGCAATACAAAAATAGCATCTCTATAAACATTGGGAGAGTACATAAACAAAGAAAGGCAAAAACTGCAATAGAACATATGCTCATACTGTTTCTGATTAAAGACAAACTTCCTAGAGCTCCAGCATTCTGACCTGCAGTAAATGTGTTCAGATGTGCTTTTATGAGGATCTAACTAATATCTTGTTTCTCTCCTGTTCTTAACTTTGGCAGTCAAAAGAATGAAGCTTTGGTTCAAGAAACCATTTCTTTTCAATCTCTTTAGACTGTTTGGGGGCAAGCATTCGCAAGAGCAATATCTAGCAAACAAAGCATTTTACAGCAGAACAATATATTTTCACAGTGGAAATTTAATTCCATGGCTATTTCATGGTTACATTCCCTGATATTTACATGTTTGTCAGAACCAGTGGGAGTTCTAAAAATGTAAAGGCCCAAATATTTGGTGTCCACTGTAAACATCTCCGATTTCTAAAAATTGTACCTCATTAATATTTTCATTAACAGATCCGTTTTACTCTGTGGATAAGCCAGATTATTGGTCATTATATTATAATGACAACATGTTTGTTAAAAGAAGAAAGTTTCTATCGTGTCCGCTGTGATAGATAATGAATGACTCCTGACCATCTGCTGCCCTTGTACACACACACACACACACACACAAATTGTTACTTTCAGACATACACACACTTTTATCTAGGAAAGTCCCTAAAGATAATCTGGGGAAAAGTTCAGAGTTCTGTGGACGGTGCTGGTTGAAAGTTTGTGTGTGTGTGTGTGTGTGTGTGTGTGTGATTCAGAACTCAAGCTGCATATGTGCCATGTGAACACACACACACACATAAAGTATGACTAAGCCTCTTAGTCTGTCTGGTCATCCCCTACTATCTTCCCAGACAACAATGCCTCTCGTTTCTCTCCCTTCATTTCTTTTTTGGGTTTTTGAACTTCTCAAACAATCCTGCATTTCATTTCCTCAATCAAAGTCTACCCACAAGAAAGAATTCAGCTCCGACAAGAGACCAGCAGGTCTTACGGCCGCTTTGTGCCTGTGATCTGTCCTCTCTGATCACATCACTGTGAAAAAATGTGTGTTATTGTGAGTGCAAATCCTTAAGTAGTAAGTGAAATATTGTGTTTTTTATTCCACCGGACTATGAATCCTGTCTAACACCATTCACTGACCAGGACCAAAACTGGCAAACCAATAAAGTCACCCTGGGTTTCTGCAGCTTATATAAAAACTTTTTAACCAAGTAAATAAATTGAAGAAATGCGTTTTGATTTTCAATCAAAGTTGCTAGTATTTATCACAAACAATTGCAAAGAAACAGCAAGTGACACTTTCAAGTAAACATTATGTTTTAAGTAGAAAAAACGAAATAGCGTTTTCTTGTAAAATGTAACTGCCATCTCCTCAGGGGTGTCACAAATTGTGGCACAAATTGTGTCAGGATAGTTTTGTGATGTCAAACAATGTTTGAGGAGGGCTTGATTGTGGCATTAAAAAAGTTTTATGCTCTTTCAGTTCAAACAGAACTGCTTTGACTGATACCTTATTTATTTACCTTATTTATACAGAAAAACATGCACCTTTAGGGTACAATGGTACCCATTTCTAGGTGTAAATAACGCAGAATATTTTCCCTTTAAGTGCGACAAGCTGTTGAACCCCTAAATAGACCATCTTGCTCACTTTTTATGTTTACGCAAGACTAGACTGCCCGTGTTTAATTGCAGACACGTTACCTGTCTGTTTGTAGGTGTGTTTATCCGGCCACAGCACTGAACAGAGGGATGTGAGCACAAGTGTGCCCAGTCTTCGAGCATCTCTGTCCGGGCCGCTGTAGTAGTCAAGAGAGTCTGTTGTCAACACAAACCAGAACCTCCTCTGCCGGAGCCAACCTCCCTGCACCTCCCGCAGGAGCCAGCCTGAGAAAAACAAAATAGAGAACAAGACCCATATTATACATGATAAACACTGCAATGGACCAATCAAGTGAGGATACAGAGAAATGACAGAAATGAATGATGTGTCATTTGAAATATCATTCTTTGAGAGCTAGGTCACGACTCAGCTCATGCAGAGTCAGACTGACTGATCATGGAAAAAAAATAAATAAAAGAGCGAAACAGCACAAACCAGCCTGTCCACATCCAGCCGAGAGCAGGATACCAAACCACCACTCACCCAACTTAATAGAGGGTTGTGTTAAGGTCACACTGGGGATAAAATCTCCCTCCAGACCTTCAGATAGTTTGTTGTATACGCACAAATGTGTATCACAGCCAATAATCAAGAAACATTTCATAGGAAAAGTGCTTTTTTTTGTAAACCCTCATGGCACTCGTACCATGTTACCATTTTTCCACTGCTGCTCGCAGATGCATTCCACCTGCTACCTTTCCCTTTGAATATGTGTGTGTGTGTGTGTGTGTGTGTGTGTGTGTGTGTGTGTGTGAGTGGGTCGGCCAGACAGACTGGGGGAAGACTGTCTTATTTAGCAGCTCTGCGGGCCAGCATGAGACAGGCTGGCGGAGTATTTGGACCCCTCTACACTAATATTACTCTGCCCTGCTAATTATTACTCATTTCATGTGATTGAGTATTATTACCAGTCCAGTGCAGCAAATACCGCACAGCACTCACATTTACACACTCTGAGATCATAGACGACTCTGAATAACACACACACACTTGAATCTGTGGTCAGCAGCTTAAGTGTTGGTTAACGATGTCTGAATCGGTGTGCAGTGTGTCAGCCAATTTGTGTGTCACCGACAATACTGCAAGCTATGACTGATGCGCGTGTGTGTACTGGGGACTATGGACTGTTCCCAAAAGAGAGCCAAAGCTGATGAAAACTTCCTATAAAATTGGAGTTTATTTTTAAACATGAATAGTGTTTTTTAATGAACAATTTGGTTTTAATGGCAGTTATAGGCGATTGATCAATATTGGTATTTGACGACAACAGTTATTTTGAACAGTGGCATGTTCACCTGATATTTACCAACAATGATATCTGTACCCAATCTTGCTTAATTTATTACATGTTAGTCTATTTGGGTTAGTTTATATGGATTACAATTATCTTTATATAAAGACAACAGAAATAAATGGTATGTCCTCATTTAGATGGTTGTGTGTGTGTGTAGATACTGTTTAGCCTGCTGCACCCAGATTAATACAGAGTTAGTTATGAGTCAGATTTGAGATTAACTGACTACACATTAAGCTACCAGAGTATCATAAAGCTGAAAACACAATTGGACCTTTGAAACTGTAATCTACATGCTGTAAATCTTATTTACTTCAGATTAAAGATTCCAAGAAACCAGCAGAATAAAAAGGGGGGACATAATTCACACAAACACACCAATGCATGCAAAGAATACATTAGTTTAAAGTCATAATGATAAATATGAGTTAATCTGGTAAATTTCTAAGAAGAAGAATATCTTCCTCACCCTTCACAAGCCCCTCAGGGTCTTCGTCCAGCGTCATCTTACTCTTCTGTGTGATGAGACTTCTCTTCTCCTCAGGAACTCCTGACAGACTGAACAACATGAAACAACACAGACGTCAGCAATGTCCCTACTGTAACCCTGTAAGTACTGTACAACCCCCTCCCCTAGCCCCCAAAACACACACATATATGCACACCCATCCCTTGAGGGAAGTTGGGGTCAACATTGCACTTCTGCTGCTAAAACGGACCCCAACATAGCACAAAACCACCTCACATATGCAGACATTTCACATCTCACACATACACACACATCCCTCCACCCTCCACCACCATGGCCAGGAAGGCAGAGCTTTATCGGTCTGGCAGCCAGGGAAAAGACTGAAAATAAACGTGACTAAGAGACGCCAAGGACACTCGCACGCAAAGAGAGAACTAGGAGAGCAAGACTGGTCTAGAGGTACCGACAAGAAAATAGTTGTCAAATAGTCATCACTAGGACAAAAATGTCACGGGTGGGTCCACTTTCTCTTGGTGCTCAATAAACATGAACTGTGCTAATCATTTTGGACTCTTTTTTTGGGGGATGTTTGCTCATTCATCCAGCAGAGCATTTGTGAGGTCAAGTGCTGGTATTGAAGAAGGCCTTGTAATGTGTTCAATGGGGTTGAGGTCAGGGCTCACACTCAAGTTCCTTCACACCAAACTCATCCAACCATGATTTTATGGACTTATGTGCACTAGGGCACAGTGATGCTGGAATAGAAAAGGCCTTCCCCAAAGCGTTCCCACAAATATGGAAGCATTGCTAAAAATGTCTTGATATGTTGAAGCATTGACATTTTCCTTCACTTGAAGTTAGAGGCCTAGCCCTTGAAAAATAGCCCGTTCCACTATCCCTCCTTCAACAAACCTTACAACTGGGAACGTTTTCCTGGCATCCATCATTAGACTGCCAGAAAAGCCAGAATCATCACAAAACAGATTTCCACTGCTCCAGAGTCCAGTGGTGGTGCGCTTCACACCACTGTACTCGATGCTTGGCATTGTTCTACTGATTAGGGGCCCATTCCACAAAGCTCCTGCTTGCCAGTAGACGTTTGTCACTCCTCAGCTTTTACGCACCCTGCGCCTCAGCGATCTGGGACGTAATTTGGCCTTCTGCTTCACAGCTGAATTGCTGCTGTTCCTAAACGCTTTCACTTTCCCACATTTCTTTACAGTCGGCCATGGGATGTTCAGCAGGGAGGAAATTTCACAAATTGCAAGAAGCATGGATAAAAGTCAAGCTGTCAGAGAATGGTTAATTGTACACCTGGACTAAAAGACTCTTGTTATGAACTGAATAACAGCTTGTAATGAGCAGGTAAAAGATTAGTCAGAGGACGCCATTAGCTAACATGATAGATGTTTTGGGGAATGCTGGGAGAACAAGTACCTTGAAGTAGACAGTGATGGATGGATAATCACTCTGATAACACTGGCACACAGACAGTATAAAACAACACACACACACACACACACTTTGGGCCGCAAAGGAGGAATTAAATGTGACTGTGTCGGTTAATCAAACAAGACATTCCTGAATCTCCTGTTATCTGAAGTCAGAACTCCATTTGGCACTAATTATCTGGACTTGATAGTTTCTCACCCAAATTAGCCATTTGTTAAGTCAATCAAACAGATCGTCCTGAAAACTCATTTCCTCATACTGATGCTCTGCAAAAACATCACGGTTTGTAACCAGCGATCATATGATTATTGACTGGCCCAGTGCCCGATCACACACACGCACACAAGCACAAACACACACGCTGTGTGTACTTATATTAACATTTTGGACAATATCAATGTATTTGTTTTCATGATACGACCAAATGCTGAACAAGCTAAATCAAGCAAACTAACATCAACTGTTTTAAATGCTCAAGATGAAATTGCTCAAGATTCATTACTGTTAAATGACGACAAAGGTCATTTAAGTGTAAAAAAAAAATACGATATGAACATGTACAATTAAATATCTGCTCTACATTCTGGCTCCAGTCTTTCTAAAGCTGCATTTTGAAGGTCTAAGAGTATGCTGCCTTTTCACTGACCTCAGATACGATACACTGTGTCTGAATATTTGTGTGTTCTTTGAATATCTTGAACCCTATCAGTGTTCTGTACATTTATTTACAGGTCTGTTTACAAGTGCGTGCGTGTAATGGAGATGCAGTGATAGATCCCTGTGGATTTGCATCACTCTCTAATTTAAGTTGAAGCTCAGACGGAGTCAAGAGTTTACAGACATCCATCAGAAAGCGAGAGAGAATGAGAGAGAGAGAGAGCACAAAAAGAGGAAGCCTTCGATCGCAGGAGCTGTGAGGGCTGGAATCAGCCAGTCAGAACCTGCCAGAACCGGTTCATGGATCAGAGCGGAATCAAGATCAACAATCCCTTTTCAACAAAAAACCTTCTCTGTCCCGCAGGCATGAGAAAAACCCTCATCCTAATCTAGACAGCATTAACACACACAGATAAAATGAGCCGAGGTCTATCTCTGCTGGAGGCTGCTGGAATGAGACCAGCACGCAGATACAGACAAACATGCTCTGCTATATAGACACTTTAGTGGGCAGTAACATATCTTATGGATGGATATGGGGTATAAAATTGGAGTTGAGCTTTATGACTCATGCCTCAGGGGCTAGAACGGTTTTACTATCTGTCTAGACTATCAGTAAAACTAAAAATGTTTTTTATGAATATGGAGGTGTGCGATGGTGACCTAAAAGGACAGATATTTTGGTGTGAAACAGAAAAACCGGAGCAGCAGGTGATGACTGATCCAGGTCGGCGCACGCCTCATTTCACTTAAAGGCTATAGAGAGATATGAAACACTGACTCATCGGATTATCTCGTACCTCTGTTCAGGACATGACAGCACAGGAGCCTGTTATACTCAACACAGAGTGCGCACTACAAAATCCAAGGCCTGCTTCCAACATGCATTGGCACCGTGGCATAAGAGCAAAAGCAGACCCAAAGTACGCACAGGGAAAGTTTTTGCTACATAAGAGAAGAAAATAAAGTGATTTCTGGAAGTAGATATGCATGCAGGTAGATAGATGGATATAGTGTGCTTTTCTGCTATATTCAAAGTCTGTTAAATTGGAACAACTAATTTTGTGCTTTAATTGTGTGAAATTAATGCTTTATATTATATTTTTTTCATTGTGCTAAAATGGAACTATTGCAAGTAAACTTCAGGAGCATTTTAAATAAAAGGTGCCATAGAATGCATTGAGGGAATATTTTAAATTGTTCTCTGATATGTACATAGAAGGTATGTAGCTTAGGT
>JAUMHQ010000048.1:5705552-5761957 GCA_032361165.1 Enteromius paludinosus
TCCATGTACTGAACTGTTATTATTCAACCATGCCAAGCTAAATTCAGTTTTCCATTCTATGGCACCTTTAAATTAAATTTAAAGATTGATATTCATCCAAGATATCCATGTCTTTTTTTCTCCGATTACATTTTTTGAGAAAAACATTCCAGTCATTCTTTTCCATAGTGAACTTCAAGGTTGAACAGCCGAACTGCAGTTTTAATGCAAGTGAACTTTGCTAATTAAATATATTACTTTTTTGAACCATAGATATAGCAATGGACAGATTAATAAAGTAAAGAATGGCTCTTGATAGTACAATGGTTTCTAATGGGGCTGAAAAACCTTTGTCAAAAGTGCAAGCCTGCACGAAAATCTTGCTATCTAGCTTTTTCTCTGGGAAAGTATAGTTAGTGGCTAAAGAAAGCAATAAGAAAGACAGGAAGTGGGGGTTACAGTAGCTGGCCTTTGGCTGTATAAACAGTGGTGCCCTTCTAAATGAATGAGCCGCTCTAGTACAATATAAGCACATTGGACCCCAGGAGCCAGATAACACCTGACACATTTATGTTGTCGATTACCTAACAATACCAGCTCCAGATCAACACGAAGCAGATCACGTACACATGCGCAATAGTGAGCACACACACACACACACACACACACGTGTAAGTGCAGTTTTTGTGCGTCTGAACTTGAAATGCCACACCTACACGCGAAGGCACTGATAAAGCACAGGGTTTGGCGTGGTGTGACTGTTTGATCTATTATATAGGATAAGAGTGGCGCACACACAGTGACATCAGAATGGCAGAACGCCAAACCTTTGTGCCCTGACTCGGCCATTCCTGTCAGCTGAATAAGAAATTAGTAGTTGCTCTATAAAAAAATAGCACGCAATGAATGAGAAGTTGCCATTCTGACAAAAAAGTCAGTGGTTTTAAAAGAAGATGTGATTTTTAAACTATTAGGAAGTATCACAATGAAGTTATCACGAATGTTTACAGAGTGTGTGGATATGTTTGCCCAAATTAACATTTTATTGCTCAGACACTGATTGCTTAAGAGACTTTATGGAATTCTCATTTGCGTTTCATATAAGTATCAACTTTGCCCCGGATGTTACTCCTACAGTTCATTTGGAGACATAAAAATGTATGTGAACCACATGGCTCAAATACTGTAATTCAGTATGGGATCAATTTAAATTCAAAGTGATATTCATATTAAAATGTTCCGAAATGCTAGAAAAAAAGGATATGATCACACTTGAGGCGGATACAGATTTTATTTGGTACGAAGACTTGTATCAACTACAATGAAAACACACCAAATAAATTCCTAGGTAAAGTCATTAGACTTTGTCTCAACAAGCCAAGTGACTAAACAATTCACATCTGAATGCGTCCTATCAAAACGATTGGCTCATTCGCTGCAACTCTCTGAAGTATTTACTGCCATCCGCTTATTGTGCTCTAAAACATAATTAATTCATCACATTTAATAAAAGAGTCACAGTGGCTTCCCCAGTGTATACCCACTGTGTGCCAACTTCCCGCCGTTTCTATAATGTTCGCATTTCCCAAGAAATGTTTAAAGCAATTTTCACTGATATTAAAACCACAGCTTGGATGAAAACACATCTATTGCTGAGATCTGTTATTTAAAAAAATGGGGACATTTAAAGGTCTCGTTTGTCATTTTCTTTCCGATGTGAGAGTGAAGGTTTAAATTTATAGACAGATTTGTGTTGTGTGCGAGTGTTAGATGTGGAGGGGTGTTTGAAGTTTAAGTCTGGAAACTGTAAAGTAGAGGTTTATTCAATAGTCACAGCTGGAATGCAGGTTTGGACTGGTGTAGTGGATCTGTAAAGAGGTGAGGGTTGTGAGATAAGTGTGTGTGTGTGTGTGTGTGTGTGTCTACAAGGTTTCCACAGCTGTCCAATCAAACCCATCCCAATCCTACCCACAGCTGCCCACTCTTTTCCCAGAGCAGTGGCCCCCAAAAGGGGCCTGCGAGTCGACTTCCTGTACGAGGGAGAACAGAGCAGGAAGCAATTTGTCACACAGGATTAAACGACAGGAATAATAAAAGGAGGAGAGGAAAACGAGTGCGTCTTTCTCCAAATCTAGACATGGAAGCCTTGAGGGAGAAACAGCAAGGGAGAAATACAAATAAATGGAAATATAAGATAAAGCGGCCTAGACAACATATTAAACCAAACTGTCAGTCAAGCGCCTCAGAGAATCTAGCTGTTGTTTGGAGAGAGATGTAAAATGAAACACCCTGAGCACTAATTTGATGAGGGGGGAAAATAAGCAAACCGTGCTACTCTCTTTACATTACAAGTTAGTAAGAAATATCTAATATAATAATTGATATTCAAGGATGCACTAAACTGATCAAAAGTGACAGTAAAGACATTTCAAATGTTAGAAAAGATTTCCATTTCTAATTAACGCAGTAGCAAAAGTATTAAGCAACACAACTCATTTCAACCCTAATAATATTAAGAAATGCTTCTAGTGCAGCAAATCAGCATACTTTTGCCTTCCCAGGAATAAAAATATATTAGAAAAGAAAAGAATTATTTGAAATTGTAATAATACCTCTACTACTTTGAATGCTTTTTTTGATGAAAGCATGAGATAGATGCTCCTGTCAAAAACCACAACTAAACCTTACTACAAATTTCTAAATGATAATGCATGTAGGAGACACATAGATATCCATTTATGCCAGAAACCCAGCTTTTTGGCCAGCACAACAGTGCTTTGAATCTTGAGCTTTCATCATAAAAGGCAAAAAAACGTATGTGCTGTAACAGATGTGGTGTGGTGGAGCATATGAAAAAAAAAGACTGATTTGCAGATTTAAGGATAAAGGCGTGAGGTGGCCGTATGAAACCATTTTGTGGTTGTAGTCGTGAATTGAAATGTTTTGTATGTTTTCAGTGGAATAGCGTCATGGAACTGGAAACTCTGGTTGCCAGGCAGAACGGTTAATACGAAGGCGAAGTAGCACTGTGTGTGTAAGCCTCCCTCCCTGACGCTCTCGGTGGCATAAGCTCGCTAACCCAAACCAGCTGTGTGGCCCACACTGACAGGAAACTGATAAAAGAAATGGAGGGATGGAGGAAGGTAAAAAGAAGGCAAACATATTTGATGTGTTCCTCCATAAATGTCTGCTGAATCAAAGAGATTCTTTGGTGTGTAACCTTTACTGCCAGTTCCATGTGACTTACAGTAACAGACATCAATAGCCTGATTAATCAATAGTTAACACAATTACCATAAAAGCTAATATAACCCAGTTATCCATTATACACTCCCACACACACTCTTTAGATTTAAATAAATCATTGGTTTGTTACAGGAAGACAATATCAGTTTTTAGGCTAGCCTGAATCCCCAAAGTCGTAGCATTAAGAAGACATGACAAACAGGGAAGAAGTAAGCGTACGTCATTCTTTGAGTGCATACTTCTCTGTGTAGTGCACTTAATTACTATAACAGTATTCTCTACAGTACACTTGTGGTATGTTGAGCTGTAGTCATTGGATGATCGATTTTATTTACAATTCAAATGCAGTGCTGCTTATTAACTAAATAAGCAATGTCCTTGCTGGACGGCCTGACCACATGTTGGAAAGCAAAATTGTCCGTAAAAAAAGGAAATGTGAAGGAGACATTCTGGGATGCCCTCATTTAATATGTTTGGGTTACTTTCTAGTAATTATGGTTACTAATTTAATTAAGGCTATTATTCAGACAGCTAAGTAAATGTGTGTGTGGGGGGAGGGGGTTGGGGGGGTTATGAGGACACAAATGTGTATAATGACATGGGTATGACATAGGTATTACAATATGTAGTTGATTTATGAGGACAATTTCAGTGTCCCTGTGATTCAAAAGGCTTAAAAAACATACTAAACAGTGTTTTATGATATTCAAAAAAATGCACACAGTTTCCTGTAAGGGGTAGGTTTAGGTGTAGGGTCAGTGTAGGGCAATACCACATACAGTCTGTACAGTATAAACACCATTACACCTATGGAGAGTCCCCGTAAATCACAAAAACCAACATGTGTGTGTGTGTGTGTGTGTGTAAATCTTCAAAAAAGGAAGGCAATGCAAAAAACTGCACAGCATCTTGTTGTCTTTGGGACATCTTTATCATTTGGTTTCTGCATAGACCGGTGCGTTTGCCTCTGTCAAAAAACTACATGCGTTCAGGGGCGGATTTGGTGAATCTGGGGCCCTATATTTGCACACATTTACTGTTAGTTGCCGCTGCACAATGGGGCCACATAGTTACGTCCAGTTTATCTACATTTTTCATGTAAACATTATTATGGGAATTTTTCATTAACATTAACATTTATTAATTTAGCAGACACTTTCATGTGGCAGACCACTACATAGCAATTGATTTACAGTTCAGATGCAAGAAGTAGTCAGAAGTACAAATTATTATTATATTTAATGACATAAACCTGTTTAGGCAACATTTTCGCTTCTCTGTCTCCACATACTGTATTCTGATGCTGATAAATTCTCACAGTTTTCATTGATACCGTTTCTGTTGTCATAAAACGGGATGAATATGAAATAGTGACTGAATAGTGAACAGGCTGCACATAAGATAATGGCAATAGCTGGGCTAGAATGTAAAATTAGCCCCCGTTTACACCAGTGCATTTTGTTTTAAAACAGCGTTTCAGAATGAAAACGATTCCCGTTTACACTGGAGTTAAACCTACCCCGGAGTTTTCAAACTAAAACATGGTCTGCAACATTTTAAAAGTGTCCGTTTCCGAGGGTGGAAAATGCCGGATTAGTGTTATGCGTTTTAAAAAGTGTAAACAGGGCCTCAGATAAGCAACATATCTGTGCTTTAACTGAAAGCGAAGCTCATTTCAACCGTTTGCTGAACGAAGCAGACGCAGAGCTCGCCCGCACTTAAATCGCATCTTGTGTATGAAAAGCATTTTGGGGGCCCCTTGGCTTTCGGGGGCCCTTTGCCTGATGAGTAAGTCCACCCTTGCATGCATGAACCGGTGAGCGGGGCCAAACAGGCAGCGAAGTAGTAGCAGGCATTGATCCTCTTCTGCGGAGGCGGTGCTTATCCACACGACTGCATCACAGACTTGTACATTTCACGAGCTGTTGTTTTGACAGACTGCCTTCAAAATAAGGGTTTTTAAGGCTAACGCAAAACGTATAGCTCTGAAGACTAAGTTGTGAAACTTTTACAGAAGCATGTTTTATAGTTCAATGACCTCTTATATCTCAAAGGTTCAAGGGAATTTTGGTTTCTCAGTTCATGACCCCTTTAAAAAATAGATTAAAAATATTTCGGTCAAAAACAACAGCAAAATCAACAGATTTTCACCATAAAAGTCCAGGTGCTCATCTGGTAAAACGTGGGAAACACATTAGCACCAAGCTGTGACCTGTCAGGTTGACCCAACCATGGACTGACAGTGCAGAACAGCTGGCACCAGGAGAAAGGCAAAAATGAACAAAATGTTCTTCGGTACGAGATTTAAAAAAAAAAAAAAAGAAGGCAGGAGGAAATAAACCAAGAGGGACAGATACAAACACAATGCTTCTTTCGGATATGGTGACCGAGGAGAGTATGATGAAGTGAGTCTTTCTGACCTCTGCTAAAAATAATACAGTTTACTCAAGAATACCGCCAAGACATTCCACATCCAGTCAGCCGAGCACGACAGAAAGCACTCAGGATGACGGCACGTGTGTGTCTAATCCGTGATGAGACTGAGCGACCTCTACATGCCATAAAAAAAGACTAAGTCACCGTCTGGCTAAAGGTTTCCTGCAAATCTCAACCTGCCATAACACACACACACACATGTTCTCTAGAGTCAAGAATCCACACTCTAGATAAAAAAATTAAATAAAGGAGTTTTTGATGATTAATGGTAAATCATTTTGTCAGTGTGTGCTTGATTCTTTGTGCGGTGACACACCCAAAGCTGACATACAGTAGTCAGGCAAGCTCACGTACCATTATCTTAAAACATACACTAAGTGTGCACATTTGAAACAATGCTGTTCTTTTACTTTTACTTACTATTCAGCATAGTATCCTGAAAAAACATGAAACGCTGTATCTGTAACATTTCCAGAAGAATATAAAGCAGCACAACAAAATTGACAATAATAAGAAAAGTTTATTGAGGGCTAATCAGCATATTACAATGATTTCTGAAGAATCATGTGACGCATAAGGCGGGATTAAAGGCATTTTTAAAAACTATATTATAAGTATATTATCTTTTTTAAATGTGTTTAAACACTATTTTACTTTATTTCTTATTTTATATGCAATAATATTTCACTATATTAATGGTTTCCTGCATTTTTGATCAAATGTATGTAGCGTTGGTGAGCATAAGAACTAATTCTGTATGCTATTTATATCTGATACAATGTACAGTCCTTTTCTGTAAGGATATGTACTGTATGCACTGACACATTTATCTGTCCAGGACAGATACACACACACATCCTATTAAACATCATTAATGGCTGAACTCACCAGGGTGTGCCGTTGGCTGTGCGAGTGGGCTGAGACAGAGTGACCTCTAGTTGCCCCTGTAAAAGAGAAAGGACAGAACATATGGGCATCTGGCAGGTATTGATCTCTCACGCCCCTTCCAGTAAACTCTGCTAGATATTCTCGAAGGATGTGCAGTACATGAAGAGTGTCCAGTCTCTTCCAATTCCTTTTTTGCGATATGTTCAACATACATCATATGGTTTGTATTTAGTATCTTCGGGTAGCCATGATAACAAAATTTCATTGGTGGATACCAACTATTATAAAAAGCAATGTGCAACACATTCTGTTTTGTTGCAGGTTAGTCATGAAACTTTAATGCTGGTCTTTAATTATGAATCATTATAACTAATTATGGCTTGGCATTATACCAAAAATCTAATGGCAGCATATGGGTGAAAACCTTCAAAGTAACCGTACATTCAACTCCACTGTTGCACGAGCACAATGTGCTAGCAGTGGCCTCAAAAACTAGCTGTCTGAGATGGTTTGGCTGTTGACGCCTGTGCAGATGATTGACAGCATGGCGGGTCACAGTTCGAGGGATGTCCGGATTCTTTAGTGCATTCCTTATGTCTGGCTTCCCTTCCCCATCTCAGAGCTCATATTAAAGAGGGGGAAGACGGAAGGAGAAAAGAGCTCTGGACTGCAGCAGGGGTTCACAAAAGGTCAACCGGAATGACCTCGAAAAGCCTTTGATGTGGCTAACCAAAAGAAAATGTAGCAATTGGTCATAATGGCAGTCAGCCGACTGTATGGTGTTTCATCATTCATAATTGTCAACTAATGATGAGTTAAGTCATGTTATTATTTGTATGGTAATTGTCAAGCAACGGTATGAATACCTAATCCATGCATGAGTCATAAGGTCAGTTACTGGATTCTAAAAGTCTCCCATGGTTAAAAAAAAAACCCTTGGGTTCTGGAGATGTGAACAGGAACGGTAACAAACTGACCACACTTCCCATTTGCTATATGTTACAGAGTCATTTTCTGAAACTACCACACGCACAAACACACAATCACCTAGCAGGCTAAATGTGGATTTCCCATTGACCTTTACTATTCTTAAAATACCAATAGTGCTCACGCTTTGGGTTATGCATCTGAGCAAACTCTTGGGTGTTAAACTAGGCCTCCGCTATTTGAAATCTTAAAGTGCCCCTATTATGCCATTTTAAAAGTGGCTAATATGGCTTCATGAGTCTCTTAAAACAGGTTTACATGTATGCAAGGTCAAAAAAACACTTCATTTTACCCCATTTCTAAATGATTCGTAAACGACTCGTGTGAAGCGGTTCGAAGAATCAGTCTATCTAAACCCCGCCTCTCCGTGAGCCCTCACTGCTGTGATTGGTCAGATGGAGCAGCCCTTTATCATTGGTCTACCGCTACAGCATGTGTCGGAAAATGAAACGGCCATTGCCATAACAAGTTGAAACGACGTAGAACGTGGGCGGACATTATGCAAATATGTTACTTCATGACGTGTGGCCATAACAGAAAAAGATTTGAATTGCTGACGACTCGTTTAGGCGAATGTGAGCCGACTCTTTTTTTTTGATAGACATTAACTTTATTTATCGTGCACTGTCGGCGTCACAACTTTGCAGATAGTTTATGTTCACCTACAGCTACATGACAAACTGCATGAACGATCATTTGAAAAGCCATAATAGGGGCACTTTAAAGCACACAGCTTATCAGGATGAAGGGTGCTATTTCATATAAGTGGATTTACAATTTCACATAATTGTAGAAATTTTCACTTGGTATCAATGCAATAAAAACACACTGCGCTATGCTGAAACACAGTCAAAACACCCTAGCAATCGCACAGCAGAACAACATCCTAGCAACCATTAGCAATGCATTAATGACAACCCAAGCAACTGCATAGGAATGTGCCAAAACAGCCAGAACACTAAAAACTGCATGGAACACATGGGCCGCAGCTTTAACTTCAATGGCGTAATCTTAAAAAATTGTGTGCGTACGGACATCTTTCCACAGTTGAAGTAAAATATGTTCTGATGTTTATACATGTTTATTTCATGCCTTGAATAAAAAAAGAAAAAAAGGACGATCGAAACAGGAAGCATGCCACAATACAGAATAAAACATATGTTGCTACTTCCGTTGCGCTGGAACTTTAACATATTTTTGACACTACATTACTAAAAATGTTACATGATTTAGTTTTTTATAAACCCTTTCTGCATTTGAATTTGTCACTAGGTCATAAACTAACACACATACCTCTATGAACAAGTGCACTTAGTAACAGCACCTCCTCTCTAGTTCTTGGCAGTGAATTTAAACACACAAACACTTAGCAGTCCCGGGCACTTGAGTGCTGCATGCAGATCATAAACTTTGAACTGACAAAGACACAGAGCACTTTTGTGCTCAATCCGTCTACTCGCAATACCAACCCAGCTCTACCCCACCCAGCCCCTCTGGATAAACTCTGTCCCGCAGCCAGCATTCACACCCAGTGGACAGTAAATCCACACTGTCCTTCCCTGCGAACAGATGCAATGTCAGCTTTAGTTCCCTCTCTGTGCTACCTGACATGCATGTACTACTTGAGCCACAAAAAGAACAACTTTGGAGTTCCACAAGAAAGTAAGTCAGCCATACAGGACTGGAACGAGGCGAGGGTGATGAACGGATTTTCATTTTTGGATGAGCTGTACCTTAAATGGCATACATGAGGAAGGGATGAAGAGAAACCAATGTCAGACATAGCGGGGAAACATTTCCTGCTTTGAACTGTGTTGCTTCTGTCAACACTATTAAACCAAAACACACACAAAGTGAAGCCTTGAATACCTTCTGGGAGGCGATGGCTAAAAAAACATGTACAAAAGTGTCCTGAAAGATTAGTTGGCTCCTACCGTTCTGCCAGCAATTTTCTTGTGAATGGCCCTGTAGTCAATAAAAGCAGTGTTTCTCCATACAGGCAGCGAGCACACCGCACTTTTCAATAACTACTGTTTATGAGAGGATTCTAGTTAAAGTTGATTTCCAGGAAAATTACAAAGAGGCTCATTTACACAACCATGTATTTCTACCCACTGAGATGACCATCTGACCCCTGTCAACCGCCCACCCACTGGCAGGCCCAGGCTGTGGTGCCACGCTTGGCTCGCCTGCGGGTTCCCGTTAATGACTGGTATGCATTGGCTCTGATTCTGCCCTTTGGTCCAGTGACTCGGTGAGGTTTAACAGAATCGATCCCGGCTGTAAACTGACTCAGTCTGACTCCCCCACGTCAGCTGTAACTCTAGCCCCCCCCTCACCTTGACCTCTTTCACAGACACGCACCTCTATGTGTGTGTGACTAAGTCTGTGCTGCTCTGTGGCATCATGTTTCAGGGCTCTGGCACGGCCTCGGAGGAACGTTCCGTGCCGGGCTGCGGGCTCTTAAGGGTCATGAGGCTAAAGAGTCTGGAAGACGCTTCTTTCCTTACACAAACTCTTTCAAAGAAACAACAAACATTTCATTTGAATGTGAAGATTTTTTTTTTATTTAAACATTTTTTTTTGTATCTTTTCTTTTTTTTAAGGAGTCATCATAATACTCATCATAATAAAATTGTCTCCAGGTATTAATCAATGTTTTAACGGTTATAATATACAGTATTCACATTCATTAGGACAGTAAGATTTTTTGGAACAAATATATTATTTATATTCATCAAAAAGCATAAAATGTATTAAAAGACACAATTATAATATAATTTTACGATTACTTTTAAATTTTATATTCATCAAGATTCGGTGTATCAGTGATGTCAGTGAAGCAAAATGCCACAATTCAAAACTGAGCTGCTAATTGTAGTTCATACGCAGACACATTAACAATGACCCGGAAGAAGAAAACCTAAGGAAAGTTGTAAGTCCACCTGGCATAAAGAGATGGACTACTGTAGCTGAAGTCCCTCCCAGAGGAAGAGTGGCGTTAAAAGAGCAGGATGGAGGTGAGAAAGAAGCTAAAAGTGTGTTACAGAGCAAAAGGGGTGTGTATAATGAGACTCGCTTAATGTTTAACCAGGGTGGAGAGGCACCATAAATGTTGGAGAGACTGAGAGGTGTCATTAAACCTCTCTCTTGCTCTCTCTTCATCATTCGGTTCCTCTGAGTGGCCCACACTTCTCATTCATTTGATAATGCCCTGTACGTGCATGTCTTCACATTCTAAAGACGTCCTTATAACCTGTAGGGCTTCATGCAAGATCAGAGTTCAAATTCAGATCAATTTCAGGAAGCCACACATCCGAGATCTTGTTCAGTGTCATACCTTCCACTACGAACCACTTCCCATGACATATAAAGAGTTGACAGTACTGAAAATAAGTCGGTCTGTTTAAAGCTTAATCGGGGGATTGAGTCGTTTAGGAAAGCTGGGAAAGGTACAGCATGTGAACAGGACCTCTGGCAAGAGCGCTTCAGGATGAGGAGCAGGATGAATCATCCGGGCAGGAGATGCCGTGATGGGTTCATTCCGTGGCTCACTTCCGTTCCCGTGTCCCAAGAGAAGGGGTTGAGTAAGCGGGCGGAAATACCGCTGCTCTGCCAACCACGGTCCTCTGAAGCAGATGTTCGTCTGTGTGCTTTTTGGTTTCTTTTACACTTCTACCCAGAGGGGACTTTTAGGGACAGGCAGGATTAGCAAAACAGAACAAACTTCATTTACTTTTGAAAAATTTTCCAAGTGCCCTGAAGGACCAGCACTTTTAACTTTTAATATTGTATTTCAAGGTATCATGCAATCCGTTTTTATGTTTACGTAACAGTTGCTGGGAAACTAAGAGTAAAAAGTGAAAACATAAGGGGAAAAAAAACAAATGTAGCGTTATGGAAAATCGGTTTATTTTGCCCATATCGCTCTAACAAAAACAACAACAGAACATTAAACCTCAATTTAGACCTGCATAGCGCGAGATTTTGGCTCACTGTAGAGGGTGTGGGGGAAATACCATCTCAAAGCTCTGTGGTTCTACCGTTATACATTAACAACACTCAGCCTGTGCCAGAAACTCCTGCCAGTTTGTGTTTCTTTCCCAGGATGCCCTGCTCCTCACCCCAACAGCTGCAGTGGGCAGGTGTCCTGGTGTCATAACATCTTCAAGGCACAGCGTGAATGTCAAAAACAAAAAGAAAGAAAGTTCTATGTCTCCTAAAAAACACGGAAGAGTGAAGCAAGGGAAGGAGGAAAGAGAGGGAAGAGCAAGAGCTTGCAGGACAAACAGAAGCCCTCTTTCAGCTCACCCGCTGTCTGTTTGGCCAGCTTGATTGGAGACCGCTGCTGACGTCAGAAGAGCAGAGCCCTGAACCAGCACTTCACCGCTGCATGCTTGCTATTATTAACCGGAAAGTTTGTCACCTTCATGTCAATTCAAACCTTTATAACTTTCTTCTGTGAAACCCAAATAGAGACACGTTGAAAGCATCTCATTGACTGTTGCAACTGTTGAAACATATCTCTTGTGTTCCACAGAAGAAAGGAAGTCATTCAGGTTTGGACAACATACGGGTGAGAAAAACATTAACGGCATAAGCCTGAATATCAGCTTTACGTTTCATTTATGACAAAATATAGGGCATAGATATGGTACAGATGTACATGCGAGTTAAAAGCATGTCTGTGGAGATGATACACTCAGCTGCGGTCTCCTGTGGCACAAAAAAAGGACCGTTAACAGTCGCTACAGAAAGGAAGTATCCAAACACACGTCTGTGGGGTCTGACCACCTGCTTGAGTGTGTGGCCTGCAGAGGGCTGGGTGCAATGGAGGAGGTCTTTGTGTAAACACGTCAATGGATGTTTCCGGAGCGGGCTTTCCTAGACTTCAGCCAAACCAGGCCTCTCTGTACACTCCGTGTCTTCCAAGCATGCATTTCCTCTACGGCAATAATAGTTGACAGTGAAAGCCCAACTTCTAGAAGTATCTGGTTTTTAATTTGATTTGGGGAACAAGGTTGCTAATACTTAATCTTCAAGTAATGAAACTAAGCCAGGTTGATTTAGCCACTGAGATTCCCAGTTTGAAAAAACAGTTTAAGCCCTTATCTGTGCAATAGAAACATTAGCAAAATTTGCATGAGCAATGCTCACACAGAACTCACTTTCTGTTGGTCAATGCGGTGAATTCACAGGAGCAGCTTGAACAGACGTGATATCTGATTGGGAAAATCTTTTGCCCTTACACAAAGTTCCCATTTGTGTGGATTTTTAAAGAAATTCCTGGGCTTTCGCACGAAGAAATGTACTGAAACATGGTAAATGTGACTGCACCCTAGTCCAATCTTTAGTAAATCCAAAAATTTTGGACTCGCACTCAATGGTCAAGCTGTTTTTTTAGTGGCACATGATAACTGGACAGCGAATAAACGCTGAACAAATGTATTCACCAGTTTAGTAGAGTTAGAAAAAGACAGTTACCGGTTTA
Source organism: Enteromius paludinosus (assembly GCA_032361165.1). Lineage (NCBI taxonomy): Eukaryota > Metazoa > Chordata > Actinopteri > Cypriniformes > Cyprinidae > Enteromius > Enteromius paludinosus. The sequence goes on from JAUMHQ010000048.1 coordinate 5,718,580, forward strand.
AGCTTAATATTCCAACATTATATAAATTCCTTAAAGAATAAGCTTTGATAGTTCAAACCACCAAAAGGGATGAGTGCTAATTATGAACAACAGAAAAAAAGGTGCCACCCACCAAGACCTGAGCAGCAACCACTTAAGTTTTTCTAAGGAAGGACAACTGAAGGTTGTTGCTCGGACTATTGATCCTGCCTGGCATGAAGAGGAAGCCTGTCTTTGCAGATGCACTCTAGATATCAATATATTTTATCAATAATCAATAAAGGCAAAGTGGCAACAGCGAAAACAGCAAGAGTCAATTGTGGTGGTGCACCAGCAAAAAAAAAACAGATAAATCATAATAAAAGTTCATGCCCTATAACAATGACTCAGCAAATGGTTTTCTCATACTACAATAGCCATTCATATAGTTAGAGCTGATTATCAAGTCTATAAAGCTGCTTCATTACAGTATACGTGATACCCGAAGATGTGGCATGCACACGGTTGACTATGTAACATTATCTAACGGTTACATCACATACTGGAGACTGGCAGTGTTCAGTGGATCAAGTTGAGTTTACAAAAAAATACAAAATGAGTTTATCTGAAACTCCCCCATTCCCATGTCTAAAGCTGTCTGTACTATTTGTCTATCCCATCTTAAGACACTTTAAAAAGTGCACTTTTTCTTCTTCCTGGTCATGTCTTTTCTTGTCAGTTGGCTCCAAGGACTCACACTGGTGTCTTTAAAAAAAAAAAAAAAAGGTGCATGATGACCCTGGGGAGGAAGGGGGATGCATTGACCTATTAACCTCATATATTCTACCCTGAAACACATGCACACAGAAATCCTTCACAGAGCCATAAATGGGTTAATGGCATAAGACTTGGGCAAGGAAATATGGGGATTATTGATCTCAGGGCGATTAGTCCACAGAGGATGGATGGAGCAGGGATAAAGGGAGTAGGGAGAGATAAGAGGTCAGTGCATAAGAGATTGGCGCAAAAGGTCCCTTAGGCTTTTTCTTATTGATTGGCCCAGTGCATTTGTGTGTAACACGGTTTCACAATATGTGACTGATTAGAAAACCAGTGGGTGACTCGTAAAGCGTGTGTGTGTGTATATGTCCAGACATGTCTATATGTCTTTATACCCGCCTATCAGAGAACTGATATGAACTGTAGACAGTACACTTATCCGCGGGTGTTGGGTCAGAATGGGGTGTGGAATACTTTCAGTTGCAGGCGATTAGCCATCCCAAGAAGTACACAGGGTCTACTGAGAGTGTGAGATGGAAATATTTCTGCTTTCATTCGGAAACGCTCAAAACTGCCTTTGTGCAAGTGTGAGAAAGGCTCGCTGGCTGTTGAAAAACTCATTTGGTGTACAAAAGCGGATCAAAAGCAGAGAATATACTGACAGAGGAACCATTATTAAATATTTGATCATGCGGATGTGTTCAGTTGCACAGAGGCGTAAAATAGATGGGGAACCTGAGTGCTGGCTCAGCTGAATGTCCTTCACACGCTGTTCATTACATTTCACAGGAACCCTTCGTCTCTGTTCTGCAATATGATTTGTGTCTTCCTACTTTAACACACATGGACTAACCAAGAAACACTTCAACAATAAGATCTTTTGCGTGAGAACGGGGATACTATTGGATGCATAATTGGATTACAGACAAGGGTCAATTACATATTTTATAACTACACATTTTGACATTCGTCTAGATTCGAAAAGCTCTCATAATCATATACAAAGTAAGTATGTGTGTTAATGGCTCACAAATGATACCTTGGGAGCATTGGTATCTCAGCATGCAAACCCAGAGCGCTTCTTTTGATTGCAAAAATATGACCAGAAAAACTAGTTTTGCTTGAATAACCTTGGTGTTCCTATCACACACTGTTTCCAACACTTAAAACGTGAAATCAATACAAGCAATTTGCACGTCAGTGCGTTTAGAATAGAGTATGTCTGTATATGTCTTTAATGTATGAATATTTAAAAAATTATAATAATTTGATTAACTTTATAGTAGTGTTTGAGAACGACGTGATCATAGTATTATATAGTAACTTACATATAATCCAGTAGTGACAAATAGTATCCTTTCCAATTTCACTAGTAGTAACTATTCATTTAAATATGGGTGACTCTTCTTTACATACTAGTACTAGTACAACAGTGACTAATAGTTATTCAATAAACCACTAGCAATTATTATAATCATGAACACATTATTATTCCTAATAATTTGCTCTATTAGTATAGAATAAATAGACACTAATACTTAATCATATATGACAAGTAAAACAACCATTGACTGAGACAAGCAATGTATCTAGAGACAATTAGAAACCAGTAGTCTAGATAAATGCGCATCTAGTAAATAAGTACTAATCATCCAACAAAAGGTATTTTTATCAAATGAAAAGGTAAATTGGAATAGGTATCTGGAACAACTAACTTTAGCAATACTTGCTGGTTGGAAGTGATTAACTGAGATCTGAACCACACATCCCCAAACAATATGTTACTAGACTTTACTTCAAAACAATAAAAGTTTCTTATGTATGGGATCATGACTAGTGAAAAAAAAGTATAAAACAAGTATTAAAAAAATACCAAAATAATGTTACGTTTTCAAAAAAAAAAAAATGTAAAAGTGGCCTCAGAACAGAGTTTACTACAGAAATGAACCATACTGGAAATCTGTGAATCATACTGTCTAGATAGCCAGCTAGCCTGCTAGGTTTTTCGACACAGTTTTAGTTTTGTCTACATACCCGTCCTGTGTGTGTGTGCTCGTCCTGATTGCGTAACTCAAAAGACTCTTCCTCCTCTTTCTCCCCATGATCCCGAGCCAGCAAACTGAAGCCTTGTCTGCAGCACACGAGCCAGCAAAGTCCCTGCAAAGGCATTCAAATCACGGCGTGTCGTCCAGTTTCTGTCCGTAAAAGTCCAGTGATGTCCACCGTCCTGTCGTGCAGATGGGACAGATGGAGGCTGTCTAGTTGCAGGAAACGGGCTGATCCGAGAGAATAAAGTCCTCGATTTTGTTTGGGACAACTGACAATACCGCGTTTGATCACGCGAGATATATCCGAATACGAGTCCAACTTCAAAAAAATTAAAAATAAAATATGTATATATGTATATATTATCCTACGGGTACTTTCAAAAGAAGAGTTGATAAAACAACGATTCTTATCGGCTTCTGTCGCGTCTCTGATTCTGCGGGACATGAGCATGAGTGAAGGGGCGGAGCGAATCACCCCATGCGTTAGGATTCGCAAGATGATTGGATCATCGCGCACACGCCCAGAGCACGCCCCGCCCACTGTCTGGGTCGCTGCACATGGGAAGTAGGCATTTCAGGAAATGGAAGCATTTGGGTGATGAGATCAGAAATGTTTGGGTGTCGTTGTAAAGCAACAACAAATGTGACCCTGGACCACAAAACCAGCCATAAGTTTCAAGTTCTTGAAAGTGAGATTTTCCGGAAGTTATATTAAATAAACTTTCAATTGGTGGTTTTTTTATGATGAAGTAAGACAATGTTTGGCCAAGGTAATATTTGAAAACTTGCCATGTAAGGGTGCAAAAATATCAAAATATTGAGAAAATTACTTTTAAAGTTGTCCAAATTAGCTCCTTAACCATGCATAAGTTTTAATATATTTATGGTAGGAAATTGACAAAATATCTTCATGGGATCTTTACTTAATAGCCGAATGATTTTTGGCATTAGAGAAAAATCAAGAATTGTTGGCTATCGCTAGAAATAAGCTGGTGCTACTAATGACTGGTTTTGTGATCCAGGGTCACAAATGTCGAATCCCTGTACTTTAACTTTAAATTCAGACCATAAACAAGCAAATTATACTTTTTTTGTGGGTCTTCATACCCTCTTTGCTCTGTTTACTTAGTAATTACTACACATAAGAACTATTTTCTTGGTTTTACCCAAATCTGTCCTTGTCAATCTATGATGTCATCAGAGAAAGGCTACTTTGCATGGCAAAGTGAAAATTCACCTTCTTTTATTTGGATAGAGCTGGGACGTGGAGACTGTGCAGTTGCATTATCAAGTTAGTGTGAAGTTCTGTGTAAAGGGGTGAATGAGCACTCTGTTTTGTGTGTGCGTGTGTGTGTTGGGGGGTAATGTAGTCTCCTGAAACACATTATGTGTCTGAATGGAAAGCAGATGGACTTCTTTATTCCAGGAAACTCCTGTCACGAGAGGCTCTGAAGAGAGGGAGACAGACAGAGAATGAGGGGAGAGGGTAGAGCACCAGAAAGACTTTTTTGTGTGACTTCCAAAAGGTCTGATGATCTCTCTTCCTCTTCATTGTCTTGCGCAATGTCTGTTTTCTACATTTTTTCTGTCATTTATTATATTTCTATGGCTTAGAAAGTTAATGACTCCTTGTGGACACCAAACAAACATCACTTATTTTCATTTAGTTTTATTTTACCTGTCTTCCAGGAAGGTCAGAACTGATATGAATCAAATAAATCAGTCTGAAAACTATTTAAATAGCTGAGAAATGAATAATAATAATAAAAAAGATCAAAAGAAGGATTAATAAAAGTAACCATAAGCTGTGTAACAGTTCATTAAAATGTTTCCTGCTGAACTACACTGATTTCTTTGCAGGTTTAAGATGGTCTGCCAGTGTGCCAGACTGGAAAACCAGCAATGATCAGCAAACCAGTTTAGGATTAAGTTAAGTAAGTCCCCCCCACCCCCACCCCCCAGCAGGGGAATACTTGCTGTCAGCCATTGGGCTAACAATCAAAAAATCCCTTTCTGTTCCTTGTTTCTAGTTCCCTTGAAGTCCCTTCCCAAAATCTGTGATTGTTGTGCCATTGCTAGCAATATTATTTAAAAGAAGACTCTCTCTTTTTCTTTTTTTGTTTTCTTTCTATTTATTTATTTTTGGTGAAAAAAAATTGTGAAATATTACTGTTATAATATATATATTATATTTATTAGATATTTTGTCTAATATATATTAGACAACATATGAGATAACATATCATGACTTTTGATCTAAAATAATGAGTCTTATAAGTATTATTTTCTGGGGGAAAAATCTCCTTATCTTTATCAAATAAATTGCGTATAGTTAATTATTTAATCATTGATGAATTCCTAAATTCTTCCCAAAAAACTGCGTGCAAATACTTCTTCTTGAAACTTGATCATTTCCTCAATGTGACTTCCTAGTTTTTACCATTTGTGTTTTAAAGCTTAATTTGTCCATCACACACGTTGTCAGTCTTTCCACTCAAATCCTTCTTTTCCTGAAGTCTCACACAGAACCCAGCTCAGTCACTTACTCAGTCATGTACACCCATAAATCACGCTTTCAAAAAAGCACACCAAACACTCTCTCTCTCTCGCGCGCACATTCATGCAGATGACACATGATATTTTTCAGGGCCCCTCTGTGCCTGCGCTCCCTTCACTCTCTCTCCATGCCTTCATTTCCTCTCGTTTGCTCTGCTCTCTGCTGACTCTCTCCACGCATTCATCATTCTGCAAGCTGGCCCTGGTGTTTGTCTTTAAGTCTGCCTGTGGCTTTACCAAACACACATGCACACAAACGCACACACACACTCGTGCAGGGGGCTGGTTTGCTGTCCAGTAAAAATCCCCTGCTTGGCATCTCTCTTTCTCTATCAGTCGGTTCCTCGTCCTCTCTCTCTCTCTCTAACAGATTACAGTATCGTTTTCCTCACGGCTTATACCTCTGCTTTTCTCTCTTCTCATCTTCCTCATCATGGCGCTTCAGACCTGCCTCCCACCTGACCTGCTCCTGGAACAGATGTTTTATTTTTAGAGCACTCTCTCCTTCTCCCTCTTTCTCAATCTCTCTGCCCACGCTAAGAAGAAAAGGGGAGTCTTGTGTCTATATATGGTTTCTGAGAGAGTGAGGTTTTCAAGAAAAAACAGACTGTCATTATCACACCCATCTTTTGTCTCTGAGTACAAGGGAGTGAGAGGAATTTGACCACACTGATGTTTTCAGTTTTCTGTCTCATTTTCACAAAACAAACCCTAAATCTTGGGGCCCTTTTTCTGTTTACAGTCTTGATGCCACAGTCCGTTGTGCTTCCACATCCTCCCAAATGTTCAAATGTGTATTGCACAGCTTACACTTTTTTGAACCACTCAGATTAAGGAAACCATTTTTATGGCCAAAAATGAAAATCAGAAACTTTATTTTTACTTTTACATGGCTATATAGTTACTAGAAAATAGTTTCATAAATACACTGCTTCATCGAATGCTTCATTCTGACAAGCCAATAGCAGATTTCTCAGATCAGATAACAGCATCAAAGGGAGAGCTCACCAAAAAATGAAAATGACTCCATGGTTTACTCACCCTCAAACCATCCTTGCCGTATTTGACTTTCTTCTTTTAGACAAATACAGTCAGAGTTATAGTAAAAAATGTCCTAGCTCTTCCAAGCTTCATAACTGCAGTGAATGGGGTTCATGATTTTGAAGCCCAAAAAAAGTGCACTCATTATTAGATTGCAGTTTAGAAAGTTTTATTGATGGATACTTTCAGAAGGCCTTTATTAATTTTGACAAATACAATGTATTTTTGGTTATTGCTATAAATATACACCAGCGACGTAAGACCGGTCTTGTGTTCCAGGTTCACATTTGGACTTTAGTTGGATACAAAACAAAATATTTTATTGCATCTTGGGATATCTGACTTTTGATTGAACACAGTCTGAGACTTCTTTTTTTGGTCTTTTTCAGATGAAATACTATATCGTGTAGTGGGCCAGACACTGTCATGTGTCTCTTTATATGATATCTACCAAACCTAAGAGCTTTTTCAAACAAATAAAGCCTACCTGGCAATTTGGTCTCTTCAGAGGAACTCTGTGGTAGATAACATGCCTCATGTGACACAATGGACTAAAAGATTTAGAGATTTGACACCAGACGGGCCGAGCTTGTGCGGATACCATCAACAGCTTAGCACAACATTACGCTACCTCTCCTCTCCCGTCTTTTTTTCCAATGTAATCACAGCCAGATGAAGCAGGAGAACATAACTACAGTCAGGAGACTCAGGAGCCGTAGTGTTGCTAAAAGCTCGCGCCAGCGCAAACCCTATTTTGGCTCTGAAATAGTACCATCAGGATTTACTTAAGAAACGCAAAGATGAATTATCGATAAAAAGGGCACGGGCACAATAATTTCGCCCACTTTCCTTTCGCATTGGTTCTGAAAGGAAAATGCTCAGTGTTCTTTGTCAGGTGCTCACAAGCACTTCTGTAAATGAAATCAACCCATCACTGTAGGGGTTTGGAAAAATGAATTGTTGATTATTGAACAAATAAGGGAAAAAAAAGAAAGCATATTATAAGAAACTGAAAGGGATTTCATAACCCATGATAGGGGCACTTAAAATATTTTGAAGATGTAAAACACTGTTTTGTTTTATTTTGTGGAAAAGAATCAAGAAAGGGTGATTAAAATATATTTTTGAATAAACTTTTTTTTTTATTAATCTACTGCAGAGAGAAGAAACTATATGCACAAATGTTCATTTAATTTAATTGTTAAATGCCCCAATTATATTACGTACATTTACTTCACAATAGCGCAGTCTAAAGATCCATCTTAAATTGGATTTCAAACCAGCCAAATCATTTCCCCCTTTTATTCTTATCGTTCACGTTTGCCAATGAACCATCTTGCAGTGCGGTTTCATTAAATTCAGTTAGGAATCCAGAGCGATTCCATCCCTGAATATAAATGTTATTTTCAATTAACTTCCCCGCTAAAACACAAGGCAACTAGCCAGAGCTTATTATCTGAGACCCTGGGCTCAGACTGAAACATTACCATGCTGGGTCTGTGCACCGGTGACCTCAGACTCAGGTACACTGTATATTATTCCAAAAATGAATTATCCTGTTGAATGAATTATCTGTCTGCTCGAGTCAGATGTTTTGGAGAAATGCCAGAAAGCAAGTGCAGTAAAACACAACGGGCTGTTATTATCAAAACAAGAAAACCACCTGAAGTTTAAACCCCCAGGGCCAGGTGAGTATTTTTTATAATGGATGGATGCATTTATTTGGGCTTCAAAATCTTTGTACCCAGGGCCACATTATCCCAATAGGCAACATGGGCTGCAGCCCAGGGACCCCCAACATTGGGAAGCCCCTGAGACAATATAATATGGATTAATTCAGTATTTAAAGCATCATTTTGTCCCCTGTTTGCAGGCTTACGCCATATGGCCACCTAGAACATAACAATAACAAATTAATTATTCTTTTTATTCTTATTCTTAACACGCGCACCATTTGTACATCCAATATTATACACTAACGGATGTTGAAAACGTAAAAAAAAAGGAAAATTTAGTTAAAATTGAATTTAGATTGACATACAATCATGCAAGAAATTCTTGTAACATAGTTGTTCTTTTTCCCCTTGCTTCACGTTTCCTCTTTCTCTTCATGACTTGCACTCAAGTCAGAACTTGGTATAATTGACATTTCCTGCCTATGAGGTCGTTTTAGGCCTTAAGGTGTTGATTTTACTTGAGAAATGGGATAGAGTCAATCCCTGAGTCAGCGTGACAATAGACAGACACCATAATTACACAACTCATAATACCGAACCTATAAAGTTTCTCTAACATGAACTGCTTGTTCATGATTATACATTTTCTCTTTTTTTGTTTAGTATGTAGCCTTATTCTCCAGACTTTTTTTTTACTTAGTTTATTTGTCTTACAGGCTTGTCTGAAATGTGGCTGAATAGCTCATAGCTGCAGAAGTCAGAGGTCACATGACGCCTTGTAAATCTTAAAGTCGAGGACATCACAAATGACCACCATACAAACATTTACTATACTGTGTCATGGTAGAGCTGCTAAAAGGATATAGTGATGCCGTAAGGGCAAATGTAAAAAACAACTGCAAAAAAAAATCAAGCTAAATGAAAATGGTAAAGTGAAGGGTTTAGGGTTGTGTGGTTTATATTATATCTGTGTTTGGTTCATTAAAGGTTATTACTGTAGTAGGATTGCTCACATATAAGTGGCACCAAACAGCACAAGCTGCCTCGTCAATGAATACATTGTATTAAACATCACCGGGCAGAATACTGTCATTAGCTGTGTCTTTTTGCAATGGAGACTACGGAGGCCGGTTTCCAGTGCCTCAGAGTAAAAACTAAAAAGTCACATTGTGAGATATACATTCAAAAGTCACAGTGTGTGACATGCAGTCACATTTTAAGATAAAGTAAAGCGTAAATCAGATTATGAGATATACAGTCACATTGTGAGATATGAAGTCACATGATATATGCAGTCACATCTTAAAATGTAATGTCACATTATTAGACACAAAGTCAAACTGTCAGATATGCAGACATTTTGAGGTATACAATCATGTTGTGGGATATAAAGTCAAAAGGAACATTGTGAGATATAAACTCAAATATGAGATATGAAGTCACATCATGAGATAATCACAAGGATGCCCGATTTTGTGATTTGGATCTTGAAATCTGGTTACTCTGATCATTTGAAATGCTTGGGAAAGCTATCTAAAGTAAATGAGAGGTGTTTTCAAAATAAATGACCTGCAGGCCTGATTAAACTGTGTATGAATTCTGAATCCAGGCTCTGATGCACCGTTTGCAAATGTCTGCTTTAAGAGAATCAGTGTCTCTGTATACAATTTGATCTTCATTGTTTTTCTTTCTGGGTGTTTATGTGTCTTTCCTTCTTTCTAAATCTCTCTGGAAGGAGGGGTGTTTGGGAGAGGGCACATAGGAGAAAAAATATTCTCTCCATAAACTTCTGACCTCTCTTCCCAACCCCCTCTCACCTCCCTTCATGGTCTCCGTTGCTCTATCTTTAACCCCTGGTTCCTCCAACTCCCCCCCAAAAAGTCCCAAATCCGGCAGACTAAAAACTCTCACAGACCATTTAATTTCCGTAAAGTGCACTGTATGTGTCCTTTAACTATCTCCCTTGTGGACACTTTCTGCTGCTCTTTAACAGGAAGTTGTTGTTTTGTTTTTGAGACCGAAAGCAAGTGCCGCTCTTTTTTGTTCATGTTAACGCCATTCAGAGCGAACCTCCTGGTATTTCCTTCTGCAAGGAAATACCAGGAGTGACAGAACAGGATCTGAGACACTTCTCGGCTATCTGATAGTAGCTGATTTCTGTCCATTGTGAACTGGCCTAGAAAATTAAAGGAGAAAGGAGGACATAAACAAAAGCAGACCTTATCACGTCTTGCATCAGCGCCGTACAACAATCTCCAGGAAGAAAGGCGCAGATCTGTGATTGCGTACGCAAACACAGACACATATATTCATATAGGGTTAGTTGGAGCACGGGAGAAATAAGACAAAACAATGGCAAAGCAAAACAAGCAGCGAAAAAGATCCAGCATCCAGACACCCTCATACTGCACGGTATATGCACGCTAAAGAGGGAGAAAGATAAGATCAACTGGCTCTCTTCTCTTCTCTTCTCTTCTCTTCTCTTCTCTTCTCTTCTCTTCTCTTCTCTTCTCTTCTCTTCTCTTCTCTTCTTCTTCTTTTTCTTATTTGTGTGTGTGTGTGTGTTCAATATGAGAGACAAACTCAGACTGCACATTGACAATATTACAATAATAATACAATAACCAATTTTACCATTGTACATTCCCTTATAAAACATTTAAATATAGCTGAAATACACTCAATAATGTGTAGACAAATTAAAGCTACATTTTATTTCACAATTCTGTGCGAGAGAAACTGTTTTTAATTAAGCATAAAATGTAAACTTGAGTTAAAATGCAAGCATATTTTCTTTTTCATCCAAGCTTCAAAAAGCTATAAATCACCCATCTAATGTTGCATCCAAACTCCAGTATATTTATGAGCATGTGTTTATGTTCATTTACATGGCGCATGTGCTCTTAAAAGAGGCTTTCTTACAGGTTTGCGTGTGAGCAGAAGTGCACGACCCGTAACTGTAGGGTAGACCCACTGGTTATTAAGAGTTAAGGAAGGGTGGGCAGTCATCCAGAGGCCTTGCTCTATTTATAGCCTCTAGACTGTGTGAAAGTACTCAGAACTTGTACAGAGCTGCCAAAATCCCTAAACTTCTCTCACTGTGTGTGTGTGTGTGTGTTTGTGTGTGTGTGTGTTTTGCGTGCATCTTTATGCATGTGACACAGTATTAAACCGTGTCTGTCTTATAGAAAGATTTCCACTTCAGTGTGCTGTAGGGGAAGGAAAAGAAAAGGGAAAGAAATGTTGGCACGTTTAGGGTAAATAACCGAGGGTCTGTTAAACTGAGTGGAAATATGTGTGTGTTCCCAGATCTCATTTAACTGTGCTGTGATTTCATATGCATAAGGCCTCAGAAAAAAAAAAAGCATGGCTTGCTTTGCTCTAGGGAAGGGTGGAAGCCGCAGTGAACAATCATAGAAACCTGCAATTTCACCCCAAATACACACACACATACTCACATTAAAAAATATGGGTGAATGAAACCTATTTCAGTATTGAGGTGGGACCGAACTGTTAACCATCAGACCAGTGTGTCGAATTTACAAGCCATTGTGGTCAAAACCCTGAGCAATTATGACTGTTAATGAAAGACATTAGCTTGCTGCTTAGCCTGCAGACACGCACACAAAGAGACGTATGCAGACATCGACACACGCACATTCATACTGTATGTATAGCTGTGCAGTCTTGCGCAAAGATACAGACAGGGCAGCCAAGAATAAGAGACTGTGGGTCAAAGGGTTGGCAGGGCGTCCACATGCTCACTGGATCAGTTTGCGCTCGGAGAGTTCAGTAAAGTTCCAGCACACACAGACAATCACACTGCACATTCGATATACAGTCCATTTGTCATATTGACGCTTTTACAAAGCCTTGAGCAGCTGGAATGAATTCTGGCACTGGTGGCTGGGGATTGTGGATTAAAGCTCAGACCCCTTTTATTTCAAATATTTACTTCGCACGTCACACCACATACATCATATGCACACATTCTCTCTTACAGTCAGTTCGTGTGCACTGAAAAAATTAGGTGTTTGAGGAATGCCAGAAAAAGGGCAACAGTTTGCATTGTTTTTTTTTAATCGCTGGGTAAATGTTTTGACTGAATGTATAATGTAATGTCTTGACTTCAAATTGTTATATACTAATTAGGTGTGTGTGTGTGTGTGTGAGAGAGAGAGAGAGAGAGATATGTGCAGCATTCATAGTTTGTATTGTACCATAATAATCTATTTGGCTATTATTTGGCTTTTGTAGGGCATTTACATCTTAAAACATTTCATCCTGACACACCATACTAACTTACGCAACATGACGATAAAATGAGCATAACTAAAACTGGTAAAAGCTTCAAAAAAATTCGTATTGAACCAGAGAACCATTTTTCTTAGTATTCAAACTAAAACATTTTAGCTTACCTGCTGTGTATGATCATTTGACTGAAAAAAGTGCATGTCCCCGACTAGTATTTGAACTAAAACACAGGTATGATTTACTTCAAAAGATGTATGTCTCACTGCTCACAGACATACAGCAGCAACATATAGTCTACACACACACACACACACACACACACACTGTTTCATCTCCCACACATCTGACAGGCCTTGCATGTTTGGTCTGCCCGTTTGTTTGCACGCCAGAGTGTTTGTTTGATATTGACAGCACTGTGCTGACTATCATACTTGGCAGCGGTAACCAGGATTGTGTTTCAGAGTGCGAGTTCAATGTGTGTGCTTGTGTCTGCAAGGGTGCAGATAGCATTTTGCATTCTTCCATATGCATTTGCAAATGTTTGCAAATTTTCTCTACATGTAATTCACTAATACCTTTCTCTAGGATTCTGCAGTGAAATCATGGAGAGAATGGACCGGCGCTAATTTCATTTCAAAGGTGTTGGTTGATGGCCATTGACACCCTGATAAGGCAAACACTATTCTAGCCTGTGAGCTGAGCTGCAGTCAGGGTTATTTAAAACTGTAAAGTGGAACTTGATGACAGGACTAGTCTGGGCTCTGTAAAATACAATACTTGCTTACACCGCTCGCACTCTAATTCGCCTGCTATTGAAACTCTTGCTGACAGAGCTAGCACGCTAACCTCTGCAGTGTCTGCATGCAGGCCCCAAAACTGTCCATAACAGATCATGGCTTGAAGGAAATTTGCAGGCATTTTCTCTTTTGGGATGGAAATTTCTCTTTATTGAATGTGGTAGATGGTGTCAGGCAGCTGGCCACCGCTTGCAGTCAGGGTACTTATTTGTTTATTTGCCCATTAAACTTCACCACGGCCATTTTGTTGTAGCAGCTGTCCTGTCAGAGGATGATGGGCCATGGAGAGGCTACAGGTGCCCCCCCACCAGCACCGTCAAGACTCAGTTTGCCCCTGCTGGGCTGCAAAGCAGCTGAAGTGAAGCTGGACAAGAGACGAGAACAAAAATAGACATGATGCTCATTTTTCTCATTCTATCTATGCATTTTAAATCTATTAATCCATTGAACATGTAATTCATACATTCCACGGCTTTTATGGTCATGGGGTTATAATATTTCATATATTTGCATGACTTTATTATCAAATTAGGTTTCCTCATACTGTATATTAAAGTTTGCCAGGAACAAATGAACCCTGGTTCAAAAAACACTTGACGAGAGATTGAATGAAAATAAGAATTCTCTTGATTTTTAGTTGTTTTGGCTCATTTTAATTATTGTTTTGCCTAAATCAGTTAAAGTCATCTTGATGCCCCCTTGAAGGTTTGCTTTGGCCCCCTATAAATGGTTCAGAACCACTGTTTGATAAGCAAATTAGATTTTTTTTCACCACTTAATATTCAAATGACTTTTATTTGCCAAATCAAACCATTTAGCAAAACAGGAAATTATATTGTGGAGTCATTAATGGAGTCTGCAAGACTTGAACTGTACGTAGCATATGAGTGAGACATACAAAATATGCAGTGTTTAGGGATCCCCGGGACAGGTTTGAGAAGCACTGACCACTAAATGCCCTCATGCAATCGTCGACTAAAATGTTAGATTTACCCTTTACGATATATGTTGGATTACCTTTTATGATAAATTGGTGCCTTCAGAACTCGTCACATGTAACCTATATCCTCCCTTTCTAACTTTCCATATGTCAGTGACTTTGTACATAAATAAATATGCATGAATTCCAGCTATTTGTATGTTTTGTATGTTGTAGACCTTCAAGCAAGTCTGTTCTGGATCTTCTAAACGGTTTTTGACAACTAAATGCCAGCTAACATACCAAACTCCAAAAATACCAAAGTTAACTTGGAGGTCATACAGTATAATGCAAGTTCTTGCCTGATTTATCTTAACTTCGACGGACAACAGCACATCAGCAAAACTATTTCGGTGTGTTTAGAAAATGCCCAAGAGATAAAAATGCAAATACCCATATGGAAAATTCATATACAGCCTGCGACAACCACACACACACACACATGCAGATCGTCTGATAAAGAGAGAAGAAGCCAATATATTAAAGGACAATGCTGCTGAAGGTAGGAAAAAGGAATAGAAGCGAATTGTTTAGGGGCATGTGTGGTTTTATGCTTATTTCTGGGTACAGAATGTGTGTCAGAGCAATACAGAGACTATGGAAACTATTTACAAGGAGGAAGAGATGAAGAGGAAGTGCATTTACATTTGAATGTATCGTTCCTACTGTCTCTATTTGCATGATTCTGTAACCTGAGCTAAAGCAGCACACTTTGTTCGATCCGTGGTTTCACTTTCCATCGAAAGCTGTTTCACAGCCTGAGAGGAAGAACTGAACCACAACCAGCTAAGCTTTAACCTGGCGAATGGCTACCTTGAGACCAGAGGAAAGTAAAGTGAACCTAACAGCTGTGCGTATATTCCTCAACGTGAAACTTCCCTCACGTGCAGATCCCAAAGACAAAAATCTGTTCCGTACTGAGTCACACGAACAGCTTTATTTCCTCTTTTCACTGGAGAGGTCATGGTTGGAACAGAAAAGGGAAGTGGGTCTGATGGACAGTCCCATAATGTTTGACCATCAGCTTCGTTTGGTAGTTTGCAGGGCTGCTCGCTGGCATGTGTTTCGCTGGAAACCTCACGCTATGACTTGTGTGCGCCATCTTGCGCTTGTACAAGTAAGGCATTTCATCGGATCATGTGCTGCTTGTCTTTACAAAAAGACTGCAACAGTCTAAAATCATGGTTATTACAGATAACTAAAACCATAAAACAAACTTGTCACTTGAAATAAAATTAATTTGAACAAAAATAAATAAATAATAATTATATATATATATTTAAATATGCCTTCTAAATATTACTAGAATATGGAACATATTATTTAAGCTTATTTTTCATTCTAAACTAGTTTATGCACTTAAGAAATCTAAAATTGTACAGACATAATAAACAATTAAAATGACCAACACAATAAAAACTAAATTGAAATAAATAAATACCTAAAAAAAAAAAGTAATCCAAAGTATTGATAAATAGTATAATATATCTGCAAGATGATATTTTGAAACTCTTTTGGTTACTGTATTGAAAATGAATGTGATACAGGTTTGTAAAAACATGAGGGTGAGTAAATGATCGCGTCAGGTGAACTATCCTTCTTAAGGAATTATTTCTACATGCTCTTATACATAAAATGTCATTTTATTTGCGAACGCTAATCCATCACCCAGATTAAAACAATACTATTTTTGACATCTAATTTAGATGTTTTTACTAAATGGGATTTTAAACTGTATTGTATGTGATGAGTTCAGGACCCTACTCCTAAACTTTTTGAATTATCAAATTGACACTGTTGTGTTTTGGACTTGTGACAGATGGTGATTTAGGGATGAAGTTAGGATAGATGGTAGATTTTGTCGGTGCATAAAGAAAATCAATGCATGGATTTATCACTTAATCCTTTGCTTAATCTATTGACTTTTATTTGATATAAAAGCAATAACTGATTCTTTAAATGTAATATTCTCCTGCCCATCCAGATGCCCATGTAACTAGATACCTAGTAATCTATTTTCATGTGACGTTTTCCTTAATAAAATGTGATTGTGACTTGAATTGTGTCTGTGCATGAGGATAGAGTCCTTAGGCTTTTTATTTTTTTGAAGAAATAAACATCTTAACCTCCTGCACTGCAGATTGCTTTACTACGCATATTCATATTGATATTCATATTCATGAATGAGTATTGAGTGTAAGATGATTGTAAGAACAGGCAGGGACTTTGGTAAATACCAATCTGATTTGATTAGAGACACTGTAAATCCCCCTCTGCCCCTGTATGTGCCCCTGCTCCCACCCTGCTCTGTTGCTGTCCTACAAACCCACTTCTTAATCCCAAAGCCTTTTTATATCACAGAATCATGGACAGACTGCCTCTTCCAACACAAATCCGGCCTTCCACCCACCTTGTACAAATGACCCCCCACAAACAAATCTGATTGTAGGCAGTTGGACTGACTGTAATCAACGTGTGATCTGTGGGCAAACCCAACTGCAAATGCAGACTTTTTAACAAAATTTGATCTAAAGCTATGTTGTTAGATATCTGCATTGGAATTAGTGATGTCTAAAGATTAGTCATGATCATCATAGAATGCATCCAAAATAAACGTTTTTTCTCCAATACATGTTACATACATACATAAAATTGATGTGCCTAGTTAACAGGATGTCAGGAGCAACGTAATCTCGTCATTACGTAAAAGAATCATTTTGAGAGTTTCTGTTTAAAAGAACCGATTCACGGAAATGATTCTGATTTCCCATCACTATGACGAACTGCTCGAGTCCAAAACTTTTTTTTCTCTCCGTTCTCATCTTGCGCCCCCTCCCTCACCGCGAACCCGGACACTATAGTCGTGACTGTGCACCGTCTACCCACACCGTATGACTCCACATTCCCTACGTATGTAATAACAGAGGGTTTTTATATGTATTTCGATCAGACTGTCACAACTTTCCGAGTTTCAAGGAATTCGGTTTAATAAAAGTATGCGCGCTCCCGCCAAAGCGCAGCATCAGCACCACTATCTCGCGCGCGCGCCCGCCTCTAGCGAGCGAGTCTATCGCCATCCCGGCCGAGAGAGTTAAAGTTGGCCGAAAGGACGGATAAACGATGCTGCACTGTCCGGTGACGAGGAGAGGATAACATTTGATTGACTCATCTAACAGAGACTCCATCTCACGGAGAGGATGGATATCAAAATTCTTGCCCCAAGCCTTTTACTCTTTCTCGCCTTTCAGCATTGCTCGTCACGTAAGTCAAACCGCGGATGCACAATGCAGTGCAAATACAGTGTTTCTTATTTGGTACAATCGTGACAGTTGTTGTCCATCAGGACACGTGCATCAGTAAAGCTATGACATTGCTAATGATTTTGATCTCAAAATTTGGATAATTTAAGCTGTTTTAAATTTGAATCAGCGCCAAACTGTAAAAATTGCTGCTGCTCTATTTTTGAATGAATAGGTCTTAGAGGGGTTCGGCTGAAGGTACAGCACTGTTGTAGTCCTGAGTCCGGGCTCGCGACTTTGCTTGTGTCTATGGGCTCTTTCTGCATTGCAGTGCTTCTGCGCGCTCACTTGGGCAAGTTTCTGCATGGAAAGGTGCGCCTTGCGCAGGGGACACGCGGGAAGGACACACAGTCCTGCTGTTAAACAGATACTCTTGAAAGCACGTATGTGCGGAATTAGCCGTGTCTTTACTGTCTCGCGGAGGGAAAGTTGACATTGTCGGTGCATTTGAAATGGCGTGGCACGTATTCCGCGAAGTTGCTCGTGGGAGCAGCCCTATGCGGAGACAGAGGGCGGGCGCATTAACTCACCGAACTCCCAAATTCACATGACGTAGAACACTGCATGAGAATCCTCACGTAAGGTTACCTTCAAGACAGCATTTATATACCACAAAATATACCCTAACGCAATCTCCACAAAACACCAGTTAGGTTATTTTGGTGCAGAAGGTGATATTTTATTTTTTTCGTTTTATGTATACTGATCATTTTTCCAAGCGATTTTCTCATATTTGATCTATTAAGAGAACGCATAGCATATTATAATCTCACACCAATATTTTAAGCACAGTGTTTCAGTTTGCTTAAAATGACCCTGTTGTCCCATTACAGTTCTTGCAGTGTCTGTTTTTAGAAGAGTGAGATAAAAGTTACATTATTTGTTAGATTTCTAAATGGTGCATTTTAACATTTAAAAATTTAATTTTCGTAAAATTTTGTAGTTTTCTTATGTCAGCAAAACACAGACAAAGTCCAGTGTGGATATCCTTGTTTATATATCAGCTCTGTTTACTAATATTAATTTATAATTAGTGACTGTTTTTCAATACAGTGTTACCATGAACCATAATAGCACAAGTGTCAAACAATGAGGTTTTGTGAAATCCCAAAAGTGGGCTTTTGCTAGGCTCCCACTTCACTACTTTGACAACAATGAGAGCTTCAGTATGACGTATTGTGTAAAGAAGATAATCCAGACAGCACTGAGCAGTGAAATGAGACAGAACAGAGTATTTGGCATAAATCTTTGGAAGGGAGTGGAAACTGTCCAAACTGAAAATGGGTGCTGTGTTGACACGGAAAAAAAATCATTTTTATTGAGATTGAATATGCCATTTCTGTCTGCAGGCTGATTTTAGGGGGATAATGATAGAGAGGATTAATGCAGTGTTTTGGATTTGAAACATGGCTACATAATAGATTCAGATCAGAGGAAGAAAGGTGTGAAAGATTCAGGGAACAGGTTTGTGTGTATTTTTAGTCTTTGTTAAGTGGGTGTGTGCGCTATGTAGAAAGATGTGCTGTGGCGTCGTAGATTGACTCAGTATTTTGAAGTCCTTTTTGAGCTTATCTTTTATTTCATTCAAAGACTGCCACCCACTGTGCTGCAAGTCCTGTTATGAATAATTCATACCAATGTGACTCCCCTGGTTTCTGTTCGCCATGCTTAAAATCTAACCACAGCCTCTACACCTACAGTATATGATAGTTAAAATCTCAGCCGGCACAAAAGAGATTGATCTGAACTAGCAATCTTAGTCTAGACCCATGGCTACTGCGGCCTCCTTCCAGAGATGAAAGATAGCTCACGTGTTATGCATTCGATCCTCCTCGAGCAAAGTGCTGCGTCAGCCTGCAGAGACAGGGGGAGTGCCTGTAATTCAACACATGTGTTACAGAGAGAGAGAGAGAGAGCGTGCAAGGAGCCGCTTCACATGTATCACTGTTCTCTCTTATCTTTGAGTGGAGAGCAGCCAAGGTCTTTGGAGGGAACCAGGAGAAGGAACAATTGAGTGTGAAAAAAATAACATCACAAGGGAGTGAAACAGAAGAGTTAAAAATTTGGGTTTGGGTTTTTTTGCAAAAATTAGAAAGACCACTTTTTAAGCACAGATTTAGTGAGAGGGAGCGAGAGATGGATGAGTTATAGTTTATAAAAAAATTAAAAGGTTAGGTCACCCAAAAAAGGAAAATTATTTTATGAATTACTCACCCTCATGTTGTTTCAAACCTGTAAGACATTCATTAATCTTTTAAATTAAGATATTTTAGATGAAATCTGAGAGTTCGCTGACCCTTCATAGACAGCAAGGTAATTCAGATGTTCCAAGACTCAAACATAGCCAGGACATTGGTAAAATAGTCTATGTGACATCAGTGGCTCAGCGAATCTACGAATCAGCGAATACTTTTTGTGCGTTTATTATACCCAAATTATTGATTATAAATAGCCCAGTGTTCATCCAATTTTATGTGTGCTGTGTTTTTATGACTATTAAAGAATTGTATGGTGCAACATGCTAACATCAAGCTACTGAAATCGATGGTGTGGCGAGCGTCCTGTGCTGTTTGCAGGGTGTGCACAATTGCTGACTGAGTAGAGTCCATCAATTATTAGCTGCCGTAACAGTTAGGATGCTCCTTACCAGCGAACAATTTTATGTTATAAAAACGTTCCCATACCGTTCCCATTAAATTATACAAACGGTATTGTTTGAACGTTTTTGGAATCTTCTAAACGACTAGTTTTTTAGACGTTGTATTAACATTCTTGTTTGGTTATGAGAACGTTATTCAAAACATTTTTAGAACGTTTAAGTCTCTTGTTATATTAATGTTCTAATTTACCTATGACAGCTATGACAAATTTTAGTTTGTCATAGCTGTTAAATGTAGGTATTCTTTACCCAAATATACAGGATATAATCTACTCACACAAACTGAGTGCAAATTCTATAGAAGTCATTAGAATCAGTGATGCTGTTTATACCAGATGAGAGCAAATCTCAGACAGAAAACTGCTGCCGCGTTCTGACGTGCTGACAGAAATCTTAAATGACTTTCAACGGTTGCTTTATTGTGTCCAGTGTAGGCAGACTTTAGCTGTCGCGGCACACAGTGACTCCAGACTTTTCCAGACTTTTGTTTTTTATTGTTCTGTCACTCGTGTCACATGTTTCTAATGCTAACATTTTTGAAACGTTCCACCAACAACACAATGATAACGTTTTTGTCATAACGTTTTTTAAAACATTCCATTAACAACTCAATAGTAATGTTTGAGAGAACCTTTAGAGAATCTTAGCCAAAGTTAGTAAAACGTTCCCCGTTAACTGGGTTTAGAAGACAGCTGCCTATGTGGGCTATATAGGGGCAAGCAAGGTAGCTCACTAGTACATGTAGGTTTTGGAACAGAGCTTAAATAGGTGAGTTTTGCACTGCATTTCTATGTACGAGTCTTTTCATATATCTCCATGACCTTCTCATTGCTTATTCCAAGTTTACCTCACAGCTCTTCTGCACTGAGTGCTTTAATAACAGTAATGCTTCTCCTGCAGGGCAGGCACTCCTCTCAGCTCTGCACAGCTGCTATTTGGGAAAGATGGAGATCATTGATCTCAGAGCTGGCGAAGAGGGACAGACATCTCTGCGTCTCAAATTTTACAAAGATAGATGGGGCTGGGTCACATTCAGTCGATTCCTTTATCTGCCTAATGTGAATCAGAATACTGCACTGGTGCTGGTGCTTTTGGGACCGTATGGAAGTGAGGCTAATCTTAGACATGGATCTTAACATAGATTGTTAAGCTTATGCTTACAGCGCTATATTAATGTATTTGCATTATTTTATGTTGATTACTTCTAAATGTGTTCAAATGCTGATTATATACAGATTCATATTTATTTCAATATCTCAATGTCCAAATATCAGAGATAACATAAAATCATAAAATTCAATAGCATGAATAATTGTCCCTTTTGACTACCTGTGAATCAAGGCCACACACACACCTTCTTTGACCAGCCAAGGTCATTCTCGGTCAGCATGTCTTTCACTAGCGAGTCAGATCTCAGGGAACAGACACACAGCTCTTTCCGTGGATCAGCTGAAATGAAGGAATATTCACAGGATGTTTCCACCACAAGCCATTTCTTTCATAATAGAGTTCATGGCTGATGAATCTGTTTAGTCAAAGGCTGAATGATGACAGAGCTGGGGACTGTGAATCATATGGGAATTGAAATCACTTGAGAATAAACTATGACTCATGCAGTATTCTTGCTTTCTATCTCCATCTCTCCAGTTCTCGCTCTCTTTCCATGAAACTGTTTCTTTTCCCCCTCTGTTACTTCACTGGCGGTTGCAGTGGTCAGAATACTAATAACTTCTGCTGTGTTAAGCAGTCTGACCCCTACAGTCTCTTTGTGGAAGCTACAGTTAGTACCTTGTTGAGAAATACACGCAATTAAATAAGAACATTACATAATGGACTTCTGTTATGTCTGATCAAATCATTAACTGTATTCTCTGTGTTGTAAAATAAGACCCCATTTATGAACCATTCTTCCATTTAAATACATCCCCAATGGTGTTTTTATAAGACAACATTTCAGGGAACATTTTTAGCAGGATTTTGTCATTGTCTCAGTGTAATTGACCTTTTTTCACAGGAAGTCTGATCAATCATAACGCTGAATCTGATAAAAACAAACCAGACAAGAGAGTAGATTAGCGTTGATGGATTTGAACTTGAAAAATCACTACATCTGATGTTCATTCATGTTTATTTCATGCTAAAACTAGTCAAGAGGAAGAGATTATCAGTTCACGTGCCACTTTAAAGAGCAACAAAACATATATGTAATTGTAAATTTTTTTTTATAAAAATATGTAATTGGACAAATGCAATCATAAATAAAATGTTAATTTTACTTATTTTGTTGAGAATCTTTTGCAGGCAATGACTGCCTCAAGCCTGGAACATATGGAGATCATAAGAGCCTGAGTTTTGTGATTTTGCAGGCCTTTACTGTCGTTATTTACTTTTTTTATTTTCAGCATTGAGATCAGGAGATTGACTTGGCCATTGCAAAATATTCCACTTTTTAACCTTCAAAACCCTGTATGTTTTGGGTCATCGTCCATTTGTACATTTTAGGTGTCGCCCAATGAGCTTTGCTGCAATTGACTGATTCTGGGCAGACAGTACATTCATTTAGAATTCATTTGGCTTCTTCTGTCTTCTGCCATGTCTTCAGTAAACAGCAGTATCCCAGTGTCACTGGAAACCATGCACTCTGATGCCATCACACTGCTCCATCATGTTTCACAGATGACTTGATATTCAAAGGTTCATTCAAATTCAGCCCTACTAAGAATGCTTTCGTGGTCTGGCATTTTTAGACATTTCCTTTGGCAAAGTCAAATCTGGCCTTGTTCTCACCTAGTGGTGAACCCTCTTTATATGAAGTCCTGATTGCAGACTCTGTCAGTGACATGCCTGCCTTCACTTGGCTGGATGTCATGAAAAGGTTTTCCTTTACCATGTAGAGGATCCTCCGTTCATCCACCACTGTTGTCCTCCATGGAGATCCAAGCTTTTTTATGTTGCTGAGCTCACCAGTGCTTTCTTTTTTTTCTCAGAAACTACCAAACTGTTGATTTGGCCACACCTAATATTCAATAATGTTAATGTTCTCTGATGGGTTTGCTTTGCTTTTGAAGTCTACATATGTCTGTTTCATTGCATGGAGAGATCCTTTGACTGCATGATGTGGGTTCAGACCAACAGCTTCCAGATGCAGACCTTTTAACCTTAACTGATGTAGAAATCAAATGTCCAATTACTTATTCCTTAACCGTTCCTCCAGTTGTCTTGAGAATGCACTTTTATCAAAGCTTAGAGTGTGCAATTTAAGCCCATGTTCTTTATATAACTGTGACTTCAGTATGTTTTTGTTGGCAGCTAAAATAATACAAATTGTGACTGTGCCAAATATATGGACCTGACTGTGTGATAGTGATACTGATGAGATGATTTTATCAGCTGTTTGCTTATGAGAAAATCTGAATTACAAGATAACATAAGATCTTGAACCCCCACACCCCATCCATTGTGTCTTCAATTACATAAGCATCATATGACTTGTTAGAGAGCCCCCAACATTTGGCATCTAAAAGTCTTCCCAATGCGAAACAGCTTGACTGTAAAGTTACTGTAAAGGCACAACCTACATTGTAAAAAGTGCTATATAAATAATGGTTACTACTTTCTCAAAGAAACCCCAAAAAACATTGTCTACCTATGATAACCTATGATATTACTCCTTATTTGTTTTGTTGTACTACTCCTTTCCTGTTGTTTCTTAGGATAAAAGCACCTGATTCATGAACAAATGTAAAGGAAAAAAGTATTTTGTGTGGAGAAGTATGACTTATGTTATTTGTAGACCAATGCTATAATTTTGTCCATGCATTACAGGACCTATTTGTCTCTGTCCGCATATCTGTGTCTTTTCTCTTGGTTGTCTTTTCATCTTGTTAGCTTGCCAGCAATCTCTCTTCCTGTCTTCCTCTGTTGCTCCTGTAGGTTTGTGTGTCATCTGTTGTTAGAGGTGAGGTTGATGGGCTGTGAGATGCGATGCCATTTGGGCAGATGGCTTTATTAGAGCTCTGTTGAGAGGGTGAGATTGAGGTGGGTTTATCTGACTCTGCTGTTTAGATTAGGCTGAAATGTTGCCAGGTCTAATTGAAGCAGGGATTTGTGTAACAGAGGGACTGATGAAAAGCCATGGCAAGACTTGCTAAAAGGGCCTTATTCATGTTCTATCTGTCCACTGTGTCACACGCATATTTTTATATGTTACAACTGTAACACCTGTTTCACACATGATTCATCAGTAAATGATTCATGCAGTAAACATTTACAGTAAGTGCACATATATGCAACTGATCCTCAGCTTGTACCACAAATAATCTAATCATTCTTACTTCTTTTTATTTTAAATCTAAATATAGTGCAAATAAGGCTTTTTCACCATTGTGTACATAAGATTTTTTTATAATATAAACAGTCAGAAAAGGACCCGAAGGCGGAGGATGCCAGGACAACACACAAAAATACAATCTTTGATGGATGTATTTATGAGTAAAGGGTTAGTTCACCCCAAAATTCTGTCATTAATTACTCTCCCTCATGTCGTTCCAAACCTGTAAGACCTTTGTTCATCTTCGGAACACAAATGAAGGTATTTTCCCTGAGTTAGGTTTTCCATCATTTTTGAGCACCTAACCCTTTATATTCAATAATAATAAGTTAATTGGAAAAATTTTAAATTCCATTCATTACTCCTTTCATTAAAATTGTGTATATTAAGTTGCTCAAGCCAGTGGCTAAATATTTAAACATGGTACTTCTTTGTCTGAGCTTGAAGTAATTTGCTCTCAAAACTGTATGCTTTTGTTGTTTGCCTTGGCAGTGAATAGGATTTACTTAGATTAGATGCCATTCTCAGCGCAATGTCAAATGCCATTGTTGTTCATTAGGCCTAGTAATTATCTCAGCTCGAACAGCCAAAGCATTACGTTAAGTTGACCAATAGATATTTGAAATCACAGACACTCAGTTTTCATGAAAGAGTGGTTTTATCGTGTTGGTGCTATGAATTGGATAAACTGTATATCATATACCAGCTGTCAATATATGCTTTTATTGTAAAATATTCTCAGTACTTTTCTTTTTTTCTTTATGCAGGGCCATGCTTAGATCCTCTGATCTCTCCTCTCTACGCTTCTTCTTTCCATGCTTCCTCCAGATATAACTTTTTTTACTCTGCACACTTTGCCAAACTGTACGGTAAGTGAATAGAAGTTTGAATAGGTCGTACTGAGAACAGTGAAATCAAGTATTATCCTCTTCCTCAGATGTTTAGAAATTCACTTCGCCTTCTGATGGGTTTCCTTTTGAGGCAAAATATATTGCTTTTTGTGACTATATCTGACATTACTGAGCTATGAAAAAGAAAAAGAAAATAATATACTGTTTAAAAGGAAGTAAATGTCACAAAATTACTTGAAACAGAGCTAAATGCTGCTCTAAATGCTGACTTCTGGTTGAGTAATATTGTCCTATAGTGTTTTCAGCATGATTATATTTAAGGCAGCAGAGCAGTGTAATGATTTTCCACTGAGGTGAGCGTAGAACAACCCAAGTGCAGTTTATTGAACAAAAGTGAAATCCATAATGCAAACAAATGAAGGCTTGACAAGGGCTTGACCAACAGCAGGGTTATTTATTCAATACACGACAAGGGACAGTGGTAACAAATGGACTACTAATTGCAAACTATGACCAGTAGCAAAAACCAGTGACAAACAATACACATGACCTGAACAACCAATCAGAACAGGACACATGCACAAGGTAGAGATACAAGAGGGCAAGGGAAGCATTACTCTAACAGCATAAAACAATTACAAAATAAAAGACATGAAAACCCAACCCCAAAACAGACCTTACAAGCGTTTTTCATAACAGTTTTTATTATATTATCATAACAGCCTTTACTCTTATTTTATTTTTATTTTATTTTAGATCTGCTGTTTATGCTACATTAGGGATTCTATAGGAATAAACTCAATTGGTTGGTGGAGAAAAATAAGAATTTCAACTTTTTGCTTTATTTAAAGTGCCAAAAACATATAAGGTATTTGGAAAGTGTATCTTTATTTTCCACTAGAGGAGAACTTAAAACTACAAAAATATTGTAGATTATTTTTTTTGTTTTTGTTTTTATTAACTGAAAAATATTTGTGTAATGATGCATTTGTAAGTAACTTTAGATAAAAGCATCCATTAAACTGATGAATGTAAATGTGATGATGTAGGGAGCAGTGGCTGGTCTCCTTCACCTCGGGACAGGCAGCCATGGATGCAGATCGACTTGGGGAGGAAGTATCGTATCATGGCCATTGCTACTCAGGGTACCTTCAACTCTTATGACTGGGTCACCAAATACATGCTGCTGTACGGGGACCGATTTGACGCATGGACTCCATATGTCATGAAAGGAGGCAACATGGTAAAAATAATCTATGTTTTACAAGTGCATGGAAAGAGAGTATGATTTGTGCTGATCAATGATCCTGATGTTTGGTGATTCAGGACAGCTAAAGAGACCTGATTTTTGATGTAGGATTAGTTGTAGGTGTGAGAAGAGGTTTGGTTGTTAAATGGTGTGTAACATTCATAGCCTCTAATATCAGATTTTTGTGTCTCTCAGACGTTGCCTGGCAACTGGAATTACTACCAGGTGAAGAGGAACGTCTTTCATTATGCGTTCACTGCCAAACATCTGCGCATCTATCCCATGGGCTGGAATACTGAGAACGGAGGAAAGATCGGCCTTCGTGTAGAGTTCTACGGCTGCCCCTACGGTAAACAGCACACTGAGTTACTGGCAACAGCTTTGGTTTTATCAGCAGCCAAGAACTTTACCTTAACACGATACAGAAAATCTCCTCTGCGCTTTGTAATTTTAACCGTTCCCGAGAGCTGTACTGCAGAAAATAATTCTTTAATCAGTGTTTTCCAGTAAATATTTGCTTAAGAAGTAAAATACCGTTTTCAGAAGTCATTTTAAAAATTTTATTCCTTCTTTTTCTTACTGCAAAACACACTTTATTACTTTTCTTCTGAAGTACTTTGTATCTTGTTTCAAGGATTCTTTAAAAATTAATACTGGAAATCATTTCAGTTTCAGGGCTCCTGTTGTTCAACTAGTAGAGCCAGACACATAGGCTTGTCTATTTTGTGTTTAGTTTTTCTTCCAATAAAGCTTTTGACAATCTCCTTCATACTCTTGACCTTTGACCCTAACAGACTCATATGTGATGCAGTTTGATGGGGACGACATGGTGGCATATTCATTCCCACGGGGCAGGATGAGGACACTCCAGGACCACTACGCTTTAAACTTTAAGACCTTGGAGAAGGACGGTAT
The DNA here is from genome assembly GCA_032361165.1 of Enteromius paludinosus. Taxonomy (NCBI): domain Eukaryota; kingdom Metazoa; phylum Chordata; class Actinopteri; order Cypriniformes; family Cyprinidae; genus Enteromius; species Enteromius paludinosus. The sequence goes on from JAUMHQ010000048.1 coordinate 5,745,972, forward strand.
TCTCTTGCACAGTGAAGGTCTTCAGGGAGACTCTATCACTCTAGAGCTGATGACTGGACGCCTCTACCTACATATCAGCCTGGGTATCTATCTATCTATCTATCTATCTATCTATCTATCTATCTATCTATCCATCTATCCCATCTATCCCATCTATCGTTCTGTTGTCCTATCTGCAGACGGCATGCATTCCTGCTCTTTTTCAGGGAGCAGCACTGTCCATAACACTAATGGGATGACCACAATGATGCTGGGAAACCTGCTGGACACTCAGCACTGGCACTACGTCACCATCAAGCGTTACGGACGAGAAGTTAACTTCACCTTGGACAGCCAGACTGAGACTGCTGTCCTCAACGGAGAGTTCCAGTATCTTGATCTGGACAAACAGGTGTTATGTTGGATTAAACACATATGGACTGCTAATGCACACTCCACTAAATGACTCTGCATTTGTTCAGAAGATTTAAAAGAAGAATCAGTGTACCCTGCATCCTGGTCATAGCAATTATCCATTTCTCTTTAGATTTACGTTGGCGGTGTGATTGAGAAAGACGTGCCTCATCTGCCCGGTAAGGTTAACTTCCGAGGCTGCCTGGAAAACGTCTTCATCAATGGAATCAATATCATCTACAAGACACAGTACCAGGAGCCTGAAATTCGACTAGCTCCTAAAAAGGTATGTAGAGTTTTCATCAAATGTACACAACCATAGAGCATAATGTGGGGGGAGTTATTAATACATGTAAATACATTTAGATGACCATTATATTGCTTTAAAAAATATTTGTAATATTAATTTAACTTCTCATCCCTCTTCAGAAAAAGATGCATTATACTTGCCGTGATCTCCTCTGGAAGCCCATGACCTTTGCAGGACCCAACAACTACCTGCAGCTGCCCGGCTTCTTCCGGAAGAACCGCATGGCAGTGAAGTTTAAGTTTCGTTCATGGGACTACACAGGGTTACTGATGTTCACCAGGTTTGCAGATGAGTTGGGCTCTCTGGAGCTGGGCCTCAGTGAAGGACAAGTCAACGTGACTCTAATGCAGCCTGGAAACAAGAGATTACGCTTCGCTGCAGGTATGATCGAGGATTGTGTCCATAGTATTATTCATTATGACATTTTGAACCCTGTTTTTTATAAGAGAGGACTGAACGCAGTCCTTCAAGACCAAGAGTTTAGCAGAACCAACCCCAGATGAAAGCTTATATACAGTACAGTAAATATTATCCCATTTTGTCTGTTCTCAGGATACCGTCTCAATGACGGCTTCTGGCACACAGTAGACCTGACTGCCAAAGACAACTTATTAACTATCACTATAGATGAAGATGAAAGCTCACCACTGAAGATCACCAACCCCTTCATAGTTCGTACAGGGGACCGCTACTTTTTCGGGGGTAAGTAGCAGAACGATTAGTCTTTTATGATTCAATGCAACATGATTAAAATTAAGTGACACTCTTTTCTAAAACTGCCTCAATAATTACTGTAAAACAATGTTAATGTTTCCAATAGTATGCATCATTTTTTATCAGTTGTACATAAATACGCACATGCAAATGCTACATTAATGTTTATAATATATACTAAAAGTATGCAGTGCCTTTCATGACTAGATTGATATGTCATATCTACTGTGCTGCAGGATGTCCTAAGACAAATAACACGGCTCGCTGTGTGACCAAGCTGTCTCGCTTCCATGGCTGCATGCAGCAGATCTTTATAGACGATGAGCCGGTGGATATAGATGTCATGCTTCAGAGGAAATGGGGCAGATATGCCGAAATCCTGCTGGGCACCTGCGGAATCACTGATAGGTGTGTGTTTGTGTGGCTGGGTTTTGCCAACAGTGTTCTTGCAATTATGAAAGCCAAGCAAACAGACCTACTGTAATAGGTAGGACAAAACATTTACTCGGCTCCATAAAAACAATGTATATCAATGGGAAGCCACCGCCATGAACTGAAAATTAGCATGCATGTGTGGGATGCTTGTGTTTAATCTGTAAAAGGCAATCAAGGTGAACATAATCAGAAAAATGTAAATGCAAAATGTGATAGTATTTGACATCAGTACAAATATCTAAGCATTCCTAAATCAAGATATACTTACTTTATAAGCTATAAATAACTTAATATCTTTTGGCATGAAAAATATATGTCAGACAGATTTTTTTCTTGTTTTAAGCATAAACCTGCTTAATTTTGATAGATATTTAGAAAATGTGACTTATTATTTTTCACTAATAACTGTATCTTAATTTACGAAAAATGTACGTTTTTGTTCTGGATAACAAATATAATATATATATATATATATATATATCTGCAAAACAAATATACAAACAAAAAAGGTTTTTCAATGTGTCAAAAATATTATACGAATATATAATCATATCAATACAAGAAGGATTCATCAAAGATAAATCATAAGATGAATAAAATAGATAACAGAAAACAAATATGTATTCTGGTTTTGATATTAGAATATAACTCTCGAGATGATTCATCTCATATTAGTGTCACCTGCAAATGATATTTGGTCCCATTTGCAACAACTGCATTGACAAGAAAACATGACATGCCCAATTTAATATCTTGAGACATGAATTATTAAAATGTCGAGTGCCTCTTGTTTCTTCTCAGGTGCAGTCCAAACCCTTGCGAACATGAAGGCAGGTGTATTCAGTCCTGGAATGACTTCCTGTGTGTGTGTAACAACACCGGCTACAAAGGAGAAGTTTGCCATAACTGTGAGTGTCTCTTGTTAAGGAGATTCCTCTGTATCGACTATTTCTTGGTGAAACGTGAGAATTAAGCCTGTCTTTGTCTCTCTTTTATCATCTCAGCGGTCTACAGGGAGTCATGCGAGGCCTACAGACTGAATGGGAAGTACTGGTCTGGCAACTACACCATAGATCCAGATCTGAGCGGACCACTGAAGCCTTTCACAGTCTACTGCAATATGTGTATGTATGAAGCAGAACAGACGTGTTGAAAGCAATTTACAATGATTTTTCACAACAAGCTGATGTTTATCCTATAATAATTATAGTGCAAAAATCATGGACCGTTATTGATCACAACCGCATGAAAAGCACCAAAGTGAGCGGCTCCACCGTGGATCGACCGTATATTGGGGACCTCCAGTATGTAAATGCCTCGTGGGATGAAGTCACTGCCCTAGCGAACACCTCTTTATACTGCGAACAGTGGATTGAGTTCTCATGCTACAAGTCACGCCTCCTCAATACTCCACGTAAGTTAAAAAGTGGGAACAACGACAGGCGGAATTCAGTATGTGGAATATCATTGGTCATTTATAGTCAGTGATTGAAATAAATAGGATAATTCACTTAAAGATGAATGCACTGTAATAACTTATTTACCCTCATGTTCCAAACCTACATGAGCTTAATCAAAATGTGACTTTCTGAAGACAATCCTAGCTGCTCTAAGTATGTGATCAGTCCACATACGACCCCTGCACTACAATCAATACATTGTGTAGCTATATTAAACACTTAGCTGTGAAATTTAAATTTTTATTGACTGAAATACTCATTATTGACTCATTATTCACTGATATTTCTTAATTTCTTACAATCAACAACATTCATAAGGTGATGAACAATGACCGATTCATGAACGAATCATATATTTGAGCTGGATCTTTGCAATAAATCAGTTAATGAAGTACACAAAACTAGTCTGAATAATTTGTTTACAGGTCAAACTGGTCTAGTTCTGGAGTTCTAGTCATAGCAGTTGACAGCTCACTATGGTATATACATAGAGTATGTGAGTTATGAGTAATGAATTATGCAATGAAAAGAAGTGAATAATGATACATTTATGATGTTTCTTCTTCTTTTTTAAATACCTTTTTTTTCTGGTTATTTTGACGCCCCCCATCCTAATTTACCTTTATTATAGTGATAAGAGTGGACACGGTGTTCTTCGAAAACCTTTTGCATAAATGAACTTATTTAAATGTTGTGCACTATATAAGCAGTCATCACTATGTAGCTGAGATATAACATAGAAGAAGACAAAGAAAAATAACTACAGCTGTGAGTTTTAGACGGCTGTTGAAGTATTGATCTTAGTTAGGATCTAAGGGGAAAACACTGGATGGTCTGACTCAGCTGAAATGCCAGGAACTTGAACATAATTAGTGTCGCTGACCTTCTCAGCACTTTTCTCTGCTGAGTAACTAAGAATCGTATCCGTCAGCCTTTACCTTTCAAATGAGTCTGCAAAGTTTTAGTAGGACCTCATCGTCATGGTCCCCGGCTGAGACTGGATTGCTTTTGTTTTTGTAAACAGACGGACGGCCTTACACTTACTGGATTGGTCGGCATAATGAGAGTCATGAATACTGGGGAGGAGCCTTCCCTGAAAGTGGGAAATGTGGATGTGCTGTCAATCAAACGTGCACTGACTCCAAGTATTGGTGCAACTGTGATGCAGACTACCGCCAATGGTGAGAATGAAGAAACAACTGAAAACTATTTTTCATTATTTTATAAATTACATTTCAAAATATTTTCAATTTCCCTTCACCAGGCACGTAGATAAGGGCTACCTGTCGTTTCGAGACCACCTGCCTGTCAGGAGGATTATCATAGGAGACACTAACCGCACCGGTTCAGAAGCGCGCTACAGTGTTGGGGCACTGTACTGCCATGGAGACAGTGAGTAATAAATGTTACAAAGATAAAATGGACGAAAAGTCTGTCTATATAAGAAGAAAATCCTATAAGTGAAGGAAAATGTATAGTTATTTGATTCATCACAAAATAAAATGAACCTATAGGGGTTTATTTTGATGGTTGACTGAACATTATCCTCATTAACACAGAGACATTTAAAAATTTTGCATAAAATATTGATTTGAGTAATTGCACTGATTTGTTAATGGCAAATCCTTCTCTTTTAGGGAGCATCTGGAACACTATAGCTTTCACCAAGCCCACCTACCTGGCGTTCCCCACCTTCAAGCCCGGCACCAGTGCCGATATCACGTTCCACTTCAGGACCTACCGAACTAATGGAGTGTTTGTGGAAAGCTCAGATGACCACCTGCGTAATTTCTTACGAATCGAACTCAATTGTGAGTGTGGTTTCCATGGCTGGGACTGTAAATCCCTTTGTAAATCCTAAATACATCTGCTGTACATCTACTGATTCTGGTGTCTCCTTCAGCAGTTTCTGTTTAAATTTTCACAGCTACAACTGAGGTGGTTTTCATTTTCATGGTGGGCGATGGGATTAGAAACGTGACCCTGCGGTCTCCTAAAGCTCTCAATGATAATGAATGGCACTATGTAGAAGCTGAAATCAATGTGAAATTGGCACGTCTCAAGGTTGATTTCCTGCCTCCGGCCATTCACAAGTTTCCAGGCCAAACCTACATCACAATGAAGTTCACTCAACCCCTGCTCGTAGGTAAGAATCATAGAGCTGGAGTTTGTGTTGAAAACATGGCTTTAAGCAGTTGATAGCATGCACCTGTATTCAGGGGCGGCCAATCACACCTTAAGGCCTTTTCTGGGGTGTCTGCGCGGTCTGAGGATGAACGGGGTGCCAGTGGATTTGGAGGGAAAGGTTGACGAGACGGTTGGCATACGTAGGAACTGCACCGGAGCGTGTCTGAATGCCTCCATACCGTGTCGAAATGGAGGCCAGTGCATTGATGGCTATGCTTCATACACCTGTGACTGCAATAACACAGCCTTCGATGGCTATTACTGTCATTTAGGTGAGTTAACACACATTTGCATATGCTCTCTCACACTTACGCTGGGACAAATTGACATGGCGCAAAACAGACTATAGCTGATTCCTAATAAACATGCAAATTTGAAATTATATCTTTTCGTCTTCATCCGGGGAAAGACTAATTATTACAAACACTTTAATTTCATGAAACCATGATTAGGAGATTTAGAAGATTAAAGATTCGAATGAAGGACAAAAAAAATTTGAGGAACAAGCAAACTGGTGCCTCTCAGAATCTGTTAAAGAGAGATTCACTGCCTGAAAAAGAGAGAGTGACAGACTTTGGCTTTTGTGTCCACTTTCCATTTTAAGCATCTAAATCCAGAGCTGATTTAGGCTAACAGAGAGGGATTTGTCTGTTCCATGAATTAAATTGCAATTTTGGACAATCTGTTTGGGTGTCACGTTCTATGTCCTAAGTTTGGTCTGTCACTGTTTAGTTTTGGTTTCGTTTCCTGTCTTCCTGTTTTTCCTAATTTGGTCATGTTCCTGTTCTTGTTTAGTTAATTAGCTACCCGTTCCACCTGTGTTCCTCACCTGTCCCGATTTCTTCCTAATGTTGTCCTGTTTAAAAGCCTGTTTAGTTTGTCTTGTCTCTTGTCTCATGCACACCGTGACAGTGGGAATATTTAAGATTTTTGTCTTTGAGCTAAATTATATGTTGTTTTTTTTCAATAAATCTTAATACAGTCATTTGCTTGTGGTTTAAGTGAAATATATAACCATGGGAGACGGGGGAGGGGTGTTTATGTCCCCCTTGCTTCAATTGACTTGTGTGAACGGATCAGTTGCACCACACAGAGGATGGCCCTGTATTTATATTTCTCCCTTACCAAAGGTATAGAATTAAATTCCAATAGTGGTCACAAAGTAAGTACTTCAAAAGAAGATGTACCTCCTGAGAGAGTATGGGACTTTGGATGAAGCCAGTCACATGTTTTGTTAAACAAGTCAGTGTTTTTGAACAAATTGGTTGAGTAAATGATTCAAAGACTCAGGACTGAGTTTGGAACAACATAATAACAAATTACTCTTACTATTTCAGTTCTGAATTTAGCCTCTTTTATTTATTTATTATTTTTTTTTGTATTTGGAATGAATCAGCATTTTGAATAAATTGATTAAATGAATCATTTAAATGACTCACTCATACAGTCAATCACATATATTTAAAAGAATAGTTGACCCAAAAATGATCCTGTCTTTTACTCACCTTTGAAGCATCCTAGTATGTCAGTTTCTTCTTTCACACAAATCCAATCGGAGTTATAATAAAAATCCCTCCAAGCCTTTGAATGGGCTGAAATGGGGGCTAGCCTTGAAGTAACCTAACGTGTGCATATTAAATAAATAAAACATCTCTCACACAGCACTGAGGGTGAATAAAGTCCTCCTGTAGCGAATCCATGCCTTTTTGTACGATACATATCTATATTTCAAACTTAATAAGCACTTTTGTCACATATCTACTGACATATCTTCCTTTCCTTACTTTAGCAAAGGAAAACCAGTCTCCTCTTGACTTACAGTATACCGAAATCCTCCTACATCTTTCTTTACAAATCCTCGGTTTGTGCTTTTAATTCATGACTAGCGTTTTGTCTTGTTCTCTCTCCATGCTCATCACTTACGCCATCTCCCTGGACTGCTTCAGGTTTCCACAGACGGCAGACCTGAGAGAAAAGTGCTCATTAAGTTTGAAATATGGGTATTTATCTTACAAAAACACATGGATTTGCTACAGGAGGACTTTATCCCCCCCTAAGCCCCCCCCCCCCCGGAGCCGTGTGAGGGACGTTTTATTACGAATACATGCACGTTATTTCGCGTCTTCTAAAGTGTAACAGCTATCATCCATTTAAACCCATCCAAAAGCTTGGAGGGGTCTGGACAGTTTTTATTGTAACTCCGATTGGATTCGTATGAAAGAAGAAAGTCACATACACCTAGGATGCTTCAAAGGTGAGTAAAAGACAGGATAATACTCATAGGTACTTAAGAATACTAAACTAAGTTCTCGTACTACAATATTACGTAAGCTGTTACAAGTCTGTTGTTGATGATGTGTTTTTATGATAAAGTATCTCTATCATGTCCATTTTATTTTCCCTAAAAGTTAAATCAACAAGTGGGAGGATTGCCCGTGAGACATGACCTGACATAAACAACACTCTGATCTCTGCTTGTGTCACATCCTTTTAGATATCGGGGCATTCTTTGATGTGGGAGCGTGGTTGCGGTATGACATCCGCAAAGAGCCAATTTCCTTTGACGCATGGTGGGCGAACTTTTGGATAGAGCCTCACTGGCACAACTTCACCCTCGGCTACAACACCACGACTGATGACATAGAGTTCAGCTTCAGCACTCTACAGGCCCCGGCCGTGCTGCTTTATATCAGCTCCTTCAGCAATGATTACATTGCCGTCCTGCTCAAGAAAGATGGTAAATACATGCACAGATTACACCAGAGCATACAAAACATTAGCTTTAGCACTGATGTCACACTTTTGCAGGGACTCTTTCGCTGAGATATCGGCTCGGGATAATAAGCTACAAATTTAAGTTAACCGACCGAAACATGGCCGACGGCTTCCCTCATTTCGTCAACATCACCCGACACAACTACACCATATGGACACAGGTAGGATCTCAAACTAGATCTACAGTTATTATTAGCATAGCAAAAGCGCACTGTTTGTATGTGTATTTGCACCTGGATCTAGGTGGATTACATGGATCCATGGATCGAGAAGTTAATACCAGGAGAGATTCCCAGATTCGATTCACCAAAGTCTATATTCCTGGGTAGAGTCATGGGTAAGACGAGCATATTTATCTTAACTTGTTGCCTGTGCATGAAAAGCTGCATTTAATAGATGGATCTGATTTCTTTTCTTCTTCATAGAGGTTGGAGGTGTCGACTACGAAATTCAGAGGCACAACGGCCCGGGTTTTATTGGCTGTATATCAGGGGTCCGATATAATATTTTTGCTCCTCTGAGAGCTTACTTCCGACCCAATGTAACCAATCCACCAGTGACGACTCAAGGCTATGTGGTGGAATCTAACTGTGGGGCGTTTCCCCATGTTTTAGGATATGTCCCTTGGGAGGATGACCCCTGGTTCACTGGCCTGTGTAAGTCTAGACATCCTGACATTCACACAAATGCAAATGTTGTGTACACAGAAAAAATGTGTACTTTTACTCTAAAAGTAAAGTACTGACAGTAAAGACAATACATTCGAATCCATGCTGTTCTTTTTGAATTATCTATTCATCGAAGAATGCTGAAACAATTTACCAAGGTTTCCACAAAAATATTAAGAACTGATTTCAATTATGACAATAATACATGTTTTTTGAGAGCAAGCAGCATATTAGAAGGATTTTGTACAATCCTGTGACACTGAAGAATGGAGTTATTAGTGCATGTACAAATGTATTTGTTTTACTCTTATAGTATATTATTACAGACTGTATTTACACTGTGATTAAAAGTTTAACCTTCAATTGTTTTTTTTTCCTTTTTAGTCTTTTATTACATTCATGATGATGTTACCCCACCTTGGATGACACGTAAGTTTACAGTCACACTCATTTAATTGGTTTCACTTTATTTTGATGGTCCCTTTAACGTATTCTGTTGATTATAAACAACATTGCACCTACATATCTACTAACTCTCAATAGAGTGCTAGCAGAGTATTAGTGGACAGGTAGGGTTAGAATAAGTTGATATGTTCTTGCAAAGTTACTTATAGTCAGTAAAGCGTCTTTTGAGAGACCATCACAATAAAGAGTTAGCAGATATTAATTAGAGAGTGTACTAATGTTCTAATGAGAGTTAGTTGACATGTACTGTAGGTGCAAAGCTACTTATTGTCAACAGATTGTTCTAAATAAAGTTAGCACCTTGTTGTAGAGCGTATCTATTTGTACTCCTCTCAGATTTCCAAAATGAATAAAATGTATTCCTGCTTTTCTTTGTCTTTCATTTCTATTCAGCATTTCAGCCATGCTGATCTTCTCTGATTGTGACGCTAAAACCTGTTTTTAAAATCCCCTTGATTTGCAGAACACAGGATTAGGGAACATTCATGGGAATATAAGCTTCTGCCGGTGATAGACATTTGGTATAATCAGTTAAAAAAAGGTCATAGAAGGATAATATAGTGTATGTGGAATAAACCAAGGTGTAATAAGAATCAGATCTTTACAAATGATCATATTTTAAACTATGTGACACTGTGACAATCTGTTGAGTTATTTCTTGTTGTCATTTTAAAGATCCTTTATTATAATACTAATGAGAATTTTTCAAACTGAACACTTGCGTGTTGCTTAAAAGATTTATAAGAATCCTTGCTCATCGTTTGCAATTATCCATCATTGCTTCCCTCAATTCCTCTTTTTTTCTAACTGTCTGATTGTCATGTCTTTTTTAGGATAAACAAGACTTGTTTCTGCTACACACACGCACACACACACTTAATCCTCCTTACAAGCTCTCTGGAAACAGCTCTCACGGCAGAACAGAAAATCTGTTGATGTCAAGATGTTAAAAGAACAATTCACCCATAAAAGAACATTGCTGACTCTTGTGTTCGTTCAAACCTGCATACCGCCGTTTTGTGGAACACAAAAATAGAATTTCAAAGAATCGTTATGCTGCTGTTTTCCATAATAACAATATTGGCCACCTCAAAGTGAATCATAAAAATAATTCATATCGGTTTGGTTGCATGGAAATTCTCCATTTGTTTTCCGCAGGTTTGGAACACCACAAGAAAGAAAGTAAATGATGCCAAAAATGTTCATTTTTGGGTGATCTGTCCCTTTAAAGCTTATGTGTGCATTTGAGCTGACAGTCAGCAGTGTCTCCTGTCAATTCTGCAACATGATACAAATTATGTTTAAGCCATCATTTGCAGACAGCTCAGCTAGAGAACCGTAAGAGTATTAAGCTTAATGCTAACGACTGCTCTCTCTCTCTTTCTCTCTTTGTGTGCTTTTCTCCACAGTAATCGTGACAGTGTCTCTGATGCTGCTCTTCCTGATCCTGTATGGCCTTTACATTTACCTGTACAGGTATAAAGGCAGTTACCACACTAATGAACCCAAGCAGCTGGAGTCCCCCAGCTCCGCTCGGCCCCTCACTGATACTCTGCGCAAGGATAGAAAGAACCTGCCGGAAATACAGGAGGAAAGTCCCAATGAATAACACAGACTGAGGCTGAGCAGTGCTGGTGATAATGAGGGAGGTAAATGGTGAAGACTGAGGAATGAGTTGCAAATGTGATTTTTTTTTTACGTATCTTTTGCATTTATGGTAATGTAACTCTATTTATTTTTCTGTCCCATTATTTTTACAGCGTAATCTGATATATGGTGCTTTGGCAGGGTTCAAAATAAACAGGCTAGAGACAATTTACCATCTGATTAATGAGCACTAGCAGTGCAGGCCGACTGAAGTGCCTCAGCAACGTTACAAGAATCTTTGAAAGAAAATCTTCGATCCAGGGTTCCCACGATCATAGAGATGTCAGGAAGTATCAGGGTATTCGAAAATTGGGATTTACAGGCCTAGAAGACCATATTGGAAATGATTACAATCATGGAAAAGTCATGGAGAATATATATTTATTTATATAGTCATAACCATTCACATATTTTATAGGTTTTTTTTGCTCAATCTCAATAAAATTTATATTTTTGTTTATTTTAAATCATTAATATTTTTAAGTATCATAAACAACTAGAACAACTGTGAAAATTAATATCTTAATTCCTGTTCATTTCTGTAGTCTGTAATATAAATCCATCTCAAAAGTATTTTATTGGTTACAAATTCCCTTTCTGCGAATGCAGTCTCAATAAAAATGTTTTCAAATTTGTTTTTAATCACAATTGGCTGGAAAACAGAAAGATTTGAAAAAAGTCTTGAAAAGTAGAAAATCCTCTAATCGTGATAAATATTTTTAGTTATACCCATAAAATAAATAATGTACTGTAATAAAACTAAAAAGATAAATGATTGGAAAAATAAGTAGGTGTAAGGGTGTGGGAACCCTGTATATACTAAATGAAAGTTTTGGCTCATTGTGACCTGGCAGAAGTAGTGTGTTTGATGGCCATGTGTTCATGAGAGAATCTGCACAACGACAACCTTCAGAGTACAGTGCTTTGAAAGTGTATTTATGTTCACACACCACTGAAACTTCATTCACGTCTGGAGGAATTTGCTCAGTATTGATATGTGTTTTACTACTGTCTAAACTTGGTTGCAGCGCTGATAAGAGATGAAGAGTCAATGCCACTGAATGGCTTCAGCTTCTTTAGAGCACAAAGACATTAATGTGCTGAACAATAATGTGTCAGGGGAAATGTTCTTTCTGTGGCATATCAAAAACTGCAGAAAGGTGTAACATCTTGCTTGTGAACAGCATTATGTGGTGACTTATAAAGATTTTTGTAAAGGCCTGGAAAAAAAAAGCAGAAGGAATTTTAGCTCCTTGAAAGATTTAGGTAGAAATGTTTCTTGACTAAAGCCCAGCGAGTGGTGTAATAAACAGGATGTGATGTACTGTGTGTTTCAGGGTTGGTAACACATGTTCTTCTCACTGCTGCTACAGCAACACGCACCAGCCTTTTTAAGCCATTCTCTAGACATTGTGACTTTGAAATAAAGTTTCAGTTCATATTTTACAAACCTAACAGTACATGAATGAGGGCAGTTAAAAACTGTATTGTGTTTGAGAGCGTGTCTGATTGATAATGATGCCACAGATCAGCGATTGGAGTCGAAGCTGTCTTTTCAGGAGAGTTCTTTCTGTGGGCCAAAGCAAACTGATATTGTTTCTTATAATAGAGTATAATGATGTCATACTTCAGTTCAGTCCATGCATCATCATTTTCATGTCCCGTGATTGATGATGAAGCGTTTTAAACCAGTGATTCCCAACAAAGATGTAAAATATTTATATATAAAAACTTAAATTAACTTAATAGCTTTTTTTTTCCTGTAAATTTTTAAAGGAAAAGCTGAATTTTGTAATATGTGGACGTTTTATGTTTTTGTGGTGCCCATATTTCAGGTTTTTCTTTAAAAATGACATCATGAATTAGTTTATAAGTGATGATGGGGTAACTATTGGTCAATAAGGAAAAAAAAAAAGTTTGGGAAACACTTTTAGGTAGCCTGCACTAAGTTATAGTAGTTGTCGAAACCTGAAATGTACATATGGATCAGAAAAAGGTGAACAAACTGTGTTAACAGAGTGACAGTAATACTAAAAAGTCATCTTTAGAATATTAGAGGAACAGCAAACCCAGTGTGTTGTGGTTTGTTACAGATCTAAGCTCACCGATTGCAATCAGTTTGTTAACGGTAGATTTTGGACAGATATTTTTACATGAGGTCACATATGAAAGCTTTCTTAGCTTGAAACACTGAGCAATTCAGCACAAGTCTGATTATTATGTGAGTCGAGAGGCTTTCACACATCACAGACGAAAGACTCCTGTGTATAAACTGGTGGTTTTTATAAATTCATTCATGCGTTTGCTGTAGGACACCATTATTGCTGCTGCTTCTTAGCTGTTTTGATGGCGGTCTTACCAAGAGCACTTCCATCATCGTTCCAAGTGTAAAATAAGCTATTAAAACAAAAGAGCAAATTAAGGTAGACCACATGTATTATCTTTAGGAGCTATGCATTTTGCATGACTACTGCACTTTTCATCGAAATGCAATAAGAAAAAGAAGAATCCGCTGCTTCCAGTGCCAGGCACATGTTTTTAGTCTGTTTCTTTAACAGAGCCATAAGAGCTTTTATCAAAGAGATCACATAGTATTCACCCACAGATTATGCTGTTTTATGTATATGTATAAATAAAGTGTACTTCTCTTTTTATCATTATAATTTGTATAAAAAAAAAGGTGAGAAGGTGAGAATATTTTGAATGGATGAGTACTGAATGAAAAAGTCCAGCTTTTTGTCTTTTTTTGCTGTACTGTATGTATCCCTCATTCTTTTACTTCTTCCCTTCTAGCATCCTCTATGGACTTTCAATTCATTTTTACTTTGAAGCGTGTCTTGAGTGAAGAATGAAATGCTACTGTAAAGAAATATTAAATTTAACAGGGACAAACACCTCAGAGTCTCTTCCTACTTGACTTTTTCTTTGAAAACTAAATACTGGAGTGCAAATGATTGAACACCAACAAAGTTTGGTAATGCTCAGACAGAAATAAATGTTCCAGATGAATGTTAATGTGACATGAGAAGCGAGCAGACAGTGTAAGTGACTAGCTTGAGCGATGTATGTTTGCATAAATGAAGTATTCGGAGAGTTACCTCATTGACATACATTCGACTGACTGTTTGAATCGGCACTTAGAAGACCATTTGTTTTATTTAAAGAAATCTATTTCTTAATACATGACCTTCACCTCTGTTTTGTAGGGAATTGTCTTCTCTTTTCTTCTTTTTAATGCATTTTTCATGTACATACTGTAAAAACATACTAGTTCACTGTGAAGTATTTTCTTCATCTTTTCCAAATGCGCTGCGTATCCTGTTTGAACGGATCAGAAATCTCGTTGGCCATTTTTCTTGTGGATAAACTTTAAGAATTCCACTCTGACTGTCATGTTGGTGACAACAGTAGCTGTTTGTATCTTCTGTGCAAATAGCCAACTTTGTTGGCAAATAACATAGATTTTTATTTCTTTCGTTGTTTTTTTGTGCAATTTTTTTTTAGCAGCTATAACTATTTGCACTGCAAACAAGTTGCTACTGTTTGTACTTGGTGCAAACATAGCATTTAAGTAAAATACCCTTTAAAGGTTTGGGGTCAAGAAGACTTTTTTTTCTAGGCTGCATTAAGTTGATTAAAAGTGACAGTTCATATATGTATTACACTGTGGGTAATAACATGTTAAGCATGAATAGGTATCTTTAGGATACTAATCTACATTATTAAGGGGTAAATACGGCACAAAGATGTACCTTTTTTCAAAATTTCCTGAAGTTTTGGGTCAAATAAACGCAGCCTTGGTGTACTTAATTCCAAAACATACAAAATTGTACACCCTAAACCTTTGAAATGAACACTGCATACATTATTTGTTCTCATTGTGATCACAATGACCTTTTACTACCACTGTGCTCTTGAGGTTAATTCAGGGGAACTGTACTGTAGGTCCTGCGATTGTGAAGCATTTGCCAAAATAATTCCCATGGAAATCTCCAAAGTTAAAGTTGATTAGTTTTCATGGACTCATGGACAACATTTTATAATGGTATCGGCTTTGCAAGCAGGTAATTTCAGGTTTGTGGTGTGACGAGGTGTTCATTTTCAGTTTTCCTAATTCTTTAGTTTTGGTTTTGTTTGTGTCATCCTCATTGTAAATTACCATGACTGTGTAGAATCAACACAAATCCCTAATGACCCTTTAATAAAAGAAGCCTGAAGGAAAGACAAACTCTGAGGACTCTTTCTATAATGGATTTCAGATAGGTGCATATCTTGTTTTTTGCCTGAGTGAAGCGTGTCCAACAGATATACCTGCTTTTACATGCATGCGGAAATTCAGAAAGCTCAGTGTTTTGGGCTTCGACAACAACAACAAATATTTCAGATAAAAATGTAACTAATCAGTATTTCACAAAACACTAGGTATTATTATTTTCTCAAAATGATTGCCCATAATGTATTGAGTGGACGTGTGAAATGAAGTTACAATTCTAGGGCATGTTAAACAAATCTGATCATTTGGTTTAGTTCTTTATTTTACATAAAATGTAACATGTGACAGTGAAACCCAAACCCTAACTCTTGTTAGGCTTATTTTGTACACTCTCTTGTTCACACTTAAAAAAAAAAGCCTGCTAAACAATGTCCTTCAAGTCACTCTTTAGCTCATAGTTCACATTCAGTCTGTCGGTTTATCTGGTTAATTGTTTTGTTTATTTCTACTGAACATTAGCAAAATTTGACCTCATACAGTTTAAGCAGAGATGAAGATTAACTGCCTTAGTGCTATGTTAGCAAGAATGCTAATCTCTGACAACATGAGCCAGCTTTGTGCAATACAGCAAGCAGCTTACAGCTTAGAGATAGATAGATAGATAGATAGATAGATAGATAGATAGATAGATAGATAGATAGATAGATAGATAGATAGAT